>JAHKKI010000047.1:0-54032 GCA_029465975.1 Dallia pectoralis | reverse complement strand
GGGATGAGTTCAGGGATGAGTTCAGGGATGTGTTCAGGGATGAGTTCAGGGATGAGTCCACGGATGAGTTCAGGGATGAGTTCAGGGATGTGTTCAGGGATGTGTTCAGGGATGAGTTCAGGGATGAGTTCAGGGATGTGTTCAGGGATGAGTTCAGGGATGAGTCCACGGATGAGTTCAGGGATGAGTTCAGGGATGTGTTCAGGGATGTGTTCAGGGATGAGTTCAGGGATGAGTTCAGGGATGTATTCAGGGATGAGTTCAGGGATGTGTTCAGGGATGAGTTCAGGGATGTGTTCAGGGATGAGTTCAGGGATGAGTTCAGGGATGAGTTCAGGGATGAGTTCAGGGATGAGTTCAGGGATGAGTTCAGGGATGAGTTCAGGGATGTGTTCAGGGATGAGTTCAGGGATGTGTTCAGGGATGTGTTCAGGGATGTGTTCAGGGATGAGTTCAGGGATGAGTTCAGGGATGAGTTCAGGGATGAGTTCAGGGATGAGTTCAGGGATGAGTTCAGGGATGTGTTCAGGGATGAGTTCAGGGATGTGTTCAGGGATGAGTTCAGGGATGAGTTCAGGGATGAGTTCAGGGATGAGTTCAGGGATGAGTTCAGGGATGTGTTCAGGGATGAGTTCAGGGATGTGTTCAGGGATGTGTTCAGGGATGTGTTCAGGGATGAGTTCAGGGATGAGTTCAGGGATGAGTTCAGGGATGAGTTCAGGGATGAGTTCAGGGATGTGTTCAGGGATGAGTTCAGGGATGTGTTCAGGGATGTGTTCAGGGATGAGTTCAGGGATGTGTTCAGGGATGAGTTCAGGGATGAGTTCAGGGATGAGTTCAGGGATGTGTTCAGGGATGAGTTCAGGGATGAGTTCAGGGATGTGTTCAGGGATTAAAAAATACACATTCAAATGTAATCTCTGGTCTGGTGGCTATTTAACATATTATCCTGTATTTCATGGGGCGTGTTTGGACATGTTATCTCAGTGACAACTAATATTTTTTTATCTGACCAAATCAAATACATGCTAATTACGTTTCAGTGTGTCTGTGGTCTTGTTGTGTTCAGCTCATTGTGGGTTCAGGTCATCTGGATGTGTTGACTGTGCTGTATAACACAGGGAATTCCTCCACAGCTCCTGTCGCTCTGAAGAGAAACAGAGTCAAACTGAATCCATCTCCCAGATGCCACTCTATTTCCTTTAAAAAACAAATGTAGTGGATTAAAAAAGGAATATTAATTCTCAGTAAACAAACATCCTCAGATCAGAACCTCCCGTTCATTAAATAAATGTCCCAGTAGCCTTGAGATGTAAATATCAAGCTCATGTTACTCAACTAGCCTCTTGTTTTCGGCGCTCAAATAGAACTAGGAACATTTAGACCCAAGATGCACTGCAGGTCCCCTTTAACCCTTTGCTCTATTCACTAGCAGTCTATCACTCGTGTGTCATTTAAACAAGCGGAGATCATCAGAAGGTCAGTAAAGAGATCCGGGTGTCCCCTTTAATAAGCGGATCAATGATTGAAGTAGAGACACACACAATTGTTCGATGACTCAAAGTCACAACTATGAGCTCAATCAAGGTTGTTGAACATGTTGTTTATAACAACCTTAAAACCATCACAACACACACTTTCAGAAATTGTCTTGACATCCACACAAACTAGCAGTGCCCAAGGTTGTTAATAAATCTCCTATAAAAAAGAAGCAGTGTGTGAACGATGTTATGCTTACTTAGTGGCGGCACTGGGAGGGTTAAACTTCACCTCAGCGTACTGGACCTCCTCGTCCCGATTTTTGTGGTTGGGCGTTGTCTACGTCGATATAATCGGGGCAATCTTTTGTTTGGGCGCGGTCGGAGTGAACGTTGGCGAACTGAAGGTCATCCTGCTGATAGTTTTTCTTTAAGGTCTCGCCAACGCTGTAGATGTAAAAGGTGTTGGAGATACCCTGATGGGGAACGACACAAGCAACATGATTGGTGGACATGTTCTACACAGCGACGCCCATTAACCATCACTATCTAATGTAGGAGACAAACCTGTCCACTGTCTGATTGGTCTCTGGTATCAGAGACAGTTTTGGAAGCCTTCATTCTGTTTGGGGCAAGAATAAACATTAGGTTAATAACTAACACCTCAGGAGTCTTTGAACAATTCATCTATTTGACGTCACACTGTCATAGTTTTGGTAGCTATGTCTGTTTTGATAATGGAGACGTCCTGTTCTTGTTTTCGCTGTCACAATTAAATCTGCCACTTTTGAGAACTTGTTTACTGCATTGAGGTGAATATGAACGTGTTCCATGTGTTCCATAGAATATAATTGCAACATGTTCCATAGAATCAAATTTACAAACTGGTTTAGTATGGCCAACCGTCTAGGTTAGAAAAAGTGTGACACCAAGAATATAGGCATGGAGTTGTTTTGTCTGCGTGAGATCAGATGTACTCTCTGGAATATTTCTTCTAAAAAAACTGACCGTAATTACTGAGCATTTTGGGCTACTAACTAGATCCTGTTATTTATCAAGGAAGAATTGTATTACTGAAAACTGGAATATGGCCAAATAATACACAGAGGTAGAAAGACATACATGAACATATCAATTGTATTTAATCTAAATTAAATTGCTAAATGCCTATGTTCTAAATGTTTTAAACAGTAGAGTATGAAATAAAAAAAGAACAAAATAGAAAGAGGATTATCGCCACTTTAAATATTAACCTCACCTGAACCAGATGAATCCAGAGAGACAGAGGAACATGAGCAGCAGAACAACTGATGGAATAATTACTTGTTCCAAACTGGATGCTGTAATGAACAAAAGATTAACCCATGGTTGGTTATATTACACAATTTTGGAATACTTGATAAAAAATCTCAGACATGCAGAAATTAAATAAAACTATCCATGTACACAATGTACACAGGTTCAATATTAGTAAGTCAAAACGGAAATTCTTTATGTACATTTTGACCTTTCGTCTCCACGTCAATCTTGTCTTGTCGGGCTGATGAACGCTTTCGTGCGAAATTCGGACTGGTACAGGCCAGTGCCTGTGGCATCATTGGCAAGAAAGTTCAGTAGATTTCTACCGTACCTGTTTTTTCATGCTTAATACCGTATACTGCTTTAATAATACCGTACTGCTGTACTGATAATTTCATTAAATCCTGAAATGTTCATCTGGTGTTGTTGCCTACATTTCGTGGCTGTAAATACAGTATCATAACGTATTTCACCTATTTTCACCTCTGTAAGGCCGGGAGGTGTTGAGAACTTCCAGGCCAGGTTCTAGAGACCTGAAAAGGTTCTAGAGACCTACTGAGGGTAAGCCCGGGAGGTATTGAGAACTTCCTGGCCAGGTTCTAGAGACCTGAAAAGGTTCTAGAGACCTACTGAGGGTAAGCCCGGGAGGTATTGAGAACTTCCTGGCCAGGTTCTAGAGACCTAAATAAGTTGTGTAAATCCGGGAGATGTTGAGAACTTCCTGGCCAGGTTCTAGAGACCTGTAAAGGTTCTAGAGACCTACTGATCAGAGAACTGGAACGGTTCAACAGGTTATTTTTGTAGATGGCTCTGCCCAGCGTTCTCCAACAGGGGAGCCCTAGGTTGCATATGCTGTCACTTCAGCATTACAGGTTGTTATAAAATGCATGTATTTTCAATTTAAAATTTCTTTTCCTCATTGAATTGTCCATTTGATGTTTTTATTTGTTTTTATTCTGATGCATATGTGGCCAAGTGGTATACATATACCTGGTTTCTATTTTGTGTTAAAAATGTTTGTGGCCCCTTTAAGAAATCTCTCTCTTCTCGCGATACTATTTACTGGGTTTGGATGCGTGAGCGCGGCTAGAGAAGCCTTTTTCAGGGTACAGAAAAGCTCGGTGTTTTTGCGTGTGCGTCGTTCTGATTGAGTGTTTAAACTTCCGTTTTTCTGGGTAAATATTACTTCAATCTTTAATATGCACAAATATGTTGGGATGTGGAGTTTAAAGAACATTTGATGTGTACATTTCTTGTAGATTTGTTTGGAGCACATGTGTGACGAGTGAACCTCGTGGTGATTGGTAAAGGATTAGGTACGTACTTTTGGTGATTTATGTGGTAAAATACTGATGCCATGTTTATTTGATAAATATGTCAATGTGTTTAATCTATATCCTGTGATTATACAGTATAACTGTATGGTTTAATGCACATTTCTGGTACTGCATGATTAATATGTGTAACGTGGGTTGTGGCTTTGTTAATGTGCTTTTATTTCTCTGTTGCCTCAGCCACTGCCGTATTCCAGTTGGGTTATTGTATTTCAATCAGGTCTAACACATTTTTGTTTTGGGGAAATAGATTTAAATCTGACCTGTTGCAGTGTATTACGCTGTATTTCAGTTTTGACTGAATTAGACGGTTATCTGTCTAATGGTGCTCCCATCGACCGCTGTCATTTATTTTAAACAGCAGTCAGAATAAATCCAAGATTTAAAAAAGCATAGTTTGCTTCCGGTGTGTATTTTTCCATTGCACCCGGCCACACATAGAATATAAAATGCATGTATTTTATTATTATTTTCCTCTGTAAAGCACATTGAAATGCTTCTATGTATGAATTGTGCTATACAAATTAATTTGCTTGCTTCACCGTGAAATGAACCCTGTTTACCCATCACCATTCCGTCTGCGTGGCGAATAATAGCCGGTCTCCAACAACCGCCAGTTTCTGCGCTTTTTTTTATATAGCTTTACAGATCCTGTGTCTCATTCACTCACTCATTCACTCACTTCATTCACTCATTCATTCACTCATTCATTCACTCATTCATTCACTCATTCATTCACTCATTCATTCACTCATTCATTCACTCATTCATTCACTCATTCATACACTCATTCATTCACTCATTCATACACTCATTCATTCACTCATTCATACACTCATTCATACACTCATTCATACACTCATTCATACACTCATTCATACACTCATTCATACACTCATTCATTCACTCATTCATTCACTCATTCATACACTCATTCATACACTCATTCATTCACTCATTCATTCACTCATACACTCATTCATACACTCATTCATACACTCATTCATACACTCATTCATACACTCATTCATACACTGAAGACCGCGTCTACCATGCAAGGCGACTGCAGGCTCGCCAGGAGCAGCTGGGGTTAGGTGTCTTGCTCATGGACACCTCAACAATTTCCCAGGAGGAAATGGGGAAGAACTGGGAATCGAACCACCAACCTTCCGATTGATAGACACAACCCACTGAGCCACTGCCGCCGCCAGTCCCTTTTTAAATGCCGGACCATCCTAATAATTTTTCGAATAAACGCCAGGGCTACTATTGGAAGATATATGGTATACAGGGAAATAGCAGGTGCTTAATGATATCATCACTGTCTCTTTAGTGTCTGTGTGAGAGACACATGTCTTGCTGTGGTCATTCTCAAGTGACTGAATGCTAAGAATGGCTCTAGCCAGGGGCCTCAAGCAGCCACTTATTTTGCTTATGTCTAGAACCGGTCCCGGGCCACAGCACAAAAGAAGAACCCAATTGGAAGACCTACTGACCTACCTGCCCCCTCGCCTGCCACGGAATAATTAGGAGATCAAGATAGAAACCGATTGCTAACCTAATGTGCTAACCTAATGCTAACCAATAGCTAACCTAATGCTATCCGATTGCTAACCTAATGTGCTAACCTAATGTGCTAACATAATGTGCTAACCTAATGCTAACCAATAGCTAACCTAATGCTAACCAATAGCTAACCTAATGCTATCCGATTGCTAACTTAATGTGCTAACCTAATGTGCTAACCTAATGTGCTAACCTAATGCTAACTTAATGAGTGCCTGCAGTTGGGCTCCTGTTGCCCTGTAAGTTAAATGAATATGTCAAATAAAACCCCTAAATGAAAGAGGTATAGAGTACTTACTGAATACCATTAGATAAAACATATCTGAACTTCTGTTTGTTTGTTGCCACACAGTAAGTTTGTAATTAAATTACATTAGAGTGTTTCTTGACAGAGTTTTAAATGAACGTTACAAAACATTATTGTGTGAATGAATAAAAATCAATGTGTATACTTGTTATTTAATGTGAAGAGTAGTTGTTAGATACTTACATTGTACATCGATAAACACAGCAGAGGAGTTGAGGTGTCCATATTTATTCCCAGCTTCACAGTAATATTCTCCACTGTCCTCAGATCTGATGTTAGTGATGTTGTAACTCTGTCCTGATGCTTTTGGTGAGGTTACAGTCTTCTTGTACCAGGTGTAGTTGTACACAGGTGGGTTGGCATCACTGCTGCAGGTCAGAGTCACTGAACTGCCCTCCACTATTTCACCAGAGGGACTGACTGACACTGAGGGGTTTCTTGGGCCGTCTGGATGATATTATAAAACAATAGTCTTTCTTGACATTGTAATACATGAACTTTAACATAAATTATCATAGAAACAAAATAAATGTAAATGTACAATTTTGGTCGGTCTGATGTAGAGAGCAGTTTTTTGTTACTTACATTGTACATCGATAATCACAGTAGAAGAGTTGACAAGTCTATATATATTCAGAGCCACACAGTAATATTCTCCACTGTCCTCAGATCTGATGTTAATGATGCTGTAACTCTGTCCTGATGCTTTTGGTGAGGTTACATTCTTCTTGTACCAGGTGTAGTTGTACACAGGTGGGTTGTCATCACTGCTGCAGGTCAGAGTCACTGAACTGCCCTCCTCTATTTCACCAGAGGGACTGACTGACATTGAGGGGTTTCTTGGCCCGTCTGGTGGTTAATATGTAACAGAACATTTTATGGCACTGTATTACATTAAATTTTACATAAATGTACAATAGAAATATATGCAGTATTAATGTAAAAATGTGTGGTTATAATTTGAAGAGCAGTTGTTAGTTACTTACATTGTACATCTATAAACACAGTTAAAGAGTAAAGTTGTCCATATGTATTTCCAGCTAAACAGTAATATTCTCCACTGTCCTCAGATCTGATGTTAGTGATGATGTAACTCTGCCCTGATGCTTTTGGTGAGACTACATTATTCTTGTACCAGATGTAGGTGGGGTTATCAGTCAGAGTACAGGAGGTGGTACAGGTCAGTGTTACATTCTGTCCCTCAGTCACTGTAGATGGAGTCATCTGCACCTGTAGATCTGAATTAAGATTAAAAATGTATTGTATGATGGCTTGTAACAATGATTGCTTTAACACAGTTAATAGACAACAGCAGAATATAAATGGACTGACTATGTGTGTCATTCTGTACTTTCTGGATGTTTCCTTAACACTTGTACAAGTGATGCATTTTTATTTGATTATCCTGTTGTTATCCTGCACTAAACAAACTGGATATTCTGTGAAAAAGGCATCAATTTGTGCGTATTTGTGACCAATCTGGGTTACAACACCATTAGATGTAACATGATGTTACAAACAGCATGACCTCAGAGGGTTTTAGAGCAAGACACAAACCTCTAGTCAAGAGCAAAACCACTGGGTTACAGTTTAAAATGTTTCATATGAAATCCTGAAGAGTTATTGACCAGCGTATTATGCACAACCAGCAATGACCTGTGCCAGAGTGAAGGAAACAGGAATGTGGAGTAAAGAAAAACAATAAAAGAACATCCCCCTGTTGTCATTATAACACGGTGGAGGATGTGGATATTTGTGCCACTGTAGAACTGGTCTGGTGATCTGTATTAATATTTATACTCCTGATCACATCAATATCCGCAAGTCGAACTGGCCTGGTTATAATGATTCCCCTGATGACATCAACAGGATGAATACTGAGGTACAGAAACATGTGACCTGCTCTGATCCAATCAAATGCCTGAGAACATATCAGCACTTCACCTTGCAGCAGGACAATGACCCCAAACACACTGTTAAAGCAGACTAGTATTTCAGGGGTTAAAAGTGTGATGATCTTAACTGGACAAGTCAGACCTGAATCTAATTGAAGATGTGTGAAGACGAGACTGAAGGCAAAAACAGAACCTGAATATATGTACAATACAAACCTGGTAAAGCATCACCAGGAAAGATACCCAGTGTCTAGTGATGGATAACCTGTGTAGTACATATAACCTGTGTAGTACATATAACCTGTGTATTACATATAACCTGTGTAGTACATATAACCTGTGTAGTACATATAACCTGTGTAGTACATATAACCGGTGTATTACATATAACCTGTGTAGTACATATAACCTGTGTAGTACATATAACCGGTGTAGTACATATAACCGGTGTAGTACATATAACCGGTGTAGTACATATAACCGGTGTAGTGCATATAACCTGTGTAGTGCATATAACCTGTGTAGTGCATATAACCTGTGTAGTGCATATAACCTGTGTAGTGCATATAACCTGTGTAGTACATATAACCTGTGTAGTACATATAACCTGTGTAGTACATATAACCTGTGTAGTGCATATAACCTGTGTAGTGCATATAACCTGTGTAGTGCATATAACCTGTGTAGTGCATATAACCTGTGTAGTACATATAACCTGTGTTGTACATATAACCTGTGTAGTACATATAACCTGTGTAGTACATATAACCTGTGTAGTACATATAACAGGATGGGACATATAACCTGTGTAGTACATATAACCTGTGTAGTACATATAACCTGTGTAGTAAATATAACCTGTGTAGTACATATAACCTGTGTAGTACATATAACCTGTGTAGTACATATATCCTGTGTAGTACATATAACCTGTGTAGTACATATAACCTGTGTAGTACATATAACCTGTGTAGTACATATAACCTGTGTAGTACATATAACTGGATGGGACATATAACCTGTGTAGTACATATAACCTGTGTAGTACATATAACCTGTGTAGTACATATAACCTGTGTAGTACATATAACCTGTGTAGTACATATAACCTGTGTAGTACATATAACCTGTGTAGTACATATAACCTGTGTAGTACATATAACCTGTGTAGTACATATAACCTGTGTAGTACATATAACCTGTGTAGTACATATAACCTGTGTAGTACATATAACCTGTGAGGTACATATAACCTGTGTAGTGCATATAACCTGTGTAGTACATATAACCTGTGTAGTACATATAACCTGTGTAGTACATATAACAGGATGGGACATATAACCTGTACCTGTGACAGACAGAGTGACTCCAGGATAGCCAATAACTGTCCCTCCGGTCTGATCTGTAATCAAAAAGAACTTGTACACAGCCGAGTCAGTCATTCTCAGGTTTGTGATTGTCATGGTGTTGGAATTGGAGTACCAGTAATAGTTAATGTTACTGTACGTCACACGACCAATGTAGTTTGGGTCATTCTGCAGATTAGAATAATAGGTAATGATGAACCAGTAAGCTGAGGTGACTGATCCACTGCCATATGTGTAATAACAGAACAGATCCACTGTTGAGTCCTTCAGGACACAGATACTCTGACTGGAGTAGGTCACACTCCAGGTCTGACCCAGTACCACTGAAACACAGACAGACAACACAAGAACATTTTAATTTACACTACATTTTTAAGGCCCTATTTAAGGCCCTATTTAAGGTCATATTTAACGCCCTATTTAAGGTTATATTTAACGCCCTATTTAAGGCCATATTTAAGGCCCTATTTAAGGTCATATTTAAGGCCCTATTTAAGGCCCTATTTAAGGTCATATTTAAGGACCTATTTAACGCCATATTTAAGGCCCTATTTAAGGTCCTATTTAAGGCCCTATTTAAGGTCATATTTAACACCCTATTTAAGGCCCTATTTAAGGCCCTATTTAGGGTCATATTTAAGGCCCTATTTAAGGCCCTATTTAAGGTCATATTTAACGTCCTATTTAACGCCCTATTTAAGGTCCTATTTAAGGCCCTATTTAAGGTCATATTTAACGCCCTCTTTAAGGCCCATCCGCATTACTCAAACAATCTCTCCACATGAAATAACTCACAGTGCAACAGTACATCTTTCATTGTCTCCCCCACCTAACATGCACCAAACATGCACCAAACATGCACCAAACATTCACCAAACATGCACTAAAGATGCAATAAATATTCACCAAACATGAACGAAACATGCACCAAACATTCACAAAACATGCACTAAACATGCAATAAATATTCACCAAACATGCACCAAATATTCACCAGACATGCACCAAACATGCACCAAATAATCACCAAACATGCACCAAACATCTACCAAACATGCACCAAACATGCACCAGACATGCACCAAACATGCACCAAACATTCACCAAACATGCACCAAACTTACACCAAATATTTACCAAACATGCACCAAATATACACCAAACACCTACCAAACATGTACCAAACATGCACCAAACATCTACCAAACATGTACCAAACATGCACCAAACATCTACCAAACATGCACCAAACATGCACCAAACATGCACCAAACATGCACCAGACATGCACCAAACATGCACCAAATATTCACCAAACATGCAGCAAACTTACACCAAATATTTACCAAATATTCACCAAACATGCACCAAACATCTACCAAACATGTACCAAACATGCACCAAATATTCACCAAACATGTACCAAACATGCACCAAACATGTACCAAACATGCACCAAACATCTACCAAACATGTACCAAACATGCACCAAATATTCACCAAACATGTACCAAACATGCACTAAATATTCACCAAACATGCACCAAACATCTACCAAACATGTACCAAACATGCACCAAATATTCACCAAACATGCAACAAATATTTACCAAACATGCACCAAATATTCACCAAATATGCACCAAACATCTACCAAACATGCACCAAACATGCACCAAATATGCACCAAACATCTACCAAACATCTACCAAATATTCACAAACATTTACAAAACATGCACCAAATATTTACAAACATGCAAAACATGCACCAAATATTCACCAAACATGCACCAAATATGCACCAAACATCTACCAAACATGCACCAAACATGCACCAAATATGCACCAAACATCTACCAAACATCTACCAAATATTCACCCAACATGCACCAAATATTTACCAAACACCTACCAAACATGTACCAAACATGCAGCAAACATGCAGCAAACATCTACCAAACATGTACCAAACATGCACCAAACATGTACCAAACATGCACCAAACATGTACCAAACATGCACCAAATATTAAACAAAAATACACAAAACATGCACCAAATATTTATCAAACATGCACCAAACATGCACCAAACATCTACCAAACATGTACCAAACATGCACCAAACATACACCAAACATGAACCAAACATGCACCAAACATTCACAAAACATGCACTAAACATGCAATAAATATTCACCAAACATGCCCCAAACATCTACCAAACATGCACCAAACATGCACCAGACATGCACCAAACATGCACCAAATATTCACCAAACATGCACCAAACATCTACCAAACATGCACCAAACATGCACCAGACATGCACCAAACATTCACCAAACTTACACCAAATATTTACCAAACATGCACCAAATATACACCAAACACCTACCAAACATGTACCAAACATGCACCAAACATCGACCAAACATGTAGCAAACATGCACCAAACAACTACCAAACATGCACCAAATATTAAACAAAAATACACAAAACATGCACCAAATATTTATCAAACATGCACCAAACATGCACCAAACATGCACCAAACATCTACCAAACATGTACCAAACATGCACCAAACATACACCAAACATGAACCAAACATGCACCAAACATTCACAAAACATGCACTAAACATGCAATAAATATTCACCAAACATGCCCCAAACATCTACCAAACATGCACCAAACATGCACCAGACATGCACCAAACATGCACCAAATATTCACCAAACATGCACCAAACATCTACCAAACATGCACCAGACATGCACCAAACATTCACCAAACTTACACCAAATATTTACCAAACATGCACCAAATATACACCAAACACCTACCAAACATGTACCAAACATGCACCAAACATCGACCAAACATGTACCAAACATGCACCAAACATCTACCAAACATGCACCAAACATGCACCAGACATGCACCAAACATGCACCAAATATTCACCAAACATGCACCAAACATCTACCAAACATGCACCAAACATGCACCAGACATGCACCAAACATACACCAAACATTCACCAAACATGCACCAAACTTACACCAAATATTTACCAAATATTCACCAAACATACACAAAACATGCACCAAATATTTACCAAACATGCACCAAACATGCACCAAATATTCACCAAACATGCACCAAACATCTACCAAACATGCACCAAACATGCACCAAATATGCACCAAACATCTACCAAACATGTACCAAACATGCACCAAATATTCACCAAACATGTACCAAACGTGCACTAAATATTCACCAAACATGCACCAAACATGCACCAAATATTCACCAAACATTCACCAAACATGCACCAAATATTCACCAAATACGCAACAAACATCTACCAAACATGCACCAAACATGCACCAAATATGCACCAAACATCTACCAAACATGCACCTAATATTCACCAAACATGCACCAAATATTCACCAAACATTTACAAAACATGCTCCAAATATTTACCAAACATGCACCAAATATTCACCAAACATGCACCAAACATCTACCAAACATGCACCAAACATGCACCAAATATTCACCAAACATGCACCAAACATCTACCAGACATGCATTAAACATGCACCAAATATTCACCAAACATGTACCAAACATGCACCAAACATGTACCAAACATGCACCAAACATCTACCAAACATGTACCAAACATGCACCAAATATTCACCAAACATGTACCAAACATTTACAAAACATGCTCCAAATATTTACCAAACATGCACCAAATATTCACCTAACATGCACCAAACATCTACCAAACATGCACCAAATATTCACCAAACATGCACCAAACATCTACCAGACATGCAAAACATGCACCAAATATTCACCAAACATGTACCAAACATGCACCAAACATGCACCAAATATTCACCAAACATGTACCAAACATTTACAAAACATGCTCCAAATATTCCAAACATGCAAACATGTATGCACCAAACATCTACAAACATTTACAAAACATGCTATTCAAATGCATTTACCAAACATTAAACATGCACCAAATATTCACCAAACATGTACCAAACATCTATGTACAAACATGCACCAAACATCCACCAAACATGTACCAAACATGCACCAAATATTCACCAAACATGTACCAAACATGCACCAAATATTCACCAAACATGCACAAAACATGCACCAAATATTTACCAAACATGCACCAAACATGCACCAAATATTCACCAAACATGCACCAAACATGCACCAAATATTTACCAAACATGCACAAAACATGCACCAAATATTTATCAAACATGCACCAAATATTCACCAAACATGCAGCAAACATGCACCAAATATTCACCAAACATGCACAAAACATGCATCAAATATTTACCAAACATGCACCAAGCATGCACCAAAAGTCGATACCAGTTGATACATTACAATTATATCCTTTGAGATGAAAACACCAAGTAAACAATACAGTTTTTCTCAATTGCTAAAACACTAAACCCTATTGTCTGAACCAAATGCTCTGTTGCCTGAACCCACTGATTGAATCAATCACTCTTTTGGCAAAACCATAAGCACTTTTCACCTGTTTATACACAACTTGTCAACACATTTTCATTGTGATGCACCCGTGCTGCATAATGGTGAGCACAGGTGACAAAAGTCAAACACAACTAAAACACAGTCACCACTTGAACACAATAACTCAAAATTGATCACACTTGTGGCTAATGATGTGAGGGAACATACAGTAAGCCAGTTCAGAGAGCACTGGTTTGTGAGGCCCTACAATGGATAGAAATCTGAGAGGAAGAGTTCGTGTGAGAGGAGGTGGCTGTGGTCGAGGTGGTCAGCGAAGACAAAGAACAGTAATATCTGATGAAATCAGAGCTACTGTGATTGACCATGTTCTTGTTCATGGTATGAGCATGAGGGAGGCTGGACAACGGGTACAACCAAACATCAGTAGATTCACTGTGTCCAGCATAATCCGAGTGCTACGTGTACATGCACAAGATTAATGTTTTGTCTTTTTGTACAAGTGCTAAATACACAGGTTTTTTTTGTTTTGCAACATACATTTAGCCTACAGTGAACAATACAGTTTTTCTCGATTGTTTACACACATTTTCTGAAAGTATGCCTAATATTCTCAGAACTCTACACACAATTCCCAAAAACACACACACAACAGGCAAAACTCCTCAATTCTCCTGCAAAATTAAACTTTACATTCAAAATAATGTTATTTCCCCTCAAAAGGGTATTTTGTTTTCAAATGACACACACAAACCATCATATGAACAGACATTTATAAGAACCAGTTGAACACTGATGTGCTCAATGTAAAACACTGAAAACACTTCTCCATTCATCATAATGACTTAGGCCTTTGTTCATTGTTACACTTACTACAGACAGTACATAAGTGTGTTGTAATATATTTGAGAATATTGTTCTTATACTCGGAAAACTCAAATACACGGTAACAAATATATGTTATTTTTCCCACAAAAACAATGTACATCGTGTACATTCCAAACCAACACAAAGTTGCACATACAGTGGTCTACATACAAAACAACAGAAGAATTTACTGTATACAGTTACATAATTTATAAAATAATACCGTAATAAAAAAAAACCTATGCTGCATCCTCAGATGATTTCTGCGCAAGACACGGTCCAGTGTTGATAAGCTTACCCTATCAATGTTTTGAAACATCTCATTGTTTTCTAGTATTTCTCTATGTATTTTCCGTAATGTTATGGCATTATTTCCTAGGACCATGTTGATTATTTCAGTTTCCTGTTCAGGAGACAGAAGTCGTTCTCGACCACCTTGTGTTGGTAATCTTGTAGAACTGGAATTTGAGTGTAAAGCAGGAATTGTGCTTGTAGTTTAGCAGAATTGGTTCAGGGGGTTGGGGCATGAGTTACATGTTGTGGTATTTGAGTCTCAAAAACCAGTATTTGTGTGTAAACAATTGAGAAAAACTGTAAACATTTATTTCTCCAGCTTCATGTCCTGAGCATTGTGTTTTCTATTTTTCTACGTAGAGTTTAGTGACAGTATAGTGTTCAGTAGTGTTTTTAATTTCGATTGACTCGGGGCACGATTTGACAACATTGTTCAGTTTTGAGCAAAGATTGAACGGTTTTGAGGGGAAAGTTTGGTTTTGCAAGAAGAGTCTGAGGTTTTTTGAATGTAGCTTGAAAATTGGGTTTTGTGTTCACAGTTTAGAGAAAAGGAGAGCAGCTTTCAAGAAATCTGGCTTAGCAATCGAGAAAAACTGTAAGCCAGTTCAGAGAGCATGGGGGAGGCTGGACAAAGGGTACAACCAAACATAAGTAGATTTACTGTGTCCAGCATAATCCGAAGATTTAGAGAAGAGAACAGGTAATTAACTTTTTTTTACATTATAGCACAGTATGTAAATGTTGACAGCAATTTCTGTAGGACATACTATAAACTGTACCACAGTATACTGTAAGTAAATATATGTTTCAGTACATCACTGTACCAATGTACTGTAGTATTGTAATGGAGGGTTGGTCTAACTGTTTGTAGGCCTAGTATTACATATATTTTTTGTAACTCCATGTTCTCTTTTTGTAGAATTGTGAGTTTTCTTAGAGCCCTCCAGGTTAGAGAGTGGTTCAATATGAACCAAGGTTTTATCAATCTTTGCCTTCCACCGTACTCCCCTTTCCTAAACCCCATTGAGGAATTATTCTCCTCATGGCGATGGAAGGTATATGAACGCCAACCTTACACCAGGGTAAATCTCCTGTGGTGACATAGGTGTGGAGGCATGCCAAGCCTGGATACGACATGCCAGGGGTTTTTCCCCCGTTGCCTGGCCAGACAAAATGTGTCCTGTGATGTGGATGAAGTCCTGTGGCCTGAACTAGTACGGAGACATGATGCTGTGGCTGAGTGATGCACTTATTTGTATATTTTTGTACTTTATTTTTACATGGGCTTACTGTACACAAATGCACAGGGTTTTTTTGTTTTGCAACATGCATTTAGCCTACAGTGAACATAAAATATTTCTCCAGCTTCATGTCCTGAGCATTGTGTTTTCTATTTTTCTACATAGAGTTTAGTGACTGTTCAGTTGTGTTTTTAATTTCGATTGACTCGGGGCACGATTTGACAACATTGTTCAGTTTTGAGCACAGATTGAACTGTTTTGAGGTGAAAGTTTGGTTTTGCAAGAAGAGTCTGAGGTTTTGTGAATGTAGCTTGAAAATTGGGTTTTGTGTTCACAGTTTAGAGAAAAGGAGAGCAGCTTTCAAGAAATCTGTCTTAGCAATCGAGAAAAACTGTAATACTGACACCATACCTGACACATATAGTGTGAAGACCAACACACGTACTGTTGTTGTCAAGGACATCTCTCCCTGCTGGAAACAGAAAACAATAAACTCAATGTAAGTAAGAAAAAAATGTATATGCTATTTATTAATGGCCCTTTAAGTACTTAGCACTGCCAAATGTAGCACAGCCTAATGTAATCCTGAATATATATATGCTATATTTTAATGTTCCTTTAAGCACTTAGCACTACCTAATGTAATCCTGAATATATATATACTATATGTTTTAATGGCCCTTTAAGCACTTATGTAATCCTGAATATATATATGCTATTAATATCATTTACATTATTGTTTAGAGGGAGAGGGTCTAAAACCAACAACCTTCGGCTCCGGGCACTACCCACTGAGAGTAGAGTCTTTACCAGGCTGCTACATTCCAACCTTCCTAACATGATAATAATACTAGCATATAATATATATATATGTATAACAGTCAAACAAAGCTCAGCCTGAACCGTTTGGTTCACAACGCACATCATAACTACTGACACAATATGCTGGCTAGCCCCCGAAAATACAGAAAATCCAACTCGACTTGATTCAGAAGAATAACAGAAAATGAAGAAATGTGTCTTGAGGAAATAATACGCTACTCATGTTTTGAAATTATTGAAGAGTATTTCTAATGGCAAACAAACTAAAAGTCCCAAAATGTAATGGTTTTAAGGCAGGACACAGACACAGAGTCAGAGTTAATGTTCACTTTTAAAGAAAACACTAAACAGTTAGGATGTAACCAATAACTGTGAAGCAGGTAGCTTAAACTATAATTCACAGTGGAATTCAAATAGATCCCCAATTATAGCGACAACGCAGGAGGCTGCCAGAAAATATGGGAACAACACAAATGCAGATATGTATTGTATGAATGGTGCAATTAAAGTAATGAAATGCCCACCAAGTAATGAAATGCCCACCAAAATAAGGTTTTGTAATAAATGTAACATTGTAGTATTTCCATAAGTGGATCTAAGTGCAGCTGTATGTGACATTACATCACACTTCAGCTGTGTCATTGTGATCCAGATAATATGACACCCAACAATACTGTGTGAAAATAGTCTAATGGGTTTATCTTTCAGATTAACATTATAAAATGAAAAGCAAGACCCCAAGAGCAACACATTTATATAATCACTCTCAGGAAAGAGTAAAAACATTTACTTGCAAACTAACCACAGAACAAACACACTGTGAGGGACCGTAACCATTGTTTCAATGGATGACAATGCAGAGTGTACTGTTTACCTACAATCTAGAATAAGAGCGTACTGTGTGCCTACAATCTAGTATCAGAGTGTACTGTGTGCCTACAATCTAGTATCAGAGCGTACTGTGTGCCTACAATCTAGTATCAGAGCGTACTGTGTGCCTACAATCTAGTATCAGAGTGTACTGTGTGCCTACAATCTAGTATCAGAGTGTACTGTGTGCCTACAATCTAGTATCAGAGCGTAGTGTGTGCCTACAATCTAGTATCAGAGTGTACTGTGTGCCTACAATCTAGTATCACATCGTACTGTGTGCCTACAATCTAGTATCAGAGTGTACTGTGTGCCTACAATCTAGTATCAGAGCGTACTGTGTGCCTACAATCTAGTATCAGAGCGTACTGTGTGCCTACAATCTAGTATCAGAGTGTACTGTGTGCCTACAATCTAGTATCAGAGCGTACTGTGTGCCTACAATCTAGTATCAGAGTGTACTGTGTGCCTACAATCTAGTATCAGAGTGTACTGTGTGCCTACAATCTAGTATCAGAGTGTACTGTGTGCCTACAATCTAGTATCAGAGTGTACTGTGTGCCTACAGTCTAGTATCACAGCGTACTGTGTGCCTACAATCTAGTATCAGAGTGTACTGTGTGCCTACAATCTAGTATCACAGCGTACTGTGTGCCTACAATCTAGTATCAGAGAGTACTGTGTGCCTACAATCTAGTATCAGAGTGTACTGTGTGCCTACAATCTAGTATCAGAGCGTACTGTGTGCCTACAGTCTAGTATCCACAGAGTATTCCTAGATAATATGTTCCACTTTGTATTAATTTAGCTACATGCTATCTCCATTTATGGTATCCTGTGCTACCTGATGCAGAGTAGAAACAGTCCTGTCAGCACATGTTATAGCACTTACGGCATCTTTAAGATACACGTAGAAATGCACATACACTTCTATAACAGTTTTAAAATAGCAACAGTATTTGACTTGCAGCGTAGATAGTAAATTATGAAAACCTTTTAATAGAGTGTCTTCTTTAACAGACTTACCAACAGACGAGTAGAGGTCTTGAGCAGTAAACCAAACTTACCAGCAGTGTATGAAGACTGACTGTAGGTGTGTTTTATGTCTCACACTTTATGTATTGTATTTAAAGTAGTCAGGGCAGAAGCTGATGTATGCTTCCTATCTGGTCATTTACATAACAGCCTGACCAAAACATCACATAAAGGGATGCCTGTAAGCAATCGCACAACAGACTCCATATCTAGTATTTAAGGAGTTTACTTCTGTTTTCTGGCAAATCTATGATGCACACTAATTAGTTAGCAACTTCTGTTTTTATAATTGTTACGCCCCAGCCTGAAGTGGCTGGAGAACGCAACTGCCCAAGGCCGCCCGTTGGGTGGTGAGGTGGGTGTGACTGTGTGTGAAGCAACCAATCAGGGAGGCCACAACTGAAACTGCCGTTACCCTTAACAGGTATGGTTTATTTTAAGTACAGTTCAAAATAATAATGATACTGACAATACAACAATACATACAGAAGGGGAGGACAAGAGAACAATGGGAATGTAGGAGTAGGGCAATGCCAGCTGTCTGTCAAATCAAAGAAATCAAACATAAAGACCCTAAGCTTCCCTACCTCTTTAGTCTGGCCACTGTTGGCCAGCCCTAACCACAACTTACCTCACTGCTACAAAACACTGGGCAACAGCCACTGGCTTCTAACCTAGTGTGTATAACAGTGGGTTACCTACGGGTGTGTGTAAACCCTAGGGTATCTTACCTAGCCCCACTCCACAGGGTACGGGTTACACAAACACAGCAGGCTCACAAACATTCCACCAAATACAACAACGGACCTCGATGTCACACATAACAAAAGTCCTCCTTCCTCTCTCATCTCATCTATCTGTCACCAAACAACCAACAACTTAAATAGGGTGATGAACAACTCTGGATTGGTTGGATCCTCTTTACTGCCACGCCCACTCCATCAACAGCAACTCACCACACCTGGGAAGAATTAAGAACAAACAGGGAGACACAACAGCATGGGGAAAATACACATACTAGCTGGGCACGTAACACGCCCACCCAAAAAGAGAAAACCCGAGGTTTTCGAACAAGCTGAAACAAATGTTTACAGAACCATGTTATTAATTCATAAAAAAAAAAAAAAAAAAAAACACATGATTTAGCAACACAAACACAGGTACACCAGCTACACACGAGACAATGCGTCAGCCAGCACGTTATCGCTACCTTTCTTGTGCTTTATAACTAAATTGTACCCCTGAACAAACAGAGCCCAGCGCATTAGGCGCTGATTGCTGTTGTAGATCCTATGTAGGAAAACAAGCGGGTTATGATCAGTGAACACAATCACAGGCAAAACACTAGAACCAACATAAACTTCAAAAAACTCAAGCGCCATTAACAACGCGAGAGTCTCCTGCTCAATTGTGGAGTATCGAGTCTGACACTTGTTGAACTTCCGCGAGAAGTAACACACGGGGTGGTCCACCCCTTCCTCATCTTCCTGTATTAACACTGCCCCTGCCCCCACAGCACTGGCATCTACCTCCACCTTGAAGGGCTTATTGAAGTCAGGACTGGCAAGAACAGGGGAACTACACAAGAGTACCTTACTAGTGTCAAAGGCCACTTGACACTTGTCCGTCCACTGAAACGGTACCGCAGGACTGAGTAGGCTTGTCAGCGGGGCCACGACAGACGAGAAGTTTCGGCAAAAGGAGCGGTAGTAACCCGCCACGCCAAGGAATCGGCGCAACTCGCGTCTGGTAGCAGGGACAGGAAAAGCAGTTATAGCACGAACTTTTTCACAAACTGGACGTACCTGCCCCCGCCCAACCTGCTTCCCAAGGTAGGTAACAGTGCCTTTACCAAACTCACATTTTGCCAGGTTCAGAGTTAACGAAGCCGCAGCCAATCGCTCAAATACATTTTTCAGGGTACTCACGTGGCCCAGCCAGCTGGATGAATAAATGACCAAATCATCCAGGTAAGCACAACAGTCAGGAACGTCAGCCAAACTATATTGACTAAACGCTGAAACGTAGCTGGAGCATTTCGCATACCAAAGGCCATGACGGTGTACTGTAAAAAACTGTCAGGTGTCACAAATGCGGAGACCTCTGAAGCGCGTGGAGTCAGCGGGACCTGCCAATAACCCTTTAATAAATCCAATTTGGTTACAAACGCAGCTGACCCAATGGTATCCACACAATCATCAATACGAGGCAAAGGGAAAGAATCAGGCACTGTAACCGCATTTACCTTTCTGTAATCTGTACAGAACCTATGAGTGCCATCAGGTTTCGGAACCAACAAGCACTGCGAACTCCAAGGACTGGAGCTGCGGGTAGCTAACCCATTCTCCAACAGGTAGGCTACCTCTTGTCTCAGTAACACCCGCTTGGTTGAGTTTACCCGATAAGGGTGCTGTCTAATTGATGCCGCATCTCCCACATTGATGTCGTGCTCCAGCACCGTGGTACGAGTTGGAACATCGCTAAAAATAGCAGGGCAGTTATAGATAATGTCCAAAACATCAGCTTTTTGTACCTCATTCAAATGTACCAATTGTGCTGGAAGGGTTATCAACATGCTAGAGTTATTCAACCTTATACTTTGCTGAGGAGAGTTACGAAGGATTAATCCATCCTCGTCATCCACAGGTATACCACCATCACGCTGAGCACCCCCAACTGTCGCCACTGAAGAGACAGCGGTCACAACCGGAGATACTACAGGAGAGTGATCCCTGTGATGATAAAGCTTAAGCATGTTAATATGACAAACCCGACACTTCCGTCTACGATCAGGAGTTTTAATGGTGTAGTCTGTTTCACTTATCTTTTCCTCCACTTTGTACGGACCAGTGAAACGTGCAGAGAGAGACGATCCAGGTACAGGCAAAAGTACTAACACACTGTCACCAGGCTGGAAGGCACGAATCACAGCTTTTTTATCATAGTGACTCTTCATCCTGCTCTGTACTGAGGACAGAGACTCTTTGGCAAGAGCGCATGCAGAATGAAGCCTCTCTCTGACTAAACTTACATAATCCAAAACAACTTTTGGAGCACTTTTCGTTTCCAACAAATGTTCCTTCACCACTTTCATGGGACCCCGAACTGTGTGTGCAAAAACCAGGTCAGCAGGGCTGAAACCGATAGACTCCTGTACAGCCTCTCTAACCGCAAACAACACATAAGGAACGCCCTCATCCCAGTCGTTTTTAGTGTCCATGCAGTACTTCATTAACATGGACTTTAACGTCTGGTGCCAGGATGATAGGCACTGGACACCTTGTGCGTTATAGCGAGAGTTTTAAGTACCTGAGCAAACAAGTTAGCCATGAAATTTGTACCCTGGTCTGTCTGAATGATCTTAGGCAGACCAAAAATAGAAAAGAACTTAATCAACGCCGAAGTTACCACCTTAGACGTGATTCTACGCAGAGGCACAGCCTCGGGATACCTGGTAGCAGCACACATGATTGTTAACAGGAACTGGTTTCCTGATTTTGTTTTAGGCAAAGGGCCGACTCAATCGACTATTACCTTATCGAATGGCTCTCCCATTACCGGAACGGGGTAGAGCGGAGCCGGCGCAATGACCTGGTTAGGCTTTCCAGCAAGCTGACAGGTATGACAGGTCCTGCAGTACCGAGCCACATCTCTTTTTAACCCAGGCCAAAAGAAATGCTGTAAAACACGATTATATGTTTTCGTGACTCCTAAATGCCCTGCCCACGGAATGTCATGAGCTAAGGACAAAACCTGCAACCTAAAAGGCGTCGGCATCACAACTTGAAAAATCGAACTCCAGCCCTCCTCAGCACCCCTGAGTGAGGACCATTTCCGCATCAAAATACCATTTTCAACCAGGTAAGCAACGGGTTGCCCTCTCGCTTGTTCTGGAGTTACTGCAATAGAGAAACATTTTTTTAACGTAATGTCTGTCTCCTGAGCTGCGATTAAGTTATCCCGGGTCATTGACAACATAGCTTCACCAGCAGTAAAAGTCCTAACCTGATTTTGTTCCGTTCTCCCAGGTACCGTGAGAAACAAGGAGGAAACGTCATCAGTGTTAAAGACTGGGGCAAAAACTGTGTCGTCTAAGCCAATCACATCTCGCAGCTTACGTGACTGTGCGCGCGTCACCGCGCATGCCGGAAATACTTGACCATCTAGCTTCTCCGAGCTAGCGGGAACATCCTCGGGGTCAAACACCTCCAACACTGGCCTCACCAAACCCCCAGCAATGTCATTTCCCATGATTAAGGTAATCCCTTTCACAGGAAGAGACCTTTGCAAAGCAACCTTGAAGTTACCGCTAACCAAGTCAGACTTGAGATGCATCATGTATACGGGCACGGGAACGTACCCCATCTCAATACCTTGCAACAGCACGTTGTAGCCACAAGACGACCGGTCAGACCAAGGCAATATATCGGAGAGAATAATAGACTGGGAAGCTCCGGTGTCACGCAATATGCGAATAGGAACTTGCGACTCGCAATGGTCCGTTAATGACACCAATCCAGTAAATATAAACGGATCGTAACCCGACTCAGGCGACTGCCATAAACTAGTTGGCAACTGTTCTTGAACAACAGGCATAGTCTGAACCAAACTCACAGGTTTTGGAGAAGATTGAGACGAAACCTGCCTACTCTTCAGCTTCATGCAATCCGCCATTATGTGCCCTTTTCGGTGACAATAAAAACACTCGCGGTCCTCGCTAAGACGAGGTGGAGGAGGCGAAGTGCGTTTCCTCGGTGTACCACCGGCAGCAGCAACACCCCTGAACTCTGAACAAGGCATAGCAAACACTGTCTTGTGCGTTAGGGCAAACTCGTCAGCAAGCACTGCAGCTTGAGACAATGTCGCAACTTTTTGTTCATTTAGGTAAACCACCAACCGATCTGGCAAACTGTTCTTAAACTCCTCCAGCAATACTAGCTCACGAAGAGACGAGAAGTCATTACATTTACTTACTGCACACCAACGATCAAACAGAGTTTGTTTCTCCCGAGCGAACTCCACATAGGACCTGGCCAAACTTTTTTTATGGTTCCTGAACTTTTGTCTGTAGGCTTCAGGAACCAACTCGTAAGCACGGAGGACAGCACTTTTCACGCACTCATACTGCAAACTGTCCTCAAGTGCCAATGCAGACACAACTTCCCGTGCCTTAAAAAGCGTTATCCTGGATTGTTTTTGTGGTTTTTCTGTCTGTCACTGTTCAAATCAACCTGTCATTCAAATTATAGACTGATTATGTCTTAAAATCAGCAGGGGATCAAATACTTTCTTCCTTCACTCTATGATGTGTACTATTTGTTAGCTCCTATTCTTTTTATGTTGACCAGTGTGGGGGATGAGAGATATCAGTAAAGACCAGACGAGTGTGAGGGATGAGAGATATCAGTAAAGACCAGACCAGTGTGAGGGAAGAGAGATATCAGTAAAGACCAGACCAATGTGGGGGATGAGAGATATCATTAAAGACCAGACCAGTGTGAGGGATGAGAGATATCAGTAAAGACCAGACCAGTGTGAGGGATGAGAGATATCAGTAAAGACCAGACTAATGTGAGGGATGAGAGATATCAGTAAAGACCAGACGAGTGTGAGGGATGAGAGATATCAGTAAAGACCAGACTAATGAGAGGGATGAGAGATATCAGTAAAGACCAGACCAGTGTGAGGGATGAGAGATGTCAGTAAAGACCAGACCAGTGTGAGGGATGAGAGATATCAGTAAAGACCAGACCAGTGTGAGGGATGAGAGATATCAGTAAAGACCAGACCAGTAAATGGGGGTGACATTTCTGTAAAGTTTTTTGCCAGAGGAATATTTCAAACATTAGGAAGCTAGCGCTTGCCTTGCTAACATCCTTTACATCCGGCTAACCTATTCTGTTTCCTTTCCAAATGACGTTAAAGGTTTCAAATTCTTCTCTAAAAAGATGTAGGTGCTTAACTAGGAAACCAAAAGCTATGTAATATGTAGGCCTTTCCTCTAAACATTATAAAAGTGATTTGAAGCATCTAGGCCATGTGACCCGGGTGCTAAAGCACATCCAAATGTATTTGTCATATATTGCCACGGTTGTGGAAGGTGTAGTGTAGTTGAGCCATTTGCAGAGTCATGGTAATCCGTTTAAACAAGGTTTATTAATGACCAAAACACAAAACAAACCGAGTACGGCGAAAAAAAGGACTAACTGGTTGAACAGAAATAATATTGCGCATACACAGCGACTTATAAAACATTTTAACAACAGTTAGTCTCAAGTACATCTAACAATCTCCTCTAATTACAATGTAACATAGAACAATGCTAAGCACCCGTGAATACTCCTGACCAACCTTTATAGACCACAATAATGACAAAAATGCTAACAGCTGTGCAGGAACGTAAACAAGGATGCGTTGCACCACCAATTACCGTCTGTGTGGAAACTAAACCTCACCACTCGTGACATATATGGGTATTCTAAAAATATATACATTTTTTATGATACTTAAAGGCTGTGCATCATGCCGCTCTATGAAGGAAAAAACAGAAGCTGATGTAAGCTTCCTCTCTGGGTCATTTGCATAACAGCCCGACCAGAACTTCATAAAAGGGACATGACAATGTTAAAAATTGCACCAAACACTCAATTTATTGTTCCTTTTTTAGTATTTAAGGATGTGACTTCTGTGTTGTTGAAGATTTGTGATGCATATTGTCATGTCTTGCATTTTTTTATACATGTTTAGTCGGTTAGCACCACCTATTGGTCATTTGTATAACAACCTTTACTGTTCTAGGCTTGTAGCCGATAAAGATTGTTATTAGTTAAAATTGTCACGTGACTCCTGTCAGCCTCGTTGCAAAACTCTTTATCGATTGTAGAAGAAAGCAGTATAGCATCTTTTGCCATCTCTCCGTGTTAAGCCTTGGAGAAGCTTTACTTGTAAGTATTTCAGTCATCATCATCCTTTAGCATCACTTATGTTTGTATTGTGTAGAAAAATAATATGTTTGCGACACTGTTTAGTCACCATGTTTCTGAGAAGTATTGCACTATTGAGTGTCACATGTAGCATTGCCCCTTAGAATGCTGCTAACATAACTAATTGTAATAGTTTTTCATTGTCTATATGTATTTATTTGTATTCAATATTTACATCATTTACATATATCTAGTGTTGTAGTTATAATGATTATAAGCACAGCCTTTGTTTGTTATTTCAGTTTCACAAAAAAGAAAAAAGAATAAGAAAAGAGGAAAACTACTCTCGACTCCTTTGACTTATTTTTTTTAATGTTTAGCTATATGTCAATTCGTGCCAGACACGCACGCGGAGGACAGAATACATATTATTTGTTAGCGTCACGACATCTTTCAGGTGTAGTGGAGAAATCAGGTGCAGGTGTCACAGTTTTGCTGGGTGATGTGCAGAGAAAGCCAAATGCAGAGCCATATATAAATGTGTGCTTGTTTTTTTTTTAACACAAACGGAAAACCTATACCAAACATATAAAATAATATGTGCTGCATGCAACATACAAACTATAACAACATGTCAACATGCCAAGTTTAAATTTATCCAGATTGTTGTCTTGGTTCTCTTGGTTCTAGTCTTGAAGTGTTCAGCTCTTTCTGGGTTCAGATGTTGGTTCTGGGTGTGTTGACTGTGCTGTATAACACAGGGGATTCCTCCTCAGCTACTCCCGTCATGGGTCTGAAGAAAAACAGAAATCATAGTGAATCCATCTCCCAAAGGCCACTCTATTTCCTTAGGGACTGTCACGTATTCCAAGGTGATGCAGTGCGGAAATTAAGCCAGGGACAGAGTTATTTTGCAGAGAGTATTTAGTACAAAAAAACACGACATCGAACGGAAAAATAAAACTGTTACATGAAAACAAAAAAAGACAAGAAACAGCGATATATATCTAACAGCCAACCCTCACCAATAACATCAACTTGACTTTGAAACAACAACTGTAACTTAAATAACCCAGCTAATAGCTAATTCACCCCAGCTATGAGCAACATAAACCAAACCACTCTAGTGACAGAGACTCAAATGCAGTGGATTAGTAATAAATACAGTTTGTCAGTAAAAAAAAAATCACAACAAACCCACCTGTTTATTATAAACATGTAAATATCAAGCTCACGTAAATCAACGTCACAGTCCCTGCTACCCAATGTGGGAAAAACCTTGGCGTGACCCTTGACAACTCCCTCTCATTTTCTGCACACATCAAGGCGGTGTCCCGGTCTTGCAGGTACATGCTCTACAACATTCGGAAAGTAAGGCCGTATCTTACGCAGGAAGCCGCACAAGTGCTGATCCAGGCACTTATCATCTCCCGTCTCGACTACTGCAACTCCCTTCTGGCTGGTCTCCCAGTGTGCGCCATCAAACCCCTGCAACTCATTCAAAATGCAGCAGCCCGCCTGATCTTCAATCTACCAAAGTTCTCCCACGTCACTCAGCTGTTCCACACACTACACTGGCTCCCGGTCGAAGCACGCATCCACTACAAAACCATGGTGCTAGCCTATGGGGCAACAAGAGGAACCGCCCCCTCCTACATCCAGTCACTAATCAAGCCGTACACACCCACGCGAGCACTTCGTTCTGCCACCTCAGGCCTCTTGGTAGTGCCATCCCTACGGGAGGGCAACTCTCGATCTGCTCAGTCTAAATTGTTCTCCGTGCTTGCCCCGCAATGGTGGAACAACTCCACTCTGGAGATCAGATCATCGGACTCTCTACCAATCTTCAAAAAACGTCTAAAAACATTCCTCTTCAAACTGTACCTCCAGTAGCTCCATGAATGGAGCTCCACAACTCTCGACTGTTTGAAACTTCACTACCGAATCATTCTTATATCTCTAGCACTTCCCCCTGCACCCACCCAGGAACAATGTACTTATTGCCTTTTTGATGTGTGTTTTAGCTATATGTGAAATGCCTGCACTTATTGTAAGTCGCTCTGGATAAGAGCGTCTGCTAAATGCGCAAAATGTAAATGTAAATCAACTAGCATCTCTATTTTCAGGTGTGAGGTTCGAGACTCAAGATGCACTGCAGGTCCACCTTGGAATATTTATGTGTCTACTACAAATTATAAGTGGTGTGTGAACGATGTTATGCTTACTTAGTGGCGGCACTGGGAGGGTTAAACTTCACTG
The DNA here is from genome assembly GCA_029465975.1 of Dallia pectoralis. Lineage (NCBI taxonomy): Eukaryota > Metazoa > Chordata > Actinopteri > Esociformes > Umbridae > Dallia > Dallia pectoralis. The sequence goes on along the minus strand of JAHKKI010000047.1, from coordinate 25,918 downwards.
CAGCGTACTGGACCTCCTCGTCCTGATTTGTGGGTTGGACCGTGGCGTTCAGAGAGACGTCTTGGGTCTTGGCGAGGTCAAAGTTTACGTTGATGTACTCAAGGTCATCCTGCTGGTCGTTGTTCTCTGAGGTCTCGCCAACGCTGTAGATGTTGCCAAAAGTGGGGTTGGAGATACCCTGATGGGGAACGACACAAGCAACATGATTGGTGGACATGTCCCACATAGCAACGCCAATTCACCATCACTATCTAATGTAGGAGACAAACCTGTCCACTGTCTGCATTGATTCTTGTATCAGAGACAGTTTTGGGGGTCTTCTTTCTGTTTTGGGAAAGAATAAACCTTAGGTTAATAACTAACACCTCAGGAGCATTTTGACAACTCATCAATTTGACAACATGGCTCTTGTCGTAGGTTCTGATACTTTGTCTGTGTCTAAAATTTAGAACTTCTGTTTTTTTTCACTGTGATGGTCACTAAAGAATCTTTAAGTTCACGTTTTAAACATTCAATTTACATTTCTGTTTGAAACAATTGCAGACGTTAGCGTTCTACGAATCAGAAACAAAGGTAATAGACTTTAGTCCGAGTTTTAGTACTAACAAAACGATATGAACCCCCTCACCTGAACCAGATGAATCCAGACAGACAGAGGACCATGAGAACCAGAACAACCACTGTGATTCCTACAGATGCATAAATCACTAAGGGTATTTTCTGGGAAGCTTTAATGAAGAAAATAAATATTAACATAAGTGTTGGTAATTAAACACATAATAAATAAACGTGTCAGGATCCAAATGTAATCACTAATTACACATATGTAGTCGGTCATATGTTGCCATGGTGATGCTAGTGGTAAACAACAACATGCCAGAGTAAACAACTTCTAGCATGTTGTTGTTTACCCTGGCATGTTGTTGTTTACCACTACATGCCAGGGTAAACAACTTCTAGACTCTGGAATACAAATACAACGACTGGTAATTAAATGAAGAAATGATAAACAAGTGTTGATATAACTAGACATGTACAGTTGAAGTACAGATATTCAGGTTTAGTGTAGTATCAGTATACAGAGAAATACACAGCTGAGTTAACAGTTTGGGGTTGGCTTTAATGATGTAATCACAGTCTCATTAGAGGTGACTGGATAATGTCAGTCTCATTAGTGTGTTAGACAGGTGACTGGATGATGTCAGTCTCATTAGTGTGTTAGACAGGTGACTGGATGATGTCAGTCTCATTAGTGTGTTAGACAGGTGACTGGATGATGTCAGTCTCATTAGTGTGTTAGACAGGTGACTGGATGATGTCAGTCTCATTAGTGTCTGTGTGTTAGACAGGTGACTGGATGATGTCAGTCTCATTAGTGTCTGTGTGTTAGACAGGTGACTGGATGATGTCAGTCTCATTAGTGTGTTAGACAGGTGACTGGATGATGTCAGTCTGATTAGTGTGTTAGACAGGTGACTGGATGATGTCAGTCTCATTAGTGTCTGTGTGTTAGACAGGTGGCTGGATGATGTCAGTCTCATTAGTGTGTTAGACAGGTGACTGGATGATGTCAGTCTCATTAGTGTCTGTGTGTTAGACAGGTGACTGGATGATGTCAGTCTCATTAGTGTCTGTGTGTTAGACAGGTGACTGGATGATGTCAGTCTCATTACTGTCTGTGTGTTGACTGGAGATGTCAGGTGTCTGTGTGTTACTGGGATGATGTCAGCCTCTGTCTGTGTGTTATGACTGGAGTGTCTGTGTCTGTTAGACAGGTGACTGGATGATGTCAGTCTCATTAGTGTCTGTGTGAGAGCAGCTTAGGTGTACTTACATTGTGTACCTACTACAGTGATCATCAGATCTGTAGAGTTGTTAGATCCTATTCCATTCTCAGCCACACAGTAATATTCTCCACTGTCCTCAGATCTGATGTTAGTGATGCTGTAACTCTGTCCTGATGCTTTTGGTGAGGTTACATTCTTCTTGTACCAGGTGTAGTTGTACACAGGTGGGTTGGCATCACTGCTGCAGGTCAGAGTCACTAAACTGCCCTCCACTATTTCACCAGAGGGACTGACTGACACTGAGGGGTTTCTTGGGCCATCTGGGGAAATTAAATAACAACAGATAATTTATTGAAAATGTTTAAGATGAGGAAGGGCCAAAAGTGTTACGGATAAGCGGTTGAAGATGAGATGAGAGGGCCAAAAGTATTAAATAAATAAATTAATTATGAATGTAGATATGTGTGGTCTGATGTGAAGAACAGTTGCTTATTATTTACATTGTACATCGATAAACACAGTAGAAGAGTTGAGTTGTCCATATATATTTTCAGACACACAGTAATATACTCCACTGTCCTCAGATCTGATGTTAGTGATGCTGTAACTCTGTCCTGATGCTTTTGGTGAGGTTACAGTCTTCTTGTACCAGATGTAGGTGGGGTTACCAGTCAGAGTACAGGAGGTGATACAGGTCAGTGTTACAGTCTGTCCCTCAGTCACTGTAGCTGGAGTCATCTTCACCTGTAGATCTGAATTAAAGATTAAAGACTCAGTATATCATGTCTATTGTCTTACAACAATGATTTATAACTGGAATCCATAATTGTGGCTTTCTGTTTACAGTCATATAATGCTTAAGCATAGACCACTTTAACACAGTTAATAGGACACCAGCAGAATATAAATGGACTGACTATGTGTGTCATTCTGTACATTCTGGATGTTTCCTTAACACTAAGTGCTGCATTTTTATTTTATTTTCCTGTTGTTATCCTGCACTAAACAAGCTGGATATTCTGTGAGATAAAGCTTTTAATTGTGTAATTTTCTATGTAATATATTATATCTTGACTTGCTTAACAAAATAGGTCGATTGCAATTTGTCAGTATTTTGGAAGTGACACATTTGGGTTAAAACACCATTAGGAGATGTTACAGACAGCAGGGAGAGTTTACAGCCAGATGCTAACCTGTGGTAAACCTCAAGAGCAGAACCACCGGGTTACAGTTTAATAAAAGGTTTCACATGAAAACCTGAAGAGTTCAGTAACATTGTCTTATGAACAACCAACACTGACCTGTACAAGACTGAGGGAAACAGGAATGTGGAGGAAATAAATAACAAAACAGTACACGCCTTTCATTTATGAAACATGGTGGTGGTTGTGGATATTTGGCCGCTAACACACACTGTTAAAGCAGACAAGTATTTCAGGGGTTAAAAGTGTGATGATCTTAACTGGACAAGTCTGACCTGAATTCAATTAAAGATGTGTGAAAACTGAAGGCAAAAATGCATGGAAATAAACAGAACCTGCAGATGGCTTCAGAAACAGACTTGACAGAGAATCACCAGGGAAAATACCCTGTTTTTGGTGATGTATTTATGGATAACTGACTTCAGGAAATCATCATATGTACAGGATTTATATCGAAATATGAAATGTTTAAAGTTCATCTGTCCAATTACCTTTGATCCTCTAACATTGACGGACAAGATTTTACCTTTTCATAGGTTGTTGCTGCAAAAAATTCTTAGTAATTTTTCAAGTTCAAGCCAAAACAATAAAAATGATATGAATAAAGGAGAATAAAAACAGGTCAAAATTGCAAATTACTTATTTGGCAGCAAGTGCTTGAACATAATTGGCAGCTGTGAAATACAAGATAAAGTGATATTACATAAGGTGTTAACAAAATAATACCTACAAGAGAGAGAGAGAATGTGTGAGAGAGATGGAGAGAGGGAGGGAGGGAGGGACATGTTTGGGAGAGAGGGAGGGAGGGATCTTTTGTAAAGATTTAATTATATGTTTTCATGTGACACTTTCCTACAATGTAAAAGAAACTGTTTTCTCAATATTGTAAAACTTAACCTAATGAAACAAACTTGAATGATAAATATTATCACTGTACCTGTGACATGCAGAATGACTCCAGGTTCTCCTTTCCATTTGTTATTACTTGTAATAAATCTGAACCAGTACACAGCTGAGTCAGTCTCTCTCAGGTCTGTGATTGTCAGGGTGTGGTTATTGTTGTCATGGTTACTGGTATAGTTACGGTACGTCACACGACCACTGTAGTTTGGGTCAGTCTGAAGATTAACATCAAATGCAATGCACCAGAAGGTTGATATGACTGTTCCACTGGGATATGTGTAAGAACAGGACAGATCCACTGATGACCCCTTCAGGACACAGATACTCTGACTGGTGTAGGTCGTACTCCAGCCATCCTGACCCAGTACCACTGAAACACAGACAGACAACACAAGAAAAATTCAATTTACACTACATTTCATTTACATTTCAGTTATTTAGCTGATACTCAAATCCAGAGCTACTTACAGAAGAAATTAAGGTTAAGTACCTTACTCAAAGGAACTATAACAGATACTTCATTACATAATGTGGGTTCTGGAATTAGATCCAACGACCTATTGGTTACTGACGCTCTTTTCATTTTAAGACCACATTTAGTCTGCAGTTGTACTGAGTTGTAAACTTGTGTACATGTGGTTACATTTCTGTGTTAAGCTCTAGTTTGTTGTTCTTTTTTTGGTTTCTTTTGACGTGTCACAGAATAGTACTGACTTACTGACGTGAACAACTGGGGCATGAAAAAAAATCGTATACAAAGTCAATCCTAAAGACACCCATGTCCTCTCCAAGGAAAACATAATTTCTGTCCTCATCACGTAAAACCGTCCTTTTATGTGTGCATGGCATTAATATTTTACATGTAATTTGTGTATATGTGACGAAAACCTGTGATATCAGGTTGGTGTTTGTACTGATTTGTTTGAGTAAAGGTGGTAACACGATCAATTTGACCATTTTTTTAAATTTTATTATTTGATCCGTTTCAAACTGTTTGTTTTTGTTTGAATTCCATTTATATTATTTATTATAAATAAACTGATGAACGTTTATTTATTCAGTGAGTTTTTTCTTTATTGTATCCTATGATGGGGGTGTGGGGGTGTAGGGGGAAATGGTGGCCTAAATGAAGTTTGGCAACGACCAACATCCATACAAACCAACACAAACCTAAATCACAACTTCTATCTATTAAGACAAAACACCAAGTAAACAATAATAATGACACCATACCTGACACATACAAGAGTGTGAAGAACAACACACGTACTGTTGTTGTCAAGGACATCTCTCTCCCTGCTGGCATGGAAACAGAAACAAACCCCCATTGTAATCGTGAATTAAATATTTTAAATGAAATATAATAACAAAATGAATATACTTTGTGAAAAAAATCAGTGTTACAACAGAGAGTTTGTAATAAAAAATATATATTTTAAAGCTATTACAATTAGCAGTGCCTAGGATTTCCCATTGGTATCGTAAACATGTTTGGAGGATCAGGAAGTCAAACACAGAACCTTCAGCACTATCCACTAAGAGTAGAGTCCTTACCAGGTATATTACCCTAAAAATATAACTGGACCCTCAAAGAGGGTTACCCTGTTACCCTACCCCAATATATTACCCCTAAATGTATCTGTAGGGAGTATTAGAACCTTACCCTGTTACCCTACCCCAATATATTACCTAAATATAACTGGAGGGGGTATAAGCCTTACCCTGTTACCCTACCCCAATATATTACCCCTAAATGTAACTGGAGGGGGTAAAAGCCTTACCCTGTTACCCTACCCCAATATATTACCCCTAAATGTAACTGGAGGGGGTATAAGGACCTCACCCTGTTACCCTACCCCAATATATTACCCCTAAATGTAACTGGAGGTATATAAGGGCCTTACCCTGTTACCCTACCCCAATATATTACCCTAAATGTAACTGGAGGGGGTATAAGGGCCTTACCCTGTTACCCTACCCCAATATATTACCCCTAAATGTAACTGGAGGCATATAAGGACCTTACCCTGTTACCCTACCCCAATATATTACCCCTACATGTAACTGGAGGGAGTATAAGGACTTTACCCTGTTACCCTACCCCAATATATTACCCTAAATAAAACTGGAGGTATATAAGGACCTCACCCTGTTACCCTACCCCAATATATTACCCTAAATGTAACTGGAGGGAGTATAAGGACCTCACCCTGTTACCCTACCCCAATATATTACCCTAAATAAAACTGGAGGTATATAAGGACCTCACCCTGTTACCCTACCCCAATATATTACCCTAAATAAAACTGGAGGTATATAAGGACCTCACCCTGTTACCCTACCCCAATATATTACCCTAAATGTAACTGGAGGGGGTATATAAGGACCTTACCCTGTTACCCTACCCCAATATATTACCCTAAATATAACTGGAGGTATATAAGGACCTAACCCTGTTACCCTACCCCAATATATTACCCTAAATATAACTGGAGGGGGTATAAGGACCTTACCCTGTTACCCTACCCCAATATATTACCCTAAATATAACTGGAGGGAGTATAAGGGCCTTACCCTGTTACCCTACCCCAATATATTACCCTAAATATAACTGGAGGTATATAAGGACCTTACCCTGTTACCCTACCCCAATATATTACCCTAAATATAACTGGAGGGGGTATAAGGACCTTACCCTGTTACCCTACCCCAATATATTACCCTAAATGTAACTGGAGGTATATAAGGACCTTACCCTGTTACCCTACCCCAATATATTACCCTAAATGTAACTGGAGGTATATAAGGACCTTACCCTGTTACCCTACCCCAATATATTACCCTAAATGTAACTGGAGGGGGTATATAAGGACCTTACCCTGTTACCCTACCCCAATATATTACCCTAAATGTAACTGGAGGTATATAAGGACCTTACCCTGTTACCCTACCCCAATATATTACCCCTAAATATAACTGGAGGTATATAAGGGCCTTACCCTGTTACCCTAGCCCAATATATTACCCCTAAATATAACTGGAGGTATATAAGGGCCTTACCCTGTTACCCTAGCCCAATATATTACCCCTAAATATAACTGGAGGTATATAAGGGCCTTACCCTGTTACCCTACCCCAATATATTACCCTTAAATATTTATAATTATCCACAGGAGAAACGCATTGTAGCTTTCTAGCTAGTTATTTTTACTACCTGATGCAGTCCCTTAGACCTGTTAGCACATACGGCATTTTTAGGAATTATTTACCATTACATTTTTGACTAACTTCAGATTTTTCTTATTTTATCCCCTTATGTGTAGACTCTTTTATTCAGATGACGGAATCAGCAAGTGATTTGCCCATACAAACACACACACACACATATAAAACACACACCTTGAATGACAATTTCAAGTTAGCGACCATATTCACAAAGGTTCTCTGAGAGAAAAGCTGATTTGCCAGGAATATGACTTGTGGAGTAGATAATAAATCAGGAAAAAATCTATTTTATAATAATAGATAATGTCTTAACGAATGTAACATTCTGTACTTACCAACAGATGATTGGAGGTCTTGTGCAGTAAACCAAATTTACCGGCAGTGCATGGAGACTGACAGTAGGTGTGTTTTCTGTCTCACACTATAGGCATTTAAAGTGGTCATGGTAGAACCTGATTTGGTTCCTCTTCTGGGTATTTTACATAACAGCCTGACCGAAACATCACATAAAGGGACATGAATATGTAAACAAATGCACAACAGACTCCATATCTAGTTCCGTTTTAGTAATTGAGGATTTGACTTCTGTTTTGTAAAAATATATGATACATACTATTTTTTAGCAACTTCTCTGAACTTTTCTCTCTGTGTATTTGTGTTGTAGACAGGACCACCTGAACCTTGACCAAGTCGAGACAAAAACCAGAGTGTAACGAGACCGAGACAAGACCAGACCGGTGTGGAAGATGAGAAAGATCAGTAAAGACCAGACCAGTGTGAGGAAAGAGAAAGATCAGTAAAGACCAGACCAGTGTGAGGAAAGAGAAAGATCAGTAAAGAACAGACCAGTGTGAGGGAAGAGAAAGATCAGTAAAGACCAGACCAGTGTGAGGGAAGAGAAAGATCAGTAAAGACCAGACCAGTGTGGTGAAAGAGAAAGATGAGTAAAGAACAGACCAGTGTGGGGGAAGAAAGATCAGTAAAAACCAGACCAGTGTGTGGGAAGAGAAAGATCAGTTAAAACCAGACCAGTGTGAGGGAAGAGAAAGATCAGTAAAGACCAGACCAGTGTGAGGGAAGAGAAAGATCAGTAAAGACCAGACCAGTGTGAAGGATGATAAAGATCGGTAAAGACCAGACCAGTATGGAAGAAAAGAAAGATCAGTAAAGACCAGACCAGTGTGAGGGAAGAGAAAGATCAGTAAAGACCAGACCAGTGTGAGGGAAGAGAAAGATCAGTAAAGAACAGACCAGTGTGGGGGAAGAGAAAGATCAGTAAAGAACAGACCAGTGTGGGGGAAGAGAAAGATCAGTAAAGAACAGACCAGTGTGAGGGAAGAGAAAGATCAGTAAAGACCAGTGTGAGGGAAGAGAAAGATCAGTAAAGAACAGACCAGTGTGAGGGAAGAGAAAGATCAGTAAAGATCAGACCAGTGTGAGGGAAGAGAAAGACCAGTAAAGACCAGACCAGTGTGGGGGAAGAGAAAGATCAGTAAAGATCAGACCAGTGTGAGGGAAGAGAAAGATCAGTAAAGACCAGACCAGTGTGAGGGAAGAGAAAGATCAGTAAAGACCAGACCAGTGTGAGGGAAGAGAAAGATCAGTAAAGACCAGACCAGTTTGGGGGAAGAGAAAGATCAGTAAAGACCAGACCAGTGTGAGGGAAGAGAAAGATCAGTAAAGATCAGACCAGTGTGAGGGAAGAGAAAGACCAGTAAAGACCAGACCAGTGTGGGGGAAGAGAAAGATCAGTAAAGATCAGACCAGTGTGAGGGAAGAGAAAGATCAGTAAAGATCAGACCAGTGTGAGGGAAGAGAAAGACCAGTAAAGACCAGACCAGTGTGGGGGAAGAGAAAGATCAGTATAGACCAGACTAGTGTGAGGGATGAGAGATATCAGTATAGACCAGACGAGTGTGAGGGATGGGAGATATCAGTAAAGACCAGACGAGTGTGAGGGATGGGAGATATCAGTATAGACCAGACCAATGTGTGGGATGAGAGATATCAGTAAAGACCAGACCAGTGTGAGGGATGAGAGATATCAGTAAAGACCAGACTAGTGTGAGGGATGAGAGATATCAGTAAAGACCAGACCAGTGTGAGGGATGAGAGATATCAGTAAAGACCAGACCAATGTGAGGGATGAGAGATATCAGTATAGACCAGACCAATGTGAGGGATGGGAGATATCAGTAAAGACCAGACCAGTGTGAGGGATGAGAGATATCAGTAAAGACCAGACCAGTGTGAGGGATGAGAGATATCAATAAAGACCAGACCAGTGTGAGGGATGAGAGATATCAGTATAGACCAGACGAGTGTGAGGGATGGGAGATATCAGTAAAGACCAGCCAGTGTGAGGGAAGAGAAAGATCAGTAAAGACCAGACGAGTGTGAGGGATGAGAGATATCAGTAAAGACCAGACCAGTGTGAGGGATGAGAGATATCAGTAAAGACCAGACCAGTGTGAGGGATCAGAGATATCAGTAAAACCAGACGAGTGTGAGGGATGAGAGATATCAGTATAGACCAGACCAATGTGAGGGATGGGAGATATCAGTAAAGACCAGACGAGTGTGAGGGATGGGAGATATCAGTATAGACCAGACTAGTGTGAGGGATGGGAGATATCAGTAAAGACCAGAAGAGTGTGAGGGATGGGAGATATCAGTAAAGACCAGACCAGTGTGAGGGATGGGAGATATCAGTAAAGACCAGACTAGTGTGAGGGATGAGAGATATCAGTATAGACCAGACTAGTGTGAGGGATGAGAGATATCAGTATAGACCAGACGAGTGTGAGGGATGGGAGATATCAGTAAAGACCAGACGAGTGTGAGGGATGGGAGATATCAGTATAGACCAGACCAATGTGTGGGATGAGAGATATCAGTAAAGACTAGACCAGTGTGAGGGATGAGAGATATCAGTAAAGACCAGACTAGTGTGAGGGATGAGAGATATCAGTAAAGACCAGACCAGTGTGAGGGATGAGAGATATCAGTATAGACCAGACTAGTGTGAGGGATGAGAGATATCAGTAAAGACCAGACTAGTGTGAGGGATGAGAGATATCAGTAAAGACCAGACGAGTGTGAGGGATGGGAGATATCAGTAAAGACCAGACGAGTGTGAGGGATGGGAGATATCAGTATAGACCAGACTAGTGTGAGGGATGGGAGATATCAGTAAAGACCAGACGAGTGGAAGGGATGGGAGATATCAGTATAGACCAGACCAGTGTGAGGGATGGGAGATATCAGTAAAGACCAGACTAGTGTGAGGGATGAGAGATATCAGTAAAGACCAGACCAGTGTGAGGGATGAGAGATATCAGTATAGACCAGACTAGTGTGAGGGATGAGAGATATCAGTAAAGACCAGCCAGTGTGAGGGAAGAGAAAGATCAGTAAAGACCAGACGAGTGTGAGGGATGAGAGATATCAGTAAAGACCAGACCAGTGTGAGGGATGAGAGATATCAGTAAAGACCAGACCAGTGTGAGGGATGAGAGATATCAGTAAAGACCAGACGAGTGTGAGGGATGAGAGATATCAGTATAGACCAGACCAATGTGAGGGATGGGAGATATCAGTAAAGACCAGACGAGTGTGAGGGATGGGAGATATCAGTATAGACCAGACTAGTGTGAGGGATGGGAGATATCAGTAAAGACCAGAAGAGTGTGAGGGATGGGAGATATCAGTAAAGACCAGACCAGTGTGAGGGATGGGAGATATCAGTAAAGACCAGACTAGTGTGAGGGATGAGAGATATCAGTAAAGACCAGACCAGTGTGAGGGATGAGAGATATCAGTATAGACCAGACTAGTGTGAGGGATGAGAGATATCAGTATAGACCAGACAAGTGTGAGGGATGGGAGATATCAGTAAAGACCAGACGAGTGTGAGGGATGGGAGATATCAGTATAGACCAGACCAATGTGTGGGATGAGAGATATCAGTAAAGACCAGACCAGTGTGAGGGATGAGAGATATCAGTAAAGACCAGACTAGTGTGAGGGATGAGAGATATCAGTAAAGACCAGACCAGTGTGAGGGATGAGAGATATCAGTATAGACCAGACTAGTGTGAGGGATGAGAGATATCAGTAAAGACCAGACCAATGTGAGGGATGAGAGATATCAGTAAAGACCAGACGAGTGTGAGGGATGGGAGATATCAGTAAAGACCAGACGAGTGTGAGGGATGGGAGATATCAGTATAGACCAGACTAGTGTGAGGGATGGGAGATATCAGTAAAGACCAGGCGAGAGGAAGGGATGGGAGATATCAGTATAGACCAGACCAGTGTGAGGGATGGGAGATATCAGTAAAGACCAGACCAGTGTGAGGGATGAGAGATATCAGTAAAGACCAGACTAGTGTGAGGGATGAGAGATATCAGTAAAGACCAGACCAGTGTGAGGGATGAGAGATATCAGTAAAGACCAGACTAGTGTGAGGGATGAGAGATATCAGTAAAGACCAGACTAGTGTGAGGGATGAGAGATATCAGTAAAGACCAGACGAGTGTGAGGGATGGGAGATATCAGTAAAGACCAGACGAGTGTGAGGGATGGGAGATATCAGTATAGACCAGACTAGTGTGAGGGATGGGAGATATCAGTAAAGACCAGACGAGTGGAAGGGATGGGAGATATCAGTATAGACCAGACCAGTGTGAGGGATGGGAGATATCAGTAAAGACCAGACTAGTGTGAGGGATGAGAGATATCAGTAAAGACCAGACCAGTGTGAGGGATGAGAGATATCAGTATAGACCAGACTAGTGTGAGGGATGAGAGATATCAGTAAAGACCAGCCAGTGTGAGGGAAGAGAAAGATCAGTAAAGACCAGACGAGTGTGAGGGATGAGAGATATCAGTAAAGACCAGACCAGTGTGAGGGATGAGAGATATCAGTAAAGACCAGACGAGTGTGAGGGATGAGAGATATCAGTATAGACCAGACTAGTGTGAGGGATTGGAGATATCAGTAAAGACCAGACTAGTGTGATGGATGAGAGATATCAGTAAAGACCAGACCAGTGTGAGGGATGAGAGATATCAGTATAGACCAGACGAGTGTGAGGGATGAGAGATATCAGTAAAGACCAGACCAGTGACAGGGATGAGAGATATCAGTAAAGACCAGACGAGTGTGAGGGATGAGAGATATCAGTAAAGACCAGACCAGTGTGAGGGATGAGAGATATCAGTAAAGACCAGACTAGTGTGAGGGATGAGAGATATCAGTATACACCAGACGAGTGTGAGGGATGAGAGATATCAGTATAGACCAGACTAGTGTGAGGGATGAGAGATATCAGTAAAGACCAGACCAGTGTGAGGGATGAGAGATATCAGTAAAGACCAGAAGAGTGTGAGGGATGAGAGATATCAGTAAAACCAGACCAGTGTGAGGGATGAGAGATATCCTTAAAGACCAGACTAGTGTGAGGGATGAGAGATATCAGTAAAACCAGACCAGTGTGAGGGATGAGAGATATCAGTAAAGACCAGACCAGTGTGAGGGATGAGAGATATCCTTAAAGACCAGACTAGTGTGAGGGATGAGAGATATCCTAAAGACCAGACTAGTGTGAGGGATGAGAGATATCAGTAAAGACCAGACTAGTGTGAGGGATGAGAGATATCAGTAAAACCTGACCAGTGTGAGGGATGAGAGATATCAGTAAATACCAGACCAGTGTGAGGGATGAGAGATATCAATAAAGACCAGACCAGTGTGGGGGATGAGAGATATCAGTAAAGACCAGACCAGTGTGAGGGAATAGAGATATCAGTAAAACCTGACCAGTGTGAGGGATGAGAGATATCAGTAAAGACCAGACTAGTGTGAGGGATGAGAGAAATCAGTAAAGACGAGACCAGTGTGAGGGATGAGAGATATCAGTAAAGACCAGACCAGTGTGAGGGATGAGAGATATCCTTAACGACCAGACTAGTGTGGGGGATGAGAGATATCCTTAAAGACCAGACTAGTGTGAGGGATGAGAGATATCAGTAAAACCAGACCAGTGTGAGGGATGAGAGATATCAGTAAAGACCAGACTAGTGTGAGGGATGAGAGATATCCTTAAAGACCAGACTAGTGCGGGGGATGAGAGATATCAGTAAAGACCAGACTAGTGTGAGGGATGAGAGATATCAATAAAGACCAGACCAGTGTGGGGGATGAGAGATATCAATAAAGACCAGACCAGTGTGAGGGAAGAGAGATATCAGTAAAACCTGACCAGTGTGAGGGATGAGAGATATCAGTAAAGACCAGACTAGTGTGAGGGATGAGAGAAATCAGTAAAGACCAGACCAGTGTGAGGGATGAGAGATATCAGTAAAGACCAGACCAGTGTGAGGGATGAGAGATATCCTTAAAGACCAGACTAGTGTGGGGAATGAGAGATATCCTTAAAGACCAGACTAGTGTGAGGGAAGAGAGATATCAGTATAGACCAGACTAGTGTGAGGGATGGGAGATATCAGTAAAGACCAGAAGAGTGTGAGGGATGGGAGATATCAGTAAAGACCAGACCAGTGTGAGGGATGGGAGATATCAGTAAAGACCAGACTAGTGTGAGGGATGAGAGATATCAGTAAAGACCAGACCAGTGTGAGGGAAGAGAGATATCAGTAAAACCTGACCAGTGTGAGGGATGAGAGATATCAGTATAGACCAGACTAGTGTGAGGGATGAGAGATATCAGTAAAGACCAGCCAGTGTGAGGGAAGAGAAAGATCAGTAAAGACCAGCCAGTGTGAGGGAAGAGAAAGATCAGTAAAGACCAGACGAGTGTGAGGGATGAGAGATATCAGTAAAGACCAGACCAGTGTGAGGGATGAGAGATATCAGTAAAGACCAGACCAGTGTGAGGGATGAGAGATATCAGTAAAACCAGACGAGTGTGAGGGATGAGAGATATCAGTATAGACCAGACCAATGTGAGGGATGGGAGATATCAGTAAAGACCAGACGAGTGTGAGGGATGGGAGATATCAGTATAGACCAGACTAGTGTGAGGGATGGGAGATATCAGTAAAGACCAGAAGAGTGTGAGGGATGGGAGATATCAGTAAAGACCAGACCAGTGTGAGGGATGGGAGATATCAGTAAAGACCAGACTAGTGTGAGGGATGAGAGATATCAGTAAAGACCAGACCAGTGTGAGGGATGAGAGATATCAGTATAGACCAGACTAGTGTGAGGGATGAGAGATATCAGTATAGACCAGACAAGTGTGAGGGATGGGAGATATCAGTAAAGACCAGACGAGTGTGAGGGATGGGAGATATCAGTATATACCAGACCAATGTGTGGGATGAGAGATATCAGTAAAGACCAGACCAGTGTGAGGGATGAGAGATATCAGTAAAGACCAGACTAGTGTGAGGGATGAGAGATATCAGTAAAGACCAGACCAGTGTGAGGGATGAGAGATATCAGTAAAGACCAGACCAATGTGAGGGATGAGAGATATCAGTAAAGACCAGACGAGTGTGAGGGATGGGAGATATCAGTAAAGACCAGACGAGTGTGAGGGATGGGAGATATCAGTATAGACCAGACTAGTGTGAGGGATGGGAGATATCAGTAAAGACCAGACGAGAGGAAGGGATGGGAGATATCAGTATAGACCAGACCAGTGTGAGGGATGGGAGATATCAGTAAAGACCAGACCAGTGTGAGGGATGAGAGATATCAGTAAAGACCAGACTAGTGTGAGGGATGAGAGATATCAGTAAAGACCAGACCAGTGTGAGGGATGAGAGATATCAGTATAGACCAGACTAGTGTGAGGGATGAGAGATATCAGTAAAGACCAGACTAGTGTGAGGGATGAGAGATATCAGTAAAGACCAGACGAGTGTGAGGGATGGGAGATATCAGTAAAGACCAGACGAGTGTGAGGGATGGGAGATATCAGTATAGACCAGACTAGTGTGAGGGATGGGAGATATCAGTAAAGACCAGACGAGTGGAAGGGATGGGAGATATCAGTATAGACCAGACCAGTGTGAGGGATGGGAGATATCAGTAAAGACCAGACTAGTGTGAGGGATGAGAGATATCAGTAAAGACCAGACCAGTGTGAGGGATGAGAGATATCAGTATAGACCAGACTAGTGTGAGGGATGAGAGATATCAGTAAAGACCAGCCAGTGTGAGGGAAGAGAAAGATCAGTAAAGACCAGACGAGTGTGAGGGATGAGAGATATCAGTAAAGACCAGACCAGTGTGAGGGATGAGAGATATCAGTAAAGACCAGACGAGTGTGAGGGATGAGAGATATCAGTATAGAACAGACTAGTGTGAGGGATGAGAGATATCAGTAAAGACCAGACTAGTGTGAGGGATGAGAGATATCAGTAAAGACCAGACCAGTGTGAGGGATGAGAGATATCAGTATAGACCAGACGAGTGTGAGGGATGAGAGATATCAGTAAAGACCAGACCAGTGACAGGGATGAGAGATATCAGTAAAGACCAGACGAGTGTGAGGGATGAGAGATATCAGTAAAGACCAGACCAGTGTGAGGGATGAGAGATATCAGTAAAGACCAGACTAGTGTGAGGGATGAGAGATATCAGTATACACCAGACGAGTGTGAGGGATGAGAGATATCAGTATAGACCAGACTAGTGTGAGGGATGAGAGATATCAGTAAAGACCAGACCAGTGTGAGGGATGAGAGATATCAGTAAAGACCAGAAGAGTGTGAGGGATGAGAGATATCAGTAAAACCAGACCAGTGTGAGGGATGAGAGATATCCTTAAAGACCAGACTAGTGTGAGGGATGAGAGATATCAGTAAAACCAGACCAGTGTGAGGGATGAGAGATATCAGTAAAGACCAGACTAGTGTGAGGGATGAGAGATATCCTTAAAGACCAGACTAGTGCGGGGGATGAG
The DNA here is from genome assembly GCA_029465975.1 of Dallia pectoralis. Taxonomy (NCBI): domain Eukaryota; kingdom Metazoa; phylum Chordata; class Actinopteri; order Esociformes; family Umbridae; genus Dallia; species Dallia pectoralis. The sequence goes on along the minus strand of JAHKKI010000047.1, from coordinate 9,861 downwards.
AGATATCCTTAAAGACCAGACTAGTGTGAGGGATGAGAGATATCCTTAAAGACCAGACTAGTGTGAGGGATGAGAGATATCAGTAAAACCTGACCAGTGTGAGGGATGAGAGATATCAGTAAATACCAGACCAGTGTGAGGTATGAGAGATATCAATAAAGACCAGACCAGTGTGAGGGATGAGAGATATCAGTAAAGACCAGACCAGTGTGAGGGAATAGAGATATCAGTAAAACCTGACCAGTGTGAGGGATGAGAGATATCAGTAAAGACCAGACTAGTGTGAGGGATGAGAGAAATCAGTAAAGACCAGACCAGTGTGAGGGATGAGAGATATCAGTAAAGACCAGACCAGTGTGAGGGATGAGAGATATCCTTAACGACCAGACTAGTGTGGGGGATGAGAGATATCCTTAAAGACCAGACTAGTGTGAGGGATGAGAGATATCAGTAAAACCAGACCAGTGTGAGGGATGAGAGATATCAGTAAAGACCAGACTAGTGTGAGGGATGAGAGATATCCTTAAAGACCAGACTAGTGCGGGGGATGAGAGATATCAGTAAAGACCAGACTAGTGTGAGGGATGAGAGATATCAATAAAGACCAGACCAGTGTGGGGGATGAGAGATATCAGTAAAGACCAGACCAGTGTGAGGGAAGAGAGATATCAGTAAAACCTGACCAGTGTGAGGGATGAGAGATATCAGTAAAGACCAGACTAGTGTGAGGGATGAGAGAAATCAGTAAAGACCAGACCAGTGTGAGGGATGAGAGATATCAGTAAAGACCAGACCAGTGTGAGGGATGAGAGATATCCTTAAAGACCAGACTAGTGTGGGGAATGAGAGATATCCTTAAAGACCAGACTAGTGTGAGGGAAGAGAGATATCAGTATAGACCAGACTAGTGTGAGGGATGGGAGATATCAGTAAAGACCAGAAGAGTGTGAGGGATGGGAGATATCAGTAAAGACCAGACCAGTGTGAGGGATGGGAGATATCAGTAAAGACCAGACTAGTGTGAGGGATGAGAGATATCAGTAAAGACCAGACCAGTGTGAGGGAAGAGAGATATCAGTAAAACCTGACCAGTGTGAGGGATGAGAGATATCAGTAAAGACAAGACCAGTGTGAGGGATGAGAGATATCAATAAAGACCAGACCAGTGTGGGGGATGAGAGATATCAGTAAAGACCAGGCCAGTGTGGGGGATGAGAGATATCCTTAAAGACCAGACCAGTGTGAGGGATGAGAGATATCAGTAAAGACCAGACCAGTGTGAGGGATGAGAGATATCAGTAAAGACCAGACCAGTGTGGGGGATGAGAGATATCAGTAAAGACCAGACCAGTTTGAGGGATGAGAGAAATCAGTAAAACCAGACCAGTGTGAGGGATGAGAGATATCAGTAAAACCAGACCAGTGTGAGGGATGAGAGATATCAGTAAAACCAGACCAGTGTGAGGGATGAGAGATATCAGTAAAGACCACCCAGTAAATGGGGGTGAAGTTTTTTGCCAGAGGAATATTTCAAACATTAGGAAGCTAGCGCTTGCCTTGCTAACATCCTTTACATCTGGCTAACCTATTCTGTTTCCTTTCCAAATGACGTTAAAGGTTTCAAATTCTTCTCTAAAAAGATGTAGGTGCTTAACTAGGAAACCAAAAGTTATGCAATATGTAGGCCTTTCCTCTAAGCATTATAAAAGTGATTTGAAGCATCTAGGCCATGTGACCCGGGAGCTAAAGCACATCCAAATGTATTTGTCATATATTGTCACGGTTGTGTGTAGTGCAGTTGAGCCATTTGCAGAGTAATCCGTTTAAACAAGGTTTATTAATGACCAAAACACAAAACAAACAGAGTACGGCGAAAAAAGGACTAACTGGTTGAACAGAAATAATATTGCGCATACACAGCGACTTATTAAACATTTAAACAACAGTTCGTCTCAAGTACATCTAACGATCCCCTCTAATGACAATGTGACATAGAACAATGCTAAGCACCCGTGAATACTCCTGACCAACCTTTATAGACCACAATAATTACAAAAATGCTAACAGCTGTGCAGGAACGTAAACAAGGATGCGTTGCACCACCAATTACCGTCCGTGTGGAAACTAAACCTCACCACTCGTGACATATATGGGTATTCTAAAAATATATATATATATTAGGATGACTAAAGGCTGTGCATTATGCCGCTCTATGAAGGACAAAACAGAAGCTGATGTAAGCTTCCTCTTCGGGTCATTTGCATAACAGCCCGACCAGAACTTCATAAAAGGGACATGACAATGTTAAAAATTGCACAAAACACTCCATTTCTTGTTCCTTTTTAGTATTTGAGGATGTGACTTCTGTGTTGTTGAAGATTTGTGATGCATATCATTTGTTAGCGTCACGACATCTTTCAGGTGTAGTGGAGAAATCAGGTGCAGGTGTCACAGTTTTGCTGGGTGATGTGCAGAGAAAGCCAAATGCAGAGCCGTATATAAATGTGTGCTTGTTTTGTTTTTTTAACACAAACGGAAAACCTATACCAAACATATAAAATAATATGTGCTGCATGCAACATACAAACTATAACAACATGTCAACATGCCAAGTTTAAATTTATCCAGATTGTTGTCTTGGTTCTCTTGGTTCTAGTCTTAAAGTGTTCAGCTCTTTGTGGGTTCAGGTCGTGTTGGTTCTGGATGTGTTGACTGTGCTGTATAACACAGGGGATTCCTCCTCAGCTACTCCCGTCATGGGTCTGAAGAAAAACAGAAATCATAGTGAATCCATCTCCAAAAGGCCACTTAAGGACCACTTAATTTCCTTAAGGACTGTCACGTATTCCAAGGTGATTCAGTGCGGAAATTAAGCCAGGGGCAGAGTTTTTTTGCAGAGAGTATTTACTACAAAAAACCACGACATCGAACGGAAAAATAAAACTGTTACATGAAAACAAAAAAAGACAAGAAACAGTGATATATCTAACAGCCAACACTCACCGATAACATCAACTTGACTTTGAAACAACTGTAACTTAAATAACCCAGCTAATAGCTAATTCACCCCAGCTATGAGCAACATAAACCAAACCACTCTCGTGACAGAGACTCAAATGCAGTGGATTAGTAAGAAATACAGTTTGTCAATAAAAAAAACATTCACAACAAACCCACCTGTTTATTATAAACATGTAAATATCAAGCTCACTTAAATCAACTAGCATCTCTTTTTCCAGGTGTGAAACTTCGAGACCCAAGATGCACTGCAGGTCCACCTTGGAATATTTATGTGTCTGCTACAAATTATAAGCAGTGTGTGAACGATGTAATGCTTACTTAGTGGCGGCACTGGGAGGGTTAAACTTCACAGCAGCGTACTGGACCTCCTCGTCCTGATTTGTGGGTTGGACGGTGGCGTTCAGAGAGACGTCTTGGGTCTTGGCGAGGTCAAAGTTTACGTTGATGTACTCAAGGTCATCCTGCTGGTCGTTGATCACTGAGGTCCCTCCAACGCTGGAGAAGTTTTCATAAGTGGGGTTGGAGATACCCTGATGGGGAACGACAGGAGAAACATGATTAGTGGACATGTCCCCGTAGCAACGCCAATTAACCATCACTATCTAATGTAGGAGACAAACCTGTCCACTGTCTGCATTGATTCTTGTATCAGAGACAGATTTCGGGGTCTTCTTTCTGTTTTGGGAAAGAATAAACATTAGGTTAATAGCTAACACCTCTGGAGCATTTTGACAACATGGCTCCTGTTGTAGGTTCTGATACTTTGTCTGTGTCTAAAATTTAGAACTTCTGTTTTTTTTCTTTAAGTTCTGTTTCGTTAAACATTCAATTTACATTTCTGTTTGAAACAATTGCAGACGTTAGCGTTCTACGAAACAGAAACAAAGGTAATAGACTTTAGTCCGAGTTTTAGTATTAACAAAAAGATGTGAATCTACTCACCTGAACCAGATGAATCCAGAGAGACAGAGGACCATGAGAACCAGAACAGCCACTGTGATTCCTACCGATGCATAAATCACTAAGGGTATTTTCTGGGAAGCTTTAATGAACAAAATAAATATTAACATAAGTGTTGGTAATTAAACACATAATAAATAAACGTGTCAGGATCCAAATGTAATCACTAAGTACACATATGTAGTCGGTCATATGTTGCCATGGTGATGCCAGTGGTAAACAACAACATGCCAGAATAAACAACATCTAGACTCTGGAATACAAATACAACGACTGGTAATTAAATGAAGAAATGATAAACAAGTGTTGATATAACTAGACATGTACAGTTGAAGTACAGATATTCAGGTTTAGTGTAGTATCAGTATACAGAGAAATACACAGCTGAGTTAACAGTTTGGGGTTGGCTTTAATGATGTAATCACAGTCTCATTAGAGGTGACTGGATGATGTCAGTCTCATTAGTGTGTTAGACAGGTGACTGGATGATGTCAGTATCATTAGTGTCTGTGTGTAAGACAGGTGACTGGATAATGTCAGTCTCATTAGTGTCTGTGTGTTAGACATGTGACTGGATGATGTCAGTCTCATTAGTGTCTGTGTGTTAGACAGGTGGCTGGATGATGTCAGTCTCATTAGTGTCTGTGTGTTAGACAGGTGACTGGATGATGTCAGTCTCATTAGTGTCTGTGTGTTAGACAGGTGGCTGGATGATGTCAGTCTCATTAGTGTGTTAGACAGGTGACTGGATGATGTCAGTCTCATTAGTGTCTGTGTGTTAGACAGGTGGCTGGATAATGTCAGTCTCATTAGTGTGTTAGACAGGTGACTGGATGATGTCAGTCTCATTAGTGTGTTAGACAGGTGGCTGGATAATGTCAGTCTCATTAGTGTGTTAGACAGGTGACTGGATAATGTCAGTCTCATTAGTGTGTTAGACAGGTGACTGGATAATGTCAGTCTCATTAGTGTCTGTGTGTTAGACAGGTGACTGGATGATGTCAGTCTCATTAGTGTGTTAGACAGGTGACTGGATAATGTCAGTCACATTAGTGTCTGTGTGTTAGACAGGTGACTGGATGATGTCAGTCTCATTAGTGTGTTAGACAGGTGACTGGATAATGTCAGTCTCATTAGTGTCTGTGTGTTAGACAGGTGACTGGATGATGTCAGTCTCATTAGTGTGTTAGACAGGTGACTGGATAATGTCAGTCTCATTAGTGTGTTAGACAGGTGACTGGATAATGTCAGTCTCATTAGTGTGTTAGACAGGTGACTGGATGATGTCAGTCTCATTAGTGTGTTAGACAGGTGACTGGATAATGTCAGTCTCATTAGTGTCTGTGTGTTAGACAGGTGACTGGATAATGTCAGTCTCATTAGTGTCTGTGTGTTAGACAGGTGACTGGATGATGTCAGTCTCATTAGTGTGTTAGACAGGTGACTGGATAATGTCAGTCTCATTAGTGTCTGTGTGTTAGACATGTGACTGGATGATGTCAGTCTCATTAGTGTCTGTGTGTTAGACAGGTGGCTGGATGATGTCAGTCTCATTAGTGTCTGTGTGTTAGACAGGTGACTGGATGATGTCAGTCTCATTAGTGTCTGTGTGTTAGACAGGTGGCTGGATGATGTCAGTCTCATTAGTGTGTTAGACAGGTGACTGGATGATGTCAGTCTCATTAGTGTCTGTGTGTTAGACAGGTGGCTGGATAATGTCAGTCTCATTAGTGTGTTAGACAGGTGACTGGATGATGTCAGTCTCATTAGTGTGTTAGACAGGTGGCTGGATAATGTCAGTCTCATTAGTGTGTTAGACAGGTGACTGGATAATGTCAGTCTCATTAGTGTGTTAGACAGGTGACTGGATAATGTCAGTCTCATTAGTGTCTGTGTGTTAGACAGGTGACTGGATGATGTCAGTCTCATTAGTGTGTTAGACAGGTGACTGGATAATGTCAGTCACATTAGTGTCTGTGTGTTAGACAGGTGACTGGATGATGTCAGTCTCATTAGTGTGTTAGACAGGTGACTGGATAATGTCAGTCTCATTAGTGTCTGTGTGTTAGACAGGTGACTGGATGATGTCAGTCTCATTAGTGTGTTAGACAGGTGACTGGATAATGTCAGTCTCATTAGTGTGTTAGACAGGTGACTGGATAATGTCAGTCTCATTAGTGTGTTAGACAGGTGACTGGATGATGTCAGTCTCATTAGTGTGTTAGACAGGTGACTGGATAATGTCAGTCTCATTAGTGTCTGTGTGTTAGACAGGTGACTGGATAATGTCAGTCTCATTAGTGTCTGTGTGTTAGACAGGTGACTGGATGATGTCAGTCTCATTAGTGTGTTAGACAGGTGACTGGATAATGTCAGTCTCATTAGTGTCTGTGTGTTAGACAGGTGGCTGGATAATGTCAGTCTCATTAGTGTGTTAGACAGGTGACTGGATAATGTCAGTCTCATTAGTGTGTTAGACAGGTGACTGGATAATGTCAGTCTCATTAGTGTCTGTGTGTTAGACAGGTGACTGGATGATGTCAGTCTCATTAGTGTGTTAGACAGGTGACTGGATGATGTCAGCCTCATTAGTGTCTGTGTGTTAGACAGGTGACTGGATGATGTCAGTCTCATTAGTGTCTGTGTGTTAGACAGGTTACTGGATGATGTCAGTCTTATTAGTGTCTGTGTGAGAGCAGCTTAGGTGTACTTACATTGTGTACCTGCTACAGTGATCATCAGATCTGTAGAGTTGTTAGATCCTATTCCATTCTCAGCTACACAGTAATATTCTCCACTGTCCTCAGATCTGATGTTAGTGATGCTGTAACTCTGTCCTGATGCTTTTGGTGAGGTTACATTCTTCTTGTACCAGGTGTAGTTGTACACAGGTGGGTTGGCATCACTGCTGCAGGTCAGAGTCACTGAACTGCCCTCCACTATTTCACCAGAGGGACTGACTGACACCGAGGGGTTTCTTGGCCCATCTGGTGGAAATTAATGTATTTATCAGGGACTCATAATGTAACAAGAGTGTTTCATGACATTGTAAAACATTAACTTTAACATAAATTATCATATAAACAAAATACATTTGAATGTGAAATGTTTGGTCTGTCTGATGTAGAGAGCAGTTGATAGTTACTTACATTTTACATCAATAAACTGACTAGAAGAGTTGATAAGTCCATATATATTCTCAGCAACACAGTAATATTCTCCACTGTCCTCAGATCTGATGTTAGTGATGTTGTAACTCTGTCCTGATGCTTTTGGTGAGGTTACATTCTTCTTGTACCAGGTGTAGTTGTACACAGGTGGGTTGGCATCACTGCTGCAGGTCAGAGTCACTGAACTGCCCTCCACTATTTCACCAGAGGGACTGACTGACACTGAGGGGTTTCTTGGGCCGTCTAGAGGACATTATAATAGATTAGAGTGTTTCATGACATTGTAATACATGAACTTTAACATAAAATATCAAAGAAACAAAATACATTTGAATGTAAAATGTGTGGTCTATCTGATGTAAAGAGCAGTTGTTTCTTACTTACATTTTACATCAATAAACAGATTAGAAGAGTTCATACGTCCATATATATTCTCAGCTTCACAGTAATATTCTCCACTGTCCTCAGATCTGATGTTAGTGATGCTGTAACTCTGTCCTGATGCTTTTGGTGAGGTTACATTCTTCTTGTACCAGGTGTAGTTGTACACAGGTGGGTTGGCATCACTGCTGCAGGTCAGAGTCACTGAACTGCCCTCCACTATTTCACCAGAGGGACTGACTGACACTGAGGGGTTTCTTGGTCTGTCTGGTGAACATTATGTAACAGTATAACATTTTATGGAACTGTTTTGCATTAACCTTTAAATAAATGTATGATAGAAATATATAAAATATTAACGTAAATATGTGTGGTTCTAATGTGAAGAGCAGTTGTTAGTTATTGTAATTGCCGGACTATTGAGCCCACCTGAATATAAGCCGCACCCACAGAATAAAAAAATGTTTTGAACATAAATAAGCCGGACTGGTCTATAAGCCGCAGGTGCCTACCGGTATATTGAAACAAATTAACTTTACACAGGCTTTAACGAAACACGGGTTGTAACAAAAATAAATTGTCACGTCTGGGCTCCCAGGCAGGTAGTACAGGCAGCAGGTAACGGACACAGGCGCAGAGATTTCTATACTGATAACGTCTTTATTTAAAGACAAAACAAATAAACAGAAGACCGTAACGGTCACGGGTCCAGAACTGGAGCACACGGAAACGTACCTTGGTACGTACATACATACCCCAGTAACAAATAATGTTCCGACACCGACGAACATCAGACACCGGACTTAAATACAATGCCTAATAGGCTAAACCGGCACAGCTGCTGTCACTGTTCTTAATTGTCTGTTTCTCTCTCCGCTGACGGGGAAAGTGCCAATTCCGGCATAGAGGGGAAGAGAGGGAGGGATAGACCTCTGGTCCTCACATAAATAGGCATTAACGAAACACGGGTTGTAACAAAAATAAATAGGCTTTAATGAAACACGGCTTGTAACAAAAATAAATACGCTTTAACGAAACACGGGTTGTAACAAAAATAAATAGGCTTTAATGAAATACGGCTTGTAACAAAAATAAATACGCTTTAACGAAACACGGGTTGTAACAAAAATAAATACGCTTTAACGAAACACGGGTTGTAACAAAAATAAATAGACTTTTTATCGAAACACGGCTTGTTCTTTTTGAGTCAATTCCTCATGCTGCTGTTTCCAACGTCTTATCATCGACTCATTAAGACCAAGCTCCCGTGCAGCAGCTCTATTTCCTTTTCCAACTGCCAGATCAATCGCCTTCAACTTAAAACAACAACGAGCTCTTTATGTAAGACCAAACATAACTACAATTTTTTATCATAAGTTTTGGTTTTCCTCATGTAAAAGACTGCCAAAAAACACTCTATTGTTACATGATGTCCACCAGATGGCCCAAGAAACCCCTCAGTGTCAGTCAGTCCCTCTGGTGAAATAGTGGAGGGCAGTTCAGTGACTCTGACCTGCAGCAGTGATGCCAACCCACCTGTGTACAACTACACCTGGTACAAGAAGACTGTAACCTCACCAAAAGCATCAGGACAGAGTTACAGCATCACTAACATCAGATCTGAGGACAGTGGAGAATATTACTGTGTGGCTCAGAATATATATGGACAACTCAACTCTTCTGCTGTGTTTATAGATGTAAAATGTAAGTACCGTAATTTCCGGACTATAAGCCGCAACTTTTTCCACGCTTTGAACCTTGTGGCTTAAACAACGACGCGGCTAATATATGGATTTTTCCCGCTTTTGTTTTTTTTTTCTCCAACAAAACACATTCTGTAACCTGCTCAGTTTTTTTTTTTTTTTTTGGCGGCATGAAGATTTCATTAGACCAATGAAATTGCCGAATGGGTTATGGTCAAACAACTTTTTTGTTTAATGTTTAGATTAAATCGAGCGCGCTTAAACTTCCCATCATTCTGATTACGGGACTCATGTTGTCACCCTCATCATGGCAAAGACACAGAGAAATGCATATGATGCAGCTTTAAGCCCCCAACGTATTTCAGGCAGCGCTGCATGGAAGGCACTCCCCACCCCCTACAGTTTCAACCAATCACCATAACCCAAACCCTAACCATAATCAGTGCTGTGATTGGTTGAAACGGTAGGGGGTGGGGAGTGCCTTCCATGCAGCGCTGCCTGAAACACTACGTTGGGGGCTTAAAACACCAATGAACACATTAAGAGCAGTTTTTATTACTTACATTGTACATTGATAAACACAGTAGAAGAGTTGAGTTGTCCAAATGTATTCTCAGCCACACAGT
>JAHKKI010000038.1:1480756-1521867 GCA_029465975.1 Dallia pectoralis | reverse complement strand
GCAAAGTGGACGCTGCAATTTTGATTCATGACTGTATCATATAACGTGGATTATAAATAAAAATTAAACCATATAATCGCTGAAATAAACCTAAATCTCTAAGATAAAAAGCTTAAAAAAGTATTTTTTATATTTAGATTTTGTTTAGTATAAAAGAAGTTTGTATTAAATTTTTGTTATTTTTATATTAAAAAATTAAGTTTTTTTATTATATTTTTTAAATATATTATTTTGGAAATAAATTAAAAATTCAATTTTTTCAGATTTAGCTTTTTGAATCATTTCATCTGTTCATACTGAAGATTGAACTTCTCCAATATATTTATATTCCAGCAAAAACATCAACATACAAGATAAACCAATTTTTCCACCTATTGTGAAAAGCATATTTTTTGTTGTTTTTCTAAGCTGTGTGAATCGACTCTTATGTCCATTGAACTAAGTTCTAAAGAATCTTGTAATTTATCATGTCAAACAATTAAATCACCATTTAATGTTCAATCAACATAATCAAAAGCTCTTTTGAATGTGTTAAACCATTTTTTAATTTATTGTCAACGCCATAAACAAAAAAGCTTTGTTTTCTTTAGCAAACATTTTTTCTCTTCATCTGAGTTTTTTCTGGATATTTTGCCAATAATTCTTCTGAAGATATAAATGCAATATTTTCGGGAAGTAAATAATTTAATGATTTATTTTGTTCTACTAGGAATTGTTTGCTTTTTTTTATACACTCATATGTTTTTTTTACATATTCAAATAAAGTGTCCAAACTTCATTGATAATGACTTCTCAAACTTATTGTTCAACAAAAAAGAATGCTTTTATGTAATGAATTCTTCCGATCTAATAGCCTTCATATTTGCCAAAAATTCCTTGTCCAGGACTTAAATTTATTTTTTTAAAATGATTCTTTTTCATTTAGCAAGCAAGTGATAAACTTCAAAGCTTGAATCAAAACCCTTTAAATTAAATTTCACTGGTTATTCGCAATTTAATGGATCATTTATTCCAACGCACAAAGGGGGAAATAATGGACAAAGAACTTCTGTGAGCTTTAAAATTTGTGACAATTCATCGATAAAATATTTTTTTTTATAAATTAATTGATAAATATTTGTTAAATAAATCTGATTTTGGTAATGTAATTTAAATAAATTATTTATTGATAATAATTACTTCTTGTTTGCCGGCAAAAAACTTCCTAAAACAGGAGATTGGATTTGAAGTTCTGCTTTTTTTGTTGGTTCAGTGATGTCTTCAACAAAAATAATGGAATTGTTTGTTGTTAAATCTTTAATTGATTTTTCATTTCATTTTATTAAATAGTGTTTGTCTGATGTGATTGTTGTTGCTGAAACTGTAGAAGGCAAAGGCAAAAGAAGATAAACCTAAATCTTCTAATGTTTGGTCTGTAGTAAGAGTTTGATTTGTAACGGCAAAATTGAACAATTTTCTGTCGCTACTACATCAGGATTGACTTTAAATTTACATTTATATGTTTTGTCTGTTGTAGAAGTTGTTAAAGCAGTGGTACCATTTGCTGCTTTTTAACTATTGCAAAATCTGTTTTGCCAATTAAAGAATTTGAATTTACTTTTGCATGTACTTTTAATGTTGCATGTGATTTTGGCACAATTTCTTTTGACATTAATTTAATGTTTTCTTTACCATCAAAGCTTCAATTGGCAAAAGTGATGGGGATACTTTGAGTAAAAAGAAAGCTTTATCGACTAATTTTGCTTTTTCTTTTACCAATTTTTCTGAATTAATTTTCAGATTTTTTGAATAAATGGTTTTTTTAGTAGTATCAAAATCTATTGAATAAAGTTCACAATTTTCATCTTTTTGTTTAGTTAAATTATTGCATGTATAGTGTTTTTCTGTTTTTGGTGTTACAACTACAGTAGCTTCTTGTGCCGGTGCATCTGTATTTTTTGTTTTTGCAACTGGAATAAATAACTCAACGCTTGGTTTATCTGTTGGCACTTCAGAAACAGAAACAACCAACAAATAATCTTTTGAATTATTGACCATTGCATAACTTCCGCCAACAATACCACCAACAACAGCAATACCTGCCAAAGCTTGAACAACTAATTTTGTTGCAATCATTAGTTTAAAAACATAACTTTATTGTTTGCTGAAGTATCACCAATTGTTCCTATTATTGGATTTGCTGCTTCAAGGGAAACACCAATTTCTGTTGAATCTGTTTTTAGAATTTTTATTGTTTTAGTTTTGTCTGATGAAAATCAAATTTTGTAGTTTTTAAATCTATTAAATAATGAGTTGAAGCTTTTAAATCTGAACCAGCAGTTATTTTTGTTGCTTTTGAAAAATCTAAATCTTTGTTAGTTTGTCCACTTGTTAATGCAGTTGTAAATTTATAAACAACACATTCAGCTGCTGTGGAAGTATCAATTTGGCATTTAAATGTTAGGTTTGTATCAGAGTTAGTGATTGCTGTAGATGGTGTTTTGCCAAAAACATATGAAGTTGTTCCAATTGGGTTGTCTCCATTTTCTTTAGCTAGTACTTTTAAAGTTGCATATTTTGTATTTGTAGTTTCAGTTGTAGAAATAATGTCAATAGATTTGTCATCTCCTGTTCAAGAATCTAGATTTGAATGATTTATTACTAATTTGAAATATGAATCTTTTAATAATTTTGCTTTTTTATCAACCAAATTACTTGCAGCTTGTGCAGCAGCTAAAGTTATAGATTTTTTTGTTCCATCAAAAACAGGCATTTCAATTAATTTACAAGTTGTATCTTCTGCAGCGTTGTCAGATAATTTACATTTGTAGTTTTGAGTTTTTACATTATTTGCTTCTTCAAATAATTCTTTTGTAGGTGTTGTTGTTGGTGCATCTGATAATTGAGTTAAATAATATGTTTCTCTTTCGGGAGTTAGTTTAAAAGCAAAATTATCACTTGCAGTAGAACTTGATAAATCTCCAACTAAAGCTTGTTCATAAATGAAATTAGAAATTAATGTTGTTGCACCTTCAGCTGAAGCACCGTGAATAACTTAATTCTTGAATTTCTCAAATCATTAATTGACACTTTTGTATTTTTAAGATCAATTACAAAAAAATTGTCTTTTTTAATGTCTGAAGTAGCTGTTGATTTTTGTAAAGCAGCTAATTCTGTATCATTGAAATTATTTGTTGTTTTTGCTGTTGTAGGTTTTATAAATATCACATAAAAATTTATTTTTGATTGTTGAAACTTCAAATTCACAAAAGTATTTTTTACTGGTATCAATAGTTTCTGAAATGACTGGATTTGATAAATTAAATGATTGTGCAACAATTAAATTTGTTTTTGGATTTTCAATAGTTCCATCCAATATTGTTTTTGGAATAAATTGAATTAATTTTTTATCTACTTTTTCATTTGTTGTTTTGTTTTTAAAAATAGAAACTGTTTTGGATAGATCAGAAATTTTGTCAAAAATCTCTTTATTTAATTTAAGGATGTATTTTTTGTTTGTTTCAATTTGAGAAGCTTTATTTTTATCATCTGAAATGATTTTTTTAGATTAACAATTGTTTTTGGAGAATCACTTGTTGTTGTGTCTAATTTATAAAGTTCACAAGTTGAATCTTTTTCACTTTTAGATGTTGTATTTTTTAAAACAGTTGAATCAATTTGGCAGTAATAATCTTTGTAACATTGTCTGTGCTTATAGAAGCGTTTAAACCTGTTGCACTTGTGGTATCGAAAACAACAATCATGTTGATTGGGTCAACGGGAGTATTATTTAATCAAAACCAGTGCCAATCAAACCACCAAATACAGATGCTCCTGCAATAGATTGAAAAATTAATTTTGCTGTTACCATAAGGGTTTTCTGATTTTTATATTGTAAATTTATTCAAGACTTTATTGATTATTGTTAAATAAATTAAAAATAATTTTTTATTTCAAAATAACCACTTCTTTTGGATTTGCATTAGCTTCTAAATTAGCAAAACAAAAGATTTAAATTTAAGTTTTGATATTTTTTGAGTTGAAGTACCTCCTTCTGAAGCTGCGTTTTCTTCAACAAAAATAACTATCTTATTTTTTAAATCTGAAATATCTCATTTGTGATCAGTTCATTTGATTAAATAATGTTTATTTACAACCATTGTGATGGGACTTGTTTGCGTTGATGGTATTGTTATAGAAGCAAAATTTAAATTATTCAATTCTGTTTGGTTTGAAGGTTCAGACAATTCAGTAACAATACATGGCGTTAAAGCATCATCTTTTTCATTTTCAAATTTACATTTGTATGTTGTTGAAGATGATGATGCTATATTTTTTGTATCAATTGATTCTACTAATCCAATTGCTGTATCTGTTTTTCCAATTATCTTTTTATCTTTAAATTTGGCACGATATAAAAGTTGCATAGTATTTAGATTGTGAATTTTGAGTTTCTTTTATAGAAACAATTTTGAATTTTGTTACCATCAACAAGACTATTTTTATTAGTGTGTTTTGTTTTTAATAAAAAGAATTTGTTGTTATTCAAAGCTGTTTTTCTTCTACTTTTTTGGATATGCTGTTTTTTAATTAATTTATCTTTATTGATGCTTTTATTTGTTGCATCAAAGCTTTTATTTCATAAAGTTCACAACTTACATCAATATGTAATTCAACTGAAGAATCAGATTGACATTTATAGTTTTTTTGGGTTTTATCTTTTGTTGTTGGAGTTTCATTTCTTTTAGTTGTTAATTCTTCTGAAGTTGGTTTATTTTCTGTTTCTTCTTTTGCAGTTCATAAATCTTTTGTTGGTGCTTGGTTTGTATTTACTTTTTTAACTGAAACAAGTAAAAAATAATCATCAGGTTCTTTCATAACTCAATAACCACCACCAATAACTCCGCCAACAAGCGAAACAGCTGCTAAAGATTGAAAACTATTTTGGCAGCAATCATTTTTTTAAATTTTAATTTTGATGAGTCTTAAAGCTTTTATGAAAAAGTTATTTCTTGTGTTTTTAATTGCTGATTGCATTTTCAACAAGTTGAAGCTCACTTTTTGTATTTGTTAATTCTAAATTTACTATGTTTAAATCTTGTTGCTTTTTAGATTTATCTGCTTCATGAATTATTTTTGTTTTTTCTTTTGTTCTATCTCTTGTTTAAATTTTTCATTAAATATTTTTGCTTGAGCTAAAGCTAATGTTTTGATTGTTTGATCTTTTTTTGCAGCTGATAAATCTAAAGTTAATTTTTCATAATTTTCTTTTTGCGGTCAAAGACTCTTGTTTGCATTGTTCTTCAGCTTTAATGGCTGCTTCATGTGTATTTCTGGCATTAGTTACATTTGTTGTTGCAGTTTCTAATTTTGCTTTTCTATTGGCAATTGTTTATTTTGTTCTGCTAATTCTGTTGTATTTTTACATAACTGTTCTTGATCTTCGTTTGAAGGTGTTGCTGTTTCAACCAATATTGTTGTGTCTTCTTCAACAACAGCTTTTTTAGTTTTTTTAGTGGTTTTGGTGCTTTAGCTTTTTTGTCTGCAATTAAAGTTTTTAATGTTTTGATTGATAAATCAAGTTCTGTTTTTTTTTCTTTTATATCTTTCACAGCTTTATCTGCAGTTTCTTTTGTTGATTTTGCAGCTTTAAAAGCAGTGTCTGCACTTGTTTTTGCTTGTGTTGCATTAATGCAAGCTTGTTTTTTAGTTTCTAATGTGGTTTTTGCTTCAGCCAAACTTGCTTCTAATTGTTGAATTTTTGTTGGCAAATTATTTAAAGCTTCTTCATCTTGTGTTGTTTGTTTTTCTGTTTTTTGCAAAGTTTCTTCTTTTTTATTTATCTCTTCAATAAATTCTTTTATTTTTTCTTCAACCAAATTGATTGATGGTTGTCATTTATTTATTTTTGTTTCTAAAGATTTAATGTGTTTTTCTAATTGTTCTTTTCTGATTCTTTTTGGCAATTGCTTCTTGGTTGTTTATTTTTTCATATTTTTGCTTTTGATGTTTAACAGTTTTCATTGCTCCAAAAGTAATCCCGGTAGCAACAAGAGCACAACTAGAAAAATGGATAAACTTTTTAAGCCAAAAAATCATTAACTAGTAATTATTATTTCTTCAGCGACTGTTGTTGAAAAACTACCTATAATTGGTGAAATTGCTTTAAATTGAACTTCTTCTGTAGTTGCAGGATTGGATTGTGTTGTTGCTTTTACCAAAATTATGTCTTTTTTTTGTGATTGACTTTCTTTTATGGTGTCTCATTTAATTAAATAATATGTGTTTACTACAGTTGTAATTGCTGCTGATGGTGCTGCTGGAACTTTTAAATTTGTTCAATCTAAATCTTTTGTGTTTTGAGAATCGGTAATTGTTCCATTGGTAAAGCTTGATATTGTGCAATTACTTAATTTTTCAGAATCTTTAAATTTACATTGATAAGTGTTGTTGTCTGCTAGTGCAGTTAAAGTTTTTGCTTCATTTGCTTTGACAAGAATCAAATCTGTAACAAAAGATGAAGAATCTGCAGTTATTTTTGCATGTACATTTAATGTTGCATATGATTTTGTTTTTTCTGACTCAACATCACTTGTGGACATTAATTTTATGGTTTTAGTTCCATCTAACTGTCAATTGTTATAAATATTGGAAGAAGTTTTTAATAAAAAGAATTTGTTTTATTAAATCAGCTTTTTGTCTGTTTTTGTTAATTTATTGCTTTTCTGATTTCTTTTTGAATAGTTTCTAATTTGATGGATTTTTGTTTGTTTCAAATGCGATTGAATAAATCTCACAAGTATCATCAGTGCTTTCTTTATCTGTTGCACCACTTACACATTTATAGTTTTTTTTTTAATGTTTAATTCTTTTGCTTGTTCTGGTTTAGAAGTTGTTTGTGGTTGTGGGGTAGATGTATTTTCTGTATCTGTTAACAATGAAAAAAGTTGACTGGAGAAGGAGCTGAAACTGGTTTTGTTTCTGTTTCTAAGTCTGTGGGTGGTTGAGATTCAGCGCTGGCAATGGAAGTAACTAAAAAGTATTCGTCAGAACTATCAGAACTGTCCATCATCATATAACCACCACCCACAATGCCAGCAATAGCACCAACACCAAGCACAGTTTGAATAATTAATTTAGTTGCTATCACAGTTAATTTATGTAATTAAGTATTTTTTGTTTATTACTTAATTGATTTCTTATTCAATATTAGCACTGTTTTACCATCTTCAAGCATTGTTAACTCAGATTTTTTTCACTTCAAGTTCTTTTGTTTTTAGATTTAATTCTGTTGTTTTTAATTGTTGTTCTGATTCAAGTTTTGTTTTTAGTATTTTTTTGCTTCTAATTCTGATGATTTGGTTTGTTTAGATAAGTTTGCGCTGTCTAAGTCTTTTTGTTTATTGTTTTTATCTGTAGTTTTTGTTGCAAAGTTGCTTGTTAAATTAACAAATGTTAATTTTGTTGACTCTGCAGTTGCTTTAAGTGTTTTTTCTTCTGGATTGCTTTTTATCAAAGGCGGCTTTTGTAGAAACTAAAGTTTGATTTGGTAGTTTCTAATTTTGTTGTTTCTTGTTGTAGTTCTTTTTGTTTATTGGTTAATGAGGTATATGTTGTAAAGTGTTCTTCTTTTTTTTTTATCTAATGCTTGTTGTCCAGATGTATCTGTGCTATCTCTATCTTCTTCTAATGGTGTAATTTCTTTTTCTAGTTTTTCTTTTGCTGTTGTTATTGTTTTTACAGATTCTTCTGCATTGTTTTTTGCTGTTTCAGATTTAGTTTTTGCTTCTTTTGCGGCTGTATATTCATTTTCTTTAGCAGTTTTTTCTTTTTCTGCAGCTTCTAATAAAGATGTTGCTGATGCAAGGTTTTCTGTTGCAGTTTGTAATTCTTTTGTAATGGAGTGATTTGTGCAGATAAAGCATCTAAAGTTTTGGTGTCTTCATTTATTTTGCTTTGTAATTCTGAAAGGTCTGTGTTTTTTTGATTTATTTCTTCATTAATGTTTGTAATTTCAGTATTTAATATTTTTATTTCTTCTGTTAATTTTGTGATTTGTGTTGTTAATTCTGGTGATTTCGCCTTCTATTTTTGCTTTAAGCTTCTTCTTTTTTTCAAGTTTTTGTTGCTTGTCATATTGAATGCCCTTGATAGTTAATGTTGTAATTCCAGAGCCAACAACAGCTAAACAGGAAAAAATATTGATAAAACTTTAAGTCCAAATAACATGATTATTTAAGAAATTATTATTTCTTGTTTGCTTGTTTCAAAATTACCAATTATTGAAGATATAATTTCAAATTTTGCTGATTTTGCAGGTGTTTGTGATGAAGGTGCTGGATTTTCCACAAAAATCACTTCTTACCTCGTGGACTTTAATTTTCTTTTACTTCATTTTAATTACATAGTACTTATCTTGTGTAATTGTTATTGGTGCTACAGGATTGGTTGGAATAGTCAAAGTATTTCAATCTAAATCTTTAATATTTGAGCCTGTAGTAGGTGCTCCAGCTGTAGTTATTTATTGAATACAGTTGCTGCTTCTGATTCTTTTTAAATTTGCATGCATAAGCTTTACTTGTTTCTGTAGGGTTAATGTTTAGTGGTGTTTTTGCTTTAACAACTATTAAATCTGTATCAATAGATGAAGAATCTGCTGTTATTTTTCCATGAACTGTTAATGTGGCATAAGCCTTTTACTTTTTCTTCATTAGTTTTACTATTTGACATTAATTTGACAGTATCAGTTCCATCAAATTTCCAATTATTAGTAGATGTTGTTTTTAATAAAAAAAATATTTTTTAGCAATTAAATCAGCTTGGTTTTCAGTTTTTTTTGTTTTATTTTCTTTAATTTCTTTTGAATGTCTTTTAAATAAAGAGCTTTTTTTGTCAGTTGGGGAATGTTATTGAATAAAGTTCACAAGTTTTATCAGTGTTTTTTTGCCTGTTGCACCACTTACACATGTAGTTTTTGAGTTTTGTCATTTTTATTGGTGTTGATTTAGTTTCTGGTCCAGGTGTATTTGCTGCAGGTTGAGAAGTAGCTACTGCTGGATTTGATGTAGGAATTGATGATTTTACAGTTCATAATTCTTCAGTAGGTTTGTTAGTAGCTTCGCAAGAAGTAACCAGAAAGTATTCTTCAGAATTACCCATAAGCATATAACTGCCTCCAACAACAACACTTTGCTAAAGCACCAACACCAATAACAGATTGAATAATTAATTTAGTTGCTATCATTTTTTATATAAATTATTTGTTGTTTTTAAAGATTGTGAATATTGATATTGTTTAGCTTAAGAACTTTAATTGTTTTTTATATTGTTTTTATTTAATTTCAATTCTTTGTAACGCTTTTTTTAAATTAAAGTTTTTTATATAGTTTTGTTTTTTTATGAATAACACCAAAATCACTTTAAATAATGTGTTTTTCTCTTTATTTAGGGAGATGTTATTTAATAATTCTGTTGATAACAAAAACTTATTGTTATATGACATGATTACTGCAATAGTTGAAAAAATACTCAAGAACATAATGAATTGATGATGGCAGTCATGGATTATTTAAAATGAAAAACTGATTTTGATGAAGAAAATAATTGAATTTTTAAATCATCAAAAATACTGAATTATTAAATGGGTTTTTTTAATTATTGCATAATTACCACACCTGCCAACAAATCAAAAACTTGTGATCTTGATATGAATTTAGAAACTGTTAAATGGGAATTTAACAATGTATTTCAATATAGGCTGTATTCTGCATTGGACAAAATGCTTGTAATAAATTTAAAAACCAAACAAGCTGTATGTGATGTCATTTATAACCATTTAAAACATTCAAAATTCAATATTTCTTTATTAAATTACTGTTTTGCAAAAGTTTTTGGTGATGCAGAAAAAATTAAAAACAACAAAACTTATTGATCAAAAATAAGTTTTATTGAAGATTTAGTTTTACCTGAAGAACATCATTTAGCTGATATACAAAGAGAAAATTTATTTAAAGAAGCGCTAGAGGTTGTTGCTAGTTGTGTAAGAATGAATAAATTTGATGTTGCATCTACAGATATAAAAGCTGATGTATTTAAAGAAGACTTAAAGAGCTTGCGAAATTTATTGCTTTTTAAACACAATAAAAATTGCATTTAATTCAATTTTTTGGATCCAGATTCTTTTTTACTTTGTCCTGTAAATTCAATTATTAAAAATGGAAATGGCAATAAAAAAGAATATGTAGAAATATGTCAGAAAATAAATAAAAATGGTAGAAATATTGGTGATTTTAAAAACCTTTGATTTTAGACATTGCAACAATAATTGGAGAACAAGTGTGTTCAAAAGACTTTATGCTAGTTATCAACTCAGAAGATGCTGATGAATTTGAAAAGTTAAAAGCTGTTTATAAATTGGAATTATTTGACAATGTTTTTTTGGAAAAATTGAAAATCAGAAATAATAGCAAAGGCGAAGCTTTTATTATTCATAAAGATTTAATAAATCTTTTTAAATTCAAAAACGCTTCTCTTGATCGCGGAAAAATACAGGGTTTAATAAATTTTCAGTCTTACAACACATTCAACTAATTCTTAAAAATAAACCTTGTGTGTATATAAAAATACCAAAAATCTTTAATTCTTTTATTTATTTTTAATTTTGCATTGTCAAAGATGTCTTTTTCGGCTTCTTTTGATCTATTGATAACGTTTAACCAGTAAGAATGTGTTTGTTGAGCTAAATACATACTTTATGTAAGTATTATTTTTTTCATTCATCTTTTTTGTTTATGTTCATAATTTTTTAGTTGTGTTTTTGTTTGATAGCAAAATGAGATTGATTTTGATTGTTGAACTTTTATGTAATCAATGAATTTGGTGTAAAAATTATGTTTGGATTGTTCTTAGATGAATCACCAAATGCAAGAGCACCTCAAACATGCATAATTGGCTGTAATGTCACTTTTTTGTTTTTTACAACTTGATTTTGATCCATCACTTGATAAAAATAAATTGGAGTTGTTTTTTAATATTGAAATATTGGAATTTGAAATTTCTATTAAAAAATATTGGTCTTTAGATATTGTTTGGTCTGTTAAATCTGTTGTTTTTGTTTTTAAATTTTGGAATGTAAAAGAAGAAGCAGTAATTGTTGGTGAAGTTGGTTGATCAAAGTCATAATCTTGCATTTGTGGTCTGTATTACGTGCAATAAAAGTGGTTTTCTCGGTTAACAAGCAGTTATTCATTCAGTTATTCTCATCGCCATAAAAACAAAATCTTGTGTTGAAGAATCTGTTTTAACAACTAAATATTTATGTTGAGAAACTTCATAAGAATCTTCTTTTAAAGCTAAAAATCATTTGAGGGTAAATAATACGGGATTTGAATCAACTTTTTGTAAAATCTTGATTTCATCATTTTGTTTTAGAAGGAGCAAAATCTGAAGCTTTTTCTGCAGTAATAACAAGTTTAAATCAGCTGTCTTCATTCAAATTTGATTTACTTGTATTGGTTATAGGTTTTATAGATTGAGAGTTATTATCTGCAACAGAATCAATAGTGATTGCAGGGAGATGAAGTGTCACTTCAACTAAAGAAAGTTGACAATTATCATACTTTTTGTTTTGATATTCACAAATATACTCTTTGTCTTTTAATGTGGAAATTTCGTATGTTGAAGAACCGATACGATTACCAAAATATTTAGCTATAAATACTCTTGTTGGAATCAAGTCTATTTGTAAGACCATACTGAGTTGATATTTTGTATGAAATTCCTGAAACTGCTGCAATTATTCCCCCCACAGAACCAAGAGATAAACTTGAAAACCAATAGATTTAAGTGAGATCATTGAATATTATTTTTTTTTTTTATCTTTGTTCTGTTTGTGAGGCATTAAATGTTTGAATGATTCACTACCGCAAATATTAATTTTTCTTACAGGTGATGTTGACGTTAATGGAGTTGGGTTTGTGCCATCAATTTTTTAAAAATGTATGTTTTTTTGCTCAGCTTCAATTGATTCTATTGTTACATTTACAACAAGTGGTTTTGAAGATTTAAGACTTGTTTGTGTGGGTAAGGTTGTTGAATTTTTTGAAGCAAAAACAGCACCAGAAGCAATTCCGCCAACAACAGCTATACCTCCAATGGCTTGAAAAAGTAATTTAAGTGCAATTATATTTTATTTATTAGTTAAGAATATCGCTGTATTATTTGCTTTTGTATCTGTTATGTTTGCAATTATAGGATTAACAGCATTTATAGAAAAATTAATTGTTGTTCCTGATTTTTTAAATTAATATTTTTTTGTTTTTGCTTGTAAGAAAATCAAATTTTTTATCTTTTTAAATCTATTAAATAATAAGAGTCAGCTTTAATTTCTGATACTGTTGTTGTTTTTGTTGCTTCAGAAAAAATTTAAATCTTTGTATGTTTGATTGCTTGTTATTGCTGTAGTGAATTTATAAATATCACAATCTGAGTTGGCAATTGTTGAATCTTCAATTTGGCAATCAAATGTTGATGTTGTGTCTGTAATAGCTGTTGTTGAGGATAATTTACCAACAACATATTGTGTTTTAACCTACAGGATTAGTGCCATTTTCTTTTGCCAATACTTTTAAAGTTGCATATTTTTAGCTTCTGTTTCTGTAGAAATTAAATCAACAGTTTTTTTCATCTGCTCCTGTTCAAACATCCAAATTAGAGTGATTGATAACTAATTTGAAATATGCATCTTTTACTAATTTTGTTTTTCTTTTGATTTGAGTATTTGCTGCTTGAACTAATTCCAAAGTAGTTGATTTTTTAGTGCTGTCAAATGTAGGCATAGCAAATAATTTACAAGTTGCATCTTCTGAATTAGTAATTCCAGTTACTTGACATTTATAGTTTTGCACTTCTACAGAATTGTCGCCTGAAGTTGTAGTAAATAATTCTGTTGTAAGACCGTCTACTGGTGTTGTTGTGAGTTGTGTTACATAATATGTTTCTTTGCCAGGGCTTAATCTGTATGCGAATTTACCTGTGCTTACTGCTAAATTACCAACTAATGCTTGTTCATAACTAAATGTAGCAACGTTTGTTGTTGCTGTAGATGATTCAGTTCCTGAAAATAAATTAATTCTTTTGTTTCTTAATTCATCAACACTAATTTTTGTTCTTTAAAGTCAATTGCAAAAATTTATCTTTTGTAATTTCTGAAGGAGTTGTTGTTATTGCTAAAGCTGCTAAATCTGTATCTGTAAAGGTATTTGATGCTTTTGGAGTGCTTGGTTTGTAAACATCACATTCAAACTTATTTTTTAATGTTGTAGGTTCTACAAATTGACAAAAGTATTTGTTGTCAGCTGCAAGAGCGACAGTTACTGATGTAGAAGCTAAATTAAATGATTGTCCAATAATAAGATTTGTTTTTGGTGTTTTAATTGTTCCTGACAATATTGCTGTTGGAGAAAATTCAACTATTTTTGCACCTTTAGCATTTTTATTTCAATTTTTTATTAACTCCTTTTTATTTGATTGAATTTAGTTTCATCAAGTTTCAAAATATATTTTTTGCCTGTTTCAATTGTTTCAGCTTTATTGTCATCTACCATTGTGGTTTTAAGTTGACAAAGTGGTTGAGTACTTGTGTTGAAACTTCTAATTTATAAACCTCACAATTTTTATCTATTTGAGTTATGGAGGTATCTGTTTCAGAAGTAATAACACAAGAGTAACTTTCTTTTTTACAGTAGATGCTTGATCAGCGGCGACAGCCGTGCCGTCAAAAACCACAATAATATTGTTGTTTTGTTGATTTGATGAATTATTTAATAAAAACCTGTACCAATGAAACCTCCGAATGCTGACAAACCTGCAAAAGATTGAAATATTAATTTAGCAGTAACCATGATTTTTTATTATTGTAAATGCAATGCAATATACAAATATATATAAAAAAGCAAAATTTTAATTGTTGTGTTTTTTTTATATTTATAGCTTTTTATTTAAGAATAAAAAATAAATTGTTGTTGGTTTCTTCATGTGCAAAAGCAAAAGATTCTACTTTGAATTCAGATGTTTTTTTATTGTTTGTTGATCCAACAGTTGATTCTTCAAAAAACACAACTATGTTATTGTTTAAGCTTGAAATGTCAACTTTGTCAGTTCATTTAATTGCATAGTATTTATCTTTTATTGCATCTAAAGTTGTTGTTTGGGTTGTTGGAATAGCAAAAGAAGAAAGATTTAAGTTTTCTAATTTTTTATCAGCACTTGGTTCAGTAATTTCTGTTACAAAACATTCTTTTGCATTTGTATCATCTTCATTTTGAAATTTACATTTGTATGTTGATACAGTTATACCTGTTGCATTAACTGTTGCAGTGTTTTTGTTGCTTTAACAATTGCTAAATCTGTTTTTCCTTCAACAGAATTTTTAGTGACTTTTGCATGAACTGTTAATTTTGCATAAGACTTGTAAGTTGTTTCAGCATCTGTTTTTGTGTTAGAAAGTAATTCAATAGTTTTATTTGCTTCTTTAGATTTCATTAATTCACCATATTCAGAACCAACAATTTTTAATAAAAAGAATTTTTTTGCAGTCAAATCATCTTTTTTAGGTTTTTTTGATTCCTTAATGTTTTTAATTCTGTTGATAAATAAGCTGTTTTGTTAGTTTGATGAAAATCAATTGAAATTAGTTCACAGTCTTTATCAAAATGATCTTTTTTTGTAGTAATTTGACATTGATAATTTTTTGAGTTTTGTTATTGTCTGTTTCGCTGTTGGTGCTTGAACTCCAGAAACTAAAGAAGTTACATTGAAAACTGTCAATAAAGGTGTTTTTGTTTGTTTTGGTTTAGTTCATAATTCTTCATCTGCTTTATTGGTGTTGGAATCTGTTGCGACAGAAGTGACTAAAAAGTATTCTTTAGAACTTTCAGAATTACCCATCATCATATAACCACCACCAGCTACACCAGCAATAGCTCCTAAACCAAGAAAAGATTGAATAATTAATTTAGAAGTAATCATGAATTAATGATGTTTTTAAGTCAAATATTTTATTAATTAATCAAAAGTAATTAAATTATTATTTATATAAATTTTTTTCATGTTCAAACTGTTGTCAAGTAAAATTTTTGGTTTTGTTTTATGTAACAGGAGTTAGTGCTGCGATTGGAGGTGCAACTTACTTATCTACCGGCTGGGGCGGGATTTAACGAAGTCAAAACTCTTAAAAATTCAGCAAGTAACAATAGTCAAACAACTTCAATTTCTGTAAATGTACAGTCACATGCTGGTCATACATTACAAACAAACCACAATTCACAAGTTAGTCCACAAACTATTACAAAAACAACAGAAACTTATCAAGTAGATTCTTCAATACAACATCAAGATTTTTCATATTTCATTGTCAAAGCAACAGAAGTAACTTCTCCTTTAACCGAATATCAATGCAAAAAGACAATGATTCCACCCCTTTTGAATGCAAATTATTAAAAACAAATGCAAAATATGAGCTTTTAAATGCAAATAATACTAATTACAAACCTTACATAGTCATTAATCAAGAATTTGTTAAATCCACAGATGCACCAATAAAAAACAGGTGAAGCTTTAACAAAAGATAAATACTACATTTTGCAAGCACACAAAGATAAAGATGAAGAAATTAAAAAAAAAGCGGAACAACAATTGTTGTTGCCAAAACAAATGATCAATCTGAACTTACAAAACTAACTGTTGTTGCATCTGATTTTGGCAAAATTAATGATATTGAAGTTCAAGGAATAATTACAGAATTTGCAAAAAACAGATGAAGCAAGTCAGATAACGATGACACTTGAAAAACATGACAATGTTCATATTTACAAAAACAAAATCTGACTGTGATTTATTTGGAGTCACTACTACAAAAAATAATGATTATCAATTAAAAAATACAAAAGCTAGTCTTTTTGATTTGTCAGGTTGAAGCAGAATAGCAGCAGACTTAAAAACCAAAGAAAAATTCTCGAAATTAAAAGGGCAAACAATAGATTTTTTTGCTAAAAAGATTCAACCACTCCTTATCAAACCCACACAAACAAAAATATAAAAATAATTAAAGGTATTATTTCAAATTATTCCACAACAACAACCAATTTACTTGTTGAATAAGACTGTTGTTTTCTGGCAAAACAAGAACTATGCTAATATAAACCTCAAATGTTTAAGTCTTTATCAAGTAAATTAATAAACATTATGTTGTTTAGTGTTGCTGGTGGTGGAGCAACAGGTGCAACTGTATGAGCAACTAAAAATTCAAACTGGGGGAATTTAACAGATTCGCAACCAGAAAAACATTACCTACCTTAACTAAAGTTCAGTTCTACTGGCAGTGGAATGAAAATAATCCAAACTCTGTTCAAACATCTATTTCACCAACAACACCTATTTATCAAGCAGATTTTTCAATACAACATCAAGATTTTTCATATTTCATTGTTAAAGCAACAACAGTAATGACAAATACCAAAGAATATCAATGCAAAATTGACTCAACAACTTTTGACTGTACATTATTAAAAATTAGCAATCAAAATCAAGAAGGCACACACAGGACCATTAATGTTTCCTACATAAATTCATCAGATTCTGTTGTTAAATCAACTGAACAACTTACAAACAACGAGTTTTATGTTTTGCGAGCGCCCAACGATAAAGAACAAAACATAAAAACTACAGAAACAACAATCATTGTTAAAAAAAATGATGATGAAACCCAACTGGCAAAACTAACTGTTTTTGGGTCTGGTTTTGGAAAAATAAATGATTTAAAAGTTAATGGTTTTTTATCTAGTGTAGTTAGAGAAAGTAATATTGTCATTAGTATCGACTCTGACAGCAGAAAAATATGAAACTGTCAATATGGTACTGACACAAACAAAGAAGTTTGTTATCCTAACGAAGAAGTTTTTTATGATAATGGTCGAATAAATAATTTATCAAATAAACATAATTTTGTTATTCAAAAACAATATTGTAATTCTGATAGATCGGAATACGATATAGCTAATTTGCCAATAATGACAATACTTTTAAAAGACAAATATAAAAACTTTCAGAATTGAAAGACAAACAAATAAAAATGTTTGTTAAACAAACAGCTAGTGAATCTTTTTCAGATAACAAATACATAATTACCAAATTTGAAGTTGGAATCTTAGGTAATTTGTGTCAGGGTGAACAAATCTTTTTCTCGAGTAAAAACATTGATAAATCAACACTTCAACTAATATGAACTTCAAATGTTCAAGTTTTTAACAAGCAGAGTAATTAGTCTTTGTGTTTTTACTGCAACAGCTGGCAGTGGATTTGTAGGTGCAAATTACTTAACTCAAAGCGGGGGGAATTTAGTTAATACAACAGAATCACTCAACAAAAATAACAACATAGTCACAGAAACAGCATTAACAAATTCCACAAATAGTGCTACTCAAACTGTTGTTAAAAAATCTATACCAAACCCACCAACTTTAGCATCAATACAAACTTACATTGCAGACACAACAGTCCAACACAAGAATTTTTCTTATTTCATTGTTAAAGCAACAGCAGTAACGACAAATACCGAAGAATATCAATGCAAAATTGACTCAACAACTTTTGACTGTACATTATTAAAAATTAGCAATAAAAATCAAGAAGGCACGCACAGGACGATTAATGTTTCCTACATAAATTCATCAGATTCTGTTGTTAAATCAACTGAACAACTTACAAACAACGAGTTTTATGTTTTGTGAGCACCCAACGATAAAGAACAAAACATAAAAACTACAGAAACAACAATCATTGTTAAAAAAATGATGATGAAACCCAACTGGCAAAACTAACTGTTTTTGGGTCTGGTTTTTGGAAAAATAAATGATTTAAAAGTTAATGGTTTTTTATCTAGTGTAGTTAGAAAAGTAATATTGTCATTAGTAGCGACTCTGACAGCAGAAAAATATGAAACTGTCAATATGGTACTGACACAAACAAAGAAGTTTGTTATCCTAACGAAGAAGTTTTTTATAATAATGGTCGAATAAATAATTTATCAAATAAACATAATTTTGTTATTCAAAAAGAATATTGTAATTCTGATAGATCGGAATTTGATATAGTTAATTGGCCAATAATAACAATACTTTTAAGAAACAAATATAAAAAACTTTCAGAATTGAAAGACAAACAAATAAAAATGTTTGTTAAACAAACAGCTAGTGAATCTTTTTCAGATAACAAATACATAATTACCAAATTTGAAGTTGGAATCTTAGGTAATTTGTGTGAGAATAAACAAATATTTTTCTTGAGTAAAAAACCTTGATAAATCAACACTTCAACTAATATGAACTTCAAATGTTCAAATTTTTAACAAGCAGAGTAATTAGTCTTTGTGTTTTTACTGCAACAGCAGGCAGTGGATTTGTAGGTGCAAATTACTTAACTCAAAGCGGGGGGAATTTAGTTAATACAACAGAATCACTCAACAACAATAACAACATAGTTTCAACAACTGCATTAATGAGTTCCACAAATAGTGGCACTCAAACTGTTGTTAAAAAATCTATACCAAACCCACCAACTTTAGCATCAATACAAACTTACATTGCAGACACAACAGTCCAACACAAGAATTTTCTTATTTCATTGTTAAAGCAACAGCAGTAACGACAAATACCGAAGAATATCAATGCAAAATTGACTCAACAACTTTTGACTGTACATTATTAAAAATTAGCAATAAAAATCAAGAAGGCACGCACAGGACCATTAATGTTTCATACATAAATTCATCAGATTCTGTTGTCACAACAGCAAAAAATATAACAAACAACGAGTTTTATGTTTTGCAAGCACCCAACGATAAAGAACAAAACATAAAAACTACAGAAACAACAATCATTGTTAAAAAAAAAATGATGATGAAACCCAACTGGCAAAACTAACTGTTGTTTGGTCTGGTTTTGGAAAAATAAATGATTTAAAAGTTAATGCCTTTGTTGCAAAACATGTTAAAGAAGGGAACGCTAAAAAGAAGAAAACAATGAAAACAGAAGCATTTGACATTGTCAATATGACACAAATGACACAAGTACAAAAAATGAAAATTGTTATCCATTTGAACATAAAGCGGCAAATGGCAAACAAGTATATCAATTATCAGACTGTAATTATTTTCTATTTCAACATAGTCAACTAGAAGACAATTCTGAATTATATGTTGCTTCTTCAAGAAGGCAATTAATCACCATAAACCTTAAAACCGACACTAAAAAAGGTTTCTGATTTAAAAGATAAAAAAATAGAAATGTTTGTTAAACAAAACAATAATAAATCTTTCCAAAACAATTCTGTTTTAACAACCAGTTTTGTTAAAGGAATCATAGGAACAATTGATGGCACTAATAAAACAGTATTTTTCTTGACTATTAACAAAAACTATTTATTTTGTTAATGATGTTGTTAAATCTGTTTTTTATTTTCAAGATTTGTTAGTTCAGTTGTTTAACTCTTAAGCTTTCTTCCTTAATTGCTAAAACTTCTATTTGTTGTGTTTTTGAGTTTCTAAATCTTGTTTTTGTTGTGTTTTTGTGTTAAATTCAGCTGTTTTGGTTTTTTCATCAATATTTACTTGATCTAATAGTTTTTGTTTTTCATTTTGGAGTTTGTTGTTTCTAAAACTGTTTGAGTTAATTGATCATGTGTTTGTTTTGCTTGTTCTAGTTCTTTTTGACTTGTAATGACTGTTTGTTTTGCCGAATTGTAAGTTTGTTTTGCTTTTTCAAAGGATGCATTTAATTGTTCTAAAGATGTTGTTGCTAAAGATAATTTTTTGTTCAACAACCAATTCAGATTTTTTGTTTCCAATGTAGAAGTTAAATTTGTTTTTTCTTGTTTTTTTTGTTCTAGTTCTTTTGTTTTTTCTTCATTATTGTCATCATTATCTTGTTTTAAGCTTTCTAAAGATGTCGTTAATGCTTCTAATTCTTCTGTTTTAGTTTTTATTAATTCATTTAATTCAGTGATTTTGACATCAAGTTCTGCTTTTTCATTTGTAATTTTTGTCACAGACTCTTGTGCTGAATCTTTTAATTTTCTGCAGCTATTTTTGCTTGATCAGCAGAATTATAAGCACTTTCTTTTGCTGTTTGAACAGTTAAAGCAGCATTTAATTCTTTAGTTTTTCAACAAAAGAATTATTAGCAATTACAAAATCATTTGTTAATGTTGCAATTGTGTTTGATAAGTTATTTATTTCTACTGAATGTTCTGATATTTGATTTGTTAATGTTGTTATTGCTTCTTGTTTTTTTGTAACATCCTTATTAATAACTTCTATTTCTTCATTTATTAATGATATTTTTTGTTTTTAATTCTTGTATTTGTTGGTCTAAATTTGTAATTTCAACTTTTAGCGCTTCTATTCTTTTTGTTTTTGCATTTTTGCATCTATTTTTGCTTGTTTATCAAGTTTTTGTTGTTTGTCATATTGAATTCCCTTGATAGTTGCTGTTGTAATTCCAGAGCCAACAACTGCTACACAGGAAAATATTGATAAAGCTTTAACTCAGATGAACATTATTTAAGTGTTGTTGTTATTGTTTGTTTGTTAGTTCTTTTTTAGTATAGTTTTTTTACTTTCAGCTGTAATTTTTTCTGTTTTTTTTGCATCTAATAATTGAATTTTGATTTTTCATCAGTTTTTAGTTCTGTTAATTCTTTGTCTTTTAATTTTTTAGCTTTTGTGCATTTGAAACGTTTTTATTTGCTTCATTGCGTGCTATTATCGCAGTGTGGAATTCTTGTTTAGCTGTTTTTCATTTTTTGTCTGATTCTTCAAATTCTTTTTTGCTGTTTCAAAATCTTGTTGAGCTGATGTTAGTTGTAATTTTGCAGTTGATAATGTTGCTTGAATTTGAGTTAATTTTTGTTGTTTTGTTTGTAATTCTTTTTTGTTTAGCTGTTTTGTTTGCTTCATTAGCAATTGATAGTTCTGTGTTGACAGCATCATCTAATGAAGCTTCAACATTTGAACTTAAATTATTGTTTTGTAATTCTGTAATTGCTATATCAATTTCATCTTTTGCTTTTTGCGCTTCATCAACATTAGCTTGCTTTGTTATTAAATTGTTTTGAGCTGCGGTTTTTGCTGTTTCTGCAATAGATTTTTCTGCATTGCTGCGTTGCATAGTTTTTGTTTAGTTTCTTTTTTTTTTTGTTGAGCTGATGCAAAATTATTGTTTGCAGTATCAAGATTGCTTTTAAGAGTAAATGCTGTTTTTTCTAATTGATTGATTCTGGCTGTTAATACTTCTTGAGTTTGTGCTTCTGTTTGTATTTCAATTATTAGTTGTTCAATTTTGGCTGTTAAATCTTGGATTTCTGTTTTTAATGTTGCTATTCTTTTTTTTGTTTCATTTGCTAAGTTTGTTTTATTTAAATCTTCCTCGTTCGTGATATCTGGAATAATCCGCGCAATGAACTTACATCAAAGGCTTTAAATCTTGCTTTCATGGCTTTTCTGGTAAAAGGTGAAGAAACTCTCAAAATGTGAGCCATTTCAATCTCTTTATTCTCCCAAAAATCTAAAACTGTTCTACAGAGCTTTGTATACTTGCTGCTGTTAAAAATTACTCATTCTCTTTCAAAATCTTTAAGCATTTTTATATAATCGTCGGGTGTAATGGGAAGTGTTCAATAACGTCATATGCATTCTTCGTATCTGGGGTCTGAAAATTTCTTTAAATACTCTATTTGTTCAGTAATACCAGTTTGAAAAACTGATCGAAAAGATTTCTAAAAGTTTGTGCTCGTTAATCATTTTTATTTAAGAATAATGGCTTGTTGTTTTGATGCTTCAAAAGATCCAATAATTGGAGATTCAATAGTAAATTTGGTTGTTTTAGTTGCAGAAACTACACCTGTTGTAACTGGACCTTCAAAAATTATTACTTTTTTTTATTTGCATCTTTTCAATCAATAAGTGGTTTTTTATCCCATTTAATTACATAGTATTTATTAGCTTCTAATGAGGTTATTGCAGTTGCTGTTGTTGTAATTGTTAGAGTTTGTCAATCCAACGCCTTTACATCTTTATCTTTAGCAAGAGTTCCAGTAGTAAATGAATAAATAGAACATGCTGTGGCTTCTGGAGTTTGGTTTTCAAATTTACATTTATATGTTTTGTTTGCTTCAGTTGCATTTAATGAATCTTGTCCAGCGTCTGATTTTTTAACAAGTATTAAATTTGTTGAGCAACTATTTGTTTTCCATTAATTTTTGCATGAACAGTTAAGTTAGCATAGGATTTTGTTCTTTCATTTTTAGACATCAATTTAATGTTTTTATTTTCTACAAAAGAAGCTTTTTCATAAAGTTCTTGATTTACCTCCAATAAGAAATATGTTTTTTCAGTTAATTGTGTTTTTGCTTTTATTAATGGTGTATCTTTTGCATTTTGATCAATGTCTTGTCAATTGATAGATTTATTTGTGGCATCAAAAGTAATTGAATAAAGTTTGCAATTTGTATTGTTGGTGTCTATATTACATATATAGTTTTGTTCAATTTTTGTATCTGCTTTAGAGGGTGTTGGAGCTTCTCATAAATCTGCAGTTGGTTGATTTGTTGTTTCTAAAACGGAAGTAACCAATAAATATTTTTGATTTTTTTCAGAAAACATTACATAACCACCAGCAGTTATGCCTCCAATTGCACCAATGCCAAGAACAAGTTGAACAATTAATTTTGCAGCAATCACAAATTAGTTGATTATTATTATAATTTTTAAAAATTTAAATACATAAATTGCTGTTATAGACTTTGATTTAAAACAAAAGCGTTATTTTTTACAAAAATTGTTAATTATTCGGCTAAAGAAGAAATTTGTGTTTTTAATGCTAATTTTTTTGTTATTAAAGAAGTAATTTCTTCTTTTATTTTGTTAATTTCTAAATCAATTTGTGATTTTTTTGCATCATTTTCTTCGGTTTGCGTTGTTTTAAGTTGTTCTAATTCTGATTTTTTGATTCCAACTCTGTTTTTTCTGCTTCAAAAGCTTCTTTTTCTTGTGTTTTTTCTTTTATTATTTCTTTTTCTTTTGTTGGATTTCTTCTTCTTTTTTAAAGCTTTTTATTTATGAGTTTACGTTTGTTATCTTCTAATTTTTTATTATGTTCTTCTAATGTTTTTTCAGCTGTTTTGTAATTAGCTAAAGCTTCTGTAATAGCTTTTTTTTTTCTTTTACAAATTGAGATTCTTTTTCTATTTTCTCTTTTTCAGTTTCTTCTTCTGATTTGAAAGTTGTGGTTACATCGGATTTAACAGCTTCTGTTGTTAGTTCTGTATTTTGCGTCGGGGGATTTGTGTGTTGTCTTCTGTTGGTTGAGATGATAAATCGGGCAATGTTGGTTTTGGTGTTTCTATATCATCTGTTGACACTGATTTGCTTGCATCAACATTATTGACCAATGTTTCAACACTCATTTCTTTAGCTTCTTTTTCCTTTCTTTCTTTCTCTTCTTTTACTTGTGCCTCTAATTTTGCTTTTCCTTCTTTTGCTTTTGTATTATTTTTTTCAATTAATGCTTTTTGCTTATCTTGAAGTGTCTTTTTTGCATTATCTCAAGCTGTTTTTTTAGTTTTGAGTTCTGTTTTTAAAGATTCAGTTTTTGCTTCAAGCTCTTCGATACATTTTTCGAGTTCTGTTATTTCAGTTACTAAAGATTCGGCGTCAGAATTTTTGGATGTGGTTGTTGTTTCTTGAGTTATTTCTTTTATAATTGCTGTTATTTTTTTTTGTTATTTCAGTAATTTTGGCGCCCAAAGCAGTGATGGAACTATTTAATTTTGTTATTTCATTATCAAGACTTAACTTTTCTTCTTTTTTGCCAATCTCTATTAAAGATTTGTTAAATAATGTATTTTCAGTTTGAGAAAGTTCTTGTTTTAAACTTTTAATTTTTCTTTTTGTTGTTGTTGTCTGGCGACAATGTTTTTTTGCTTTATGTCTGGATCAACTGTATTTTTAATCGTTTCAGAAACAGTCATTACACCATAAACTCCCGAAGTCGCTACAGCTGAAAATCCTAAAAACGCTGTTATAGACTTTCAAAAAGGATCATTGAATTATTTAATTAATTTAGTCACAGACAAAATTTGTTCTTCTAGTGTTTTAATTTGATTTTTTAAAGCAACAATTTCTTCTTCTAGTTTTTTAATTTCTGATTCAATTTTTGCTTTTTTTGCAGTATTTTCTTCTGTTTGGCTTGTTTTAAGTTCGGTTTGCTTTTGTTTTTCTGAGTTTATTTCTTTTTTTTTGAGCCTCAAGTTCTTCTTTTTTGTTGATTTTCTTTCATTGTTTCTTCTTTAGCTTTTTGTTTAATTTCTGCTTCTGTTTTTAGAGTTTTTTATTTACGAGTTCACGTTTTTGTCTTCTATTGTTTTGAGATGATTTGCCAATGTTTTTTAGCAGTTGTGTAACTAGCTTCAGCTGTTTCAATAGCTTGTGTTTCACTTTCAAATTTAGGTTGGTCAACAATCAAGCCTTCTTCTGATTTTGGTTTTTCAGTTAGCTCTCCTTCTGATGGTGCTTGTGTTAATTCTGGATTTTGCACGGTATTGGAACTGTTGCTGTCAGTTTCGATTGTGGATCTGTTGAAGATACATCTGATTTTGTTGATGTGGATTCTTCAGTTTCTAGTTTTGGTACATTTGTTATATTGCCCTCTTCAACTAATGTTTCAACATTTATTTTTTCAGCTGTTTCTTGCGCAACTTGTTTCTTTTTTCTTCTTCTTCTAGTTTTTATTTTTTTCAAGTAGCTCGGTTTGTTTGTTTTTAAGAGCTTCTTTTTGCTTGTGTTACAGCTGCGTTTTTGTGCTAACTTCTGATGTCAAACTTGTAGTTTTACCTTCAAGATTTTTAATACATTGATCCAGAGTTGTTATGTCTGATTCAGTAGGTGCAGCTTCAAGATCTTCAGATTCAATCTTGGAATTGTGTGTTGATATGTTTGTTTTTGTACCATTGTTCTTTTCTTCAAGTTCTGTTATTTTGTTTGTTATTTCAGTAATCTTTGCGTTTAAAGCATCAATGGAACTATTTAATTCTGTTGTATTTTTCTCAAGTTTTGTTTTTTCTTGATTTTTGGCAATTATTGTCGCAGATTTTTGAAACAATGTTGCTTTTAACTTCAGCAAGTTGTTTTTGTAATTGTTTAATTTCATTTTGTTTTTGTTGTTTTTTTGCAGCAACACTTTTTTTCTCTATATCTGGATCCACAACAGCTTTAACATCGGCAGAAACAGTCATGACACCATAAACTGCAGAACTAGCTACAGCTGAAAAACCTAAAAACACTGTTACAGACTTTCAAAAAAGAATCATTTGTTTATTTAATTAATTTACCTACAGTCAGAATTTGTGTTTCTAATGTTTTGACTTGTTGATTTAAAACAGCAATTTCTTCTTCTAGTTTTTTAATATCTGCTGTGATTGTTGTTTTTTAGCATTGTTTTCTGTTGTTTGGCTTGCTTGTAGTTCTTCTAATTTTGATTTCTCGGTTTCTGCTTGTTTTTTCAGTATTAAGTTCTGCTGTTTTTCGCTCATTTTCTTTAATTGCATCTTCTTCAGCTTTTTGTTTAATCTCTGATTCTTTTTTAAAGTTTCTTTATCACCAAGTTCGTTTTTTATCTTCTAATGACTTTTTATGATCTGTTAATGCTTTTTCAGCTGTCTTATAGCTGCTTTGTGCATCTGCAACAGCTTTTGTTTCGGTTTCAAATTTAGGTTGTTGAGTAATGTCTTCTTTTTGGACTCTAATGTTTCGCCTTCATTTGTCTTTAATACTGCTGTTTCAATCGGTTGTGATTGTTCTTGAGTTGTTGTTGGTTTAGGTTCTGAAACTGGATTTGGAGCTGATGGGTTTGCTGGTGGTATTGTTGGCAACTCTTCGTTTGGTTTTGTTGCTGATGTTGCTGTATCACCATTTTCAGTTAATGTTTCAACAGCAAACTCTTGAAGCTTTGCTTTTTCCTCCTCTTGTTTTTGTTGTTCTTCTTTAGTTTTGCCGTTCCTTCTTCTTGTGTTTTTTTTTATTTTTTCAATTAACTCATCTTGTTTAGTTTTTAAAGCTGTTTTAGCTGTTGTTATAGACGCTTTTTTGTTTCAGCATCTGATGACAAGCTTTCAGTTTTGGCTTCAAGTTTTTCTATACAAGTTTTTAACTCTTTTTATTTCATCTTCTGTAGGTATGGATTTGACATCTTTAGATTCAATTCCTTCTTTAGGCACTGTTTCATTTGTTTTTGATGTGTTGATTTCCTTTTCAATTGCTTCTATTTTGCTTATTAGTGCATTAATTTGTTTAGTTAATTCCGTTGTATTGTTTTCAAGGTTGGTTTTTTCTGTATTTTTAGTAGTTACTATTGACGATTTTTGAAATAATGTTGCTTTAACTTCAACAAGTTCATCTTGTAATTTTTTAAGAGCATCTTTTAGTTGTTGG
This sequence comes from Dallia pectoralis, assembly GCA_029465975.1. Classification (NCBI taxonomy): domain Eukaryota; kingdom Metazoa; phylum Chordata; class Actinopteri; order Esociformes; family Umbridae; genus Dallia; species Dallia pectoralis. The sequence continues at coordinate 1,495,349 of JAHKKI010000038.1, read as the reverse complement.
TTTTTTCAGCAACACTTTTTCTCTATGTCTGGATCAACTGACACCTTAACATTATCGATTTTGTTCATAAGACCAAATGTAGCACCACCAACAACTGCAGAAGTAGTTATTAATGCGATTGCAGATTTTCAGATAAATATCATTAATATAAATAAAACAAGAAAAAATAATTACAAAACAATTAAATTGTTTATATATTACCCTTTACAAGCTTTAAATTTAAAATAAAAATATTTATTCTTATTTTTTAGAAGATTTATTTTTTTCTCAAATTAACCCAATACCTGATAAAACAGCTAATGCTATTGAACAAGCTATAAAAACTATTAATCAAGTTGGCATATTAAAAATAATTATATATTAAAAAATAACAAAAATAAAATATAGTGTTTTATTTAACTTATTTAGATTTATTTTTTTCTCCTGTTCCTGTTTTAGCTAATAATTTATTTTTACGTTCATAATGTTCATAAATTGCAATAGCAGGACAACCAACAAGTATGATAACAACTGTAACAATTATGATTATTGCTCAACCTGGCATAATTTAATTTATTCTATATAAAAACATTTATTTAAAGTTTTTTGTACTTTCATGTGCCCGCTCAATGTTTTTACTGGCGTTGCAGTAATTAAACACTTTGCATCAACTGATCTAACACAATCATTTAATTTTTTTACTTCAGTAGAAAAACAAAATGAATTGCAATTGTGTTTGTTTTCTCAAATAATAACTACCAATAGATTCAGTAATTGTGAAGTTGTGTGGGAAATCATTTTTGCTAATGAATCTCTAATTTCTATAAATTTATTTGTAAATACAGTAACTTGAACAAACTTAAATTCTGGATAGTAAAAGAAAAATAATGTTTTCTTTGTAAAATTGCCATAATTGAAGCCAAAAAGGTTGGAGATATTAAGTTAGATATTGCAACATTAAATCTTGTGGCTTTGCCAGTTGTTAAATAAGGCACATATGTACCTATGTAATAAGACAAGAAAGTTACTGTTAAACCACAATAAAAAAATAATCGTCTAGTAGCAGATGTTTTTGTTTTATAAAGATAAAAATTAATCAATCTAATCCACCAGTTGATCCTCCCAATGAATAAATGATTAATGAAATAAATGAATTTGCAAGAGCAAATAAAAAACCATATAAAAAAAAACAATAATTATTTCATTACTTTGATGAGTGGGGTCAAAGGGTCACAAAGTTATATTGATATGTTTGCTTGTAAAGGCAGTATTTTGATTTCTTGGATCTGAAAACAAATAAAAATTCTCAATACCTAATTGTTTTTGCATTTGGGACAAAAACAAACCTGTTAAAGACATTCCGCATATAAATAAAAGAGTTAAATAAGTAAAACGTTTACCTATTTTCTTAAAACAAAAATTGCAAAACTTAAATTAAAAACAATATTTAACCCTCAAAAAGACAAAGAATAAATAAGCCTTGCTGAAGGATTACCAGAAGAAAAAGAATACATACATCTTGCAATAGATTGATATAAAGCATTAATTCCCGTGTATATATTCCTGTCTTTTCAATTAAAAAAAAAGTTAACAGTACCCATACACATAGCCAAAAAAGAACAAAAATGTCTTTTTTAATATGTTTGTTATTTCAAAAGTGTTGTAACCTTAATATGCCAAATGAAAAAAAGGCAAATTCTTTTTATAATTTTCATCAGCAGTTTGAAAAACACAATTAAATGTGTCAGTATTTTTTTTATCTGGCATATATAGAAGTAAATGTTGACATATTAAAGTTAATATTATTTTCTTTTTTATAAAATTAGACTGAAAGTGGCTTCATAGCTCAGTGGTAGAGCAACCGGCTGTTAACCGGTTGGTCGTAGGTTCAATCCTGCTGAAGCCGCCATGTGGTCTGTTGGTGAAGCGAAAACACACATGTCTTTCACACATGCATACACGGGTTTGAATCCCGTACAGACCGCCAAATTGGAGTGTTAGCTTAGAGGGAAAGCAACTGCCTTACAAGCAGTAGACCGGGGTTCGAGTCCCTCACACTCCACCAATTTTGCCAAATTAGCTTAATAGACAAAGCAGTCGACTTGTAATCGACCGTCGCGTTTGAATCCTGCATTTGGCACCATAATATTGCGTTTATGGCGGAACAGGCAGACGCGCTAGCCTTAGGAGCTAGTATCTTAACCGATGTGTGGGTTCGATTCCCTCTAAACGCACCAAATTAACGACTTTGATTATTTCTTTATTGAAAAAATTCCTGATTTTTTCTCAAAAGAAAAATTAATTGTCCCTACCCCTCCATGTCTATTTTTTCCTACCTTTAGGGAAATGTCTGTTTGTGATTCATTACTTTCATTAGTTGGATTGTCATAATTTTCTTGGTTTTGTTGAGGATATAAAAATAAAACAATATCTGAATCTTGTTCAATTGATCCTGACTCCCTCAAATCTGAGAGCATTGGAGATTTGTCACCACTCTTTCTATCTTCTGATTTTCTATTCAATTGAGCCAGTGTAACTATGCAAATATTTAATTCCATTGTCAATATCTTTAAATATCTCGTGATCATCCCTATTTTTTGATATTGATTCATCACGTTGTAATCTTTTTCATTTGGGAGATTTATAAGTTGTAAATAATCAATAAAAACAACTTTGATGTTGTATTGTCTTGCTCAAATCTTTATGGTTGCTGCTATTTTTCCTAAAGTAATATTTGATTCATCACAAAACAATAAATTACTGTTGGAAATCATTTTTTTGAATTGTTAATTAAGTCAATTTCAAAATTAGGTATGCTGCCACCCTCCATTCACTTCTGCAAGTTTTTTAACTCTATTTTTGTATCAATAGCTATTATTTTTCTCTATTAAAGATTTGTTGGTCATCTCTAAAGAAAAAAATACCAATAGCTGATTCTTTTTTCTTTTTTTTTTTCTTTATATAAATCAAGTTATTGCAAATTAAATTAAGCGCAAAAGTTGTTTTACCTATACCGGGTCTAGAAGCAATAACTACAAATTGTCCTGGTTTAAATCCTTTTATTTTTGAATCTAGATCTCAAAAAACCGGTACTTAAGAACTTTTGGCGAGGATTGTTTTGGTTATCAAATTGTTTGCTATATTCTTCAACAGCTTCTTCTGATGTAATGTAATTTACATGATGTTCAATATTGGTAATTTCAAAAGTTTTTCTCTCATTTTTGAATTGAATCTGTAAATTGTTTGGTGCTTAGTTTTGTATTTATTATTTCTTTACACAAAGCATTTAACTTGGATTTAATTTGATTTTCTTGTAGTAAAGTTATGTACTTTTTATGTTGTAATACTGTACATCTGCATTTAATCTTTCAAGATATTGAGAATGTGTATTCAACAATTCTTCATTGTTGCAAGTTTGTTTAAGGTGATTAAAAATTAATAAGATATCAAATCTACCGTTTTTTACTTCACAAGTATTAAGTATCTTAAAAATTTCTTTTGCTGAAGGTGTGTGGAATAAATGATGAGAAAGCTCTGTTATATCTACTAACTCTATTATTTCCGGTAATAAAAAATAAATGCTGAAAGTACATGTTCTTCTGCAATTTTTAATTCCTTAAGATCATAGGTTTTTAAGTCTTGGATCATTTATATATAAAAAACCTACTGACAAACAAATGGAAGTAAAGCAACAAATCTAGCTCTTTTAATTGCGTTAGCTATTTGATGTTGATGTTTCAAACAGTTACCTGAGATTTTGTGAGTAAGAATTTTGTTGTATTTTTTAAATAATTTTTTAATAATTCTGTGTCTTTGTAATTAACACTTAAACAACCTCTTTTACAAAGTAAACAAGATTTTTTTACTTTTCTTTTTGAACCACTGAAAGTAGCTGGAGATCTGTATTTAGATTTAGGATTTACTTCTTCTGAAGCTACAGGAGCAGTTTCATTATTTGTAGAAACCTCTTTTCTTCAGCAAACTCTAAAGATTCATCCATATTGTTGTTATAAGTAAAAGACATAATTTATAGATAGATAAAAATAGATTTTAAATTAATTTTCATTAGAAAAAAATATCATCCAAAGTAATTTCTGGAAGTTGTTCACTTTCTGTATTGTCTTTATTTTCTTGGTGAATATTATTAAACGGTTTTGCTTGTTCTTCATCGTTGTTTTTTTCAAACAATGTTTGACCTACTTCACTTTCAGTATTTTTATTATTTCTTCCGTAAATAGTTTCAATGTTGTCAACTAATAAATCTGTTGTTCTTATTATTCTTCCTTCAGAGTTTGTATAACTGCTTGTAGTTAATGTGTATTCAATAAAACTTGGTCATTTTTTTTTTTTAAATACTTGGTTACAAACTCTGCTCTTTTACCTCAAACCTTACAGTTGTAAAAATGATATTTAGGAGCAGTCTGAGATTGTTTTTGATAGACTTCTTTGCAATAAACAGAAAAGAAACAATAGTTATTTGAATTGTTTGTTGTTTTTAATATTGGTTCTGCAGATAAATTACCAATTAAATAACCTTTTGGTAGCATGTAATTATCTTTGTTGGTTGAATTTTTCTAGTTTTGAAGCTCTAACTTCAAGATATTTTTTATATTTTTTTTGTTTAATTTCAGAGGTTTTAATTTTTTTAGGATTCATATTTGCTTTATATCCATAATCATTTTCAAGATTGATTACTAAATGTCTCAAGATTGATTTATTTAATCTTTGTAAAGAATCAAAAAGTCTTGAATACTTCTTTGTCAGTTAAAACAAAATTAAAATAAATCTATGTGCAACAGTTATTTTCTTTATTGGATAAGCCAAAGGATCATTTCAAACAATATTTAATTCATATTCGGGTAAAGAAGAAAATAAATCTTGAATATTTTGTAGTGATAATCTGGTTTCAACTTCAGACATTGCACCATCCAGTACAAGCATTACTTCATATTTTGGCATTAAGAATTATTAGTGTTAAAAATGGCGTAGCAAGTAGGACTCGAACCTACAACCGCAAACTTAGAAGGTTTGTGCTCTGTCCAATTGAGCTATTGCTACAAGACTTTGGTCTACAGAAAAATTATATTATTTATAAAAAAATGAATCAATGTATTTGAAATATATTGCCTAAATTAAAAAAAATTAAATGGATTCATTCCTTTGCCCATTTTTTTCTGTAAAACCTCCATTTTGCCTTCCTTCTTCTCATTTTTTTAATAATTTATTTAAATCATCGGGTTTTCTTCCAGAACCTTTAACAACTCTTGCTTTTCTACTCGGTTGTTTTTTAAACATTTTGGATATCTTTTTTCATATGCAGTCATTGAATTTACCAATACTTCCCAAAGTTCCAATTCTTTTTCTATTTCTTCAAAATTAGGTAATTTAAATCTATTTGAATTAGGAAAAATTTAGCAATATTACTCATAGAACCCAACTTTTTGATTTCTTTAATTTGCAATATAAGATCATTCAGATCAAATTTTCCAGACATCATTTTTTGAAAAGAGTTTTTGCAACATTTTTATCAATAACCTCTTCCATTTTTTCAGCTAAAGAAAACATATCTCCTTCACCAAGTATTTGATTAACAATTCTGTCTGGATGAAACTCTATTAACTGCTCTACCTTCTCTCCTTCACCCAAAAACTTAATTGGAATATTTAATAAATAATTAGCAGAAAAGGCAGCGCCCATAGGAGCTTTTGAATCTGCCTTACTTACAATCAAAGAATTAATTGTTATGTGTTCATTAAAAAGTTTGATTCTTTCTAAAACATCTTGTCCAGACATGGCATCCATAACATAAATTGTTTCTGTAGGTTTAATTTCAAGATACAGTTTTTTTAATTCTTCAAGATTTGCTTCTTCTTCAGGAATAACACCAGCTGTATCAAAAATAACCACATTTGTTTCATCAGTGTATGAAGTGTTTAAAACCTCTTGAATTACACCGCTAATGTCTTTATTTCTTGCAGCAAAAACTCAACACCAACATCACTTGATAATTTCTCTAATTGATCAAATGCACCAGGTCTATGAATGTCTAAACTCACATTTTAACCTTGCTGTTAGTTTTTTTCTTTAAGAAATATGAAAGTTTACCTACACTAGTAGTCTTACCACTACTGTTCATACCAATAAATAAAATCTTGTTTATTTTCTTTTCCCTAAGAACTAATTTACTTATTTCTTTCCCTAAAACAAGAATTAATTTTGCTTTAATGATTTGAAATATTGCAACTTCAAGTTGGTGTTTGTCAAAAAGTCTCTTTTTTTTCCTAATATTTCTTGTTTAATGTCACTAAATAATGCTTGAATTACAGCCAAATTCACATCCGAACTTAAAAGAGATAGTTTTATTTCTCTAAAATAGGCTTTAAAATGACCTTCATTAAGTTTTTTTCCAAAATAATTCTTTTATATTTTTAGAAAGAATTGTTTTTAACGCTAATTTCAACATACGAATATATTTAATTACATACTTTGATTAAACCAAAATCTTTTTTTCCTTTTTTAATTAAAAAAATCCATTATTTGATTCTGTAAAAGAAAAAATATGCTTGATATCACTAACTTTATTTGCAAAAAAACTAATACTTGAACTTTCAATTAATCTTTTACTTCGCTTGTAGATTTAGCAAAATCTAAATCTTTTAATACTTGAACAACATTTTGTTCTTCCTGATAAATCTTTGTTGGTATAGTGTTTGCTATCATTTCAAAATCAGATTTGGTCAAAAAATAACTATTGTTAAAGATTTGTTCAGAAATATTTTGTGTTTTTATTGCAATGTCTTTTGAATGAATAGTTTCAACAATTTCAAAAGCTAATGTTTTTGTAAAAGTCTTTTTTGTACTGCTTTTTTAAATTCTTCATACACTTCATTAATCTCGTTTAAACCTTTAAAAGAGTAGCTTTGTGTATTTATATGCCAAATCATCACCGATATTCAAAATGTATTGATATAGTGCATAAGGTGATGTCATTGTTGAATCTAAAAATAAGCATTATTTTCACTTTTACCAAATTTTTTATTATTTTCATCCACTAATAAAGGCAAAGTAAGTCCTGTAACAAGGTTTTTTGTATTTATTTTCTTTCTTATAAATTCAATGCCTGAAGTTATATTTCCTCATTGATCACTACCACCTATTTGGTTATAAACATCATGTTTTGAAAATAAATAATAAAAATCATAGCTTTGAAACAAAGGATATAAAAACTCAGTAATAGTTAATCCAGTTTTTAATCTGTCTTTTAAAAAAATCCTTAGCCAATATCTCACTCACATTAATATTGGAGCTAATATCTTGCAATAAGTTCATCAAAGATATATCTTTATAAAAAAGATAGGTTTTTGATTATTTCTGATTTAGGGCATATTTTTCTTACTTGTTTTCTATATTCAATATATTTACTTCTTTCTTCAGATGAAAGAATTGGTCGCTCATTTGTTTTAAAAGATGGATCGCCAATAACAGCAGTGAAATTACCAAGAACAACTACTGTTTTAAAGCCAAAATCTTCAAGCCTTTTAAAAAGTTAAAGATAAATAATTACCTATATGCAAAGATTTTGCAGTTGATCTATACCTAAATAAGTTTTTTTTATTTTCAGACAGGTTAATTAAAAACTTATCTATATTTGTGCAATCATTAAGCAATCCTCTTTCCTTTATTTCATCCACAAAATAATTTAGCACTAGACAGTAAATCCATAATTTATGATTTATATTTTTTTATATATTCATCATATAAATAAGAACTTGTAAATTCATCATTTGAATAAACCTTGCAGAGGTTTTTATCGGGAGTTGCTTATTTATAACTAAATTATGTATCTTATCCAGTAACTCTTCTGCTTTGCTTACTTCTTTGTTGTCATCGTTTTTAGGAATAATAATTACAAACTCGCCTGAAATATTTACCTTTTCCAATAATACACTTATTTGATCAAAGTAAAAAGTCTCAAACTTTTTACTTAACTCTTTACAAACAACAACTTTTATATCTCCAAACACTTCTTGAATTAAAGCTAAACCCTTTTTTTAAAAAAGAAGCCTCATAATAAACAACAGTAGCTTCCTTATTCATCTTTAATAACTTTTGCAATTCCAACTTTCTTTTATAAGGTTTTTATTTAAGAAGTTAGCTCAAAATATCTTTCTAGAATCAACCCCGAACCAACAATAGCATGAATAAAAGCACAAGGCCCATTGATAACTTGTACCGGCAATTTTTGTTGTCTTAACTTTTTAATTAAAAATATCCAGGATCACTAATTACAGGATAACCGGCATCACTAACTAAAGCACACCGCTGAACTCTAACAATTCAATAACTTTATTGAATTGAAAGGATTCATTGAATTGATTTGTTGAAATTAATGTTTTTGATTGGTTATATTTAACAAATCTAATAATTTTTCAGTTACCCTTGTATCTTCACAAAAATAGTGGTAATTTCTTCTAATTTTTCTTTAGCTAGAAATGTTATTTCTTTGATATTTCCAATGGGAACAGAAATTACATAAAGAGTATGCACAAAAATTATTTGTTTAATATTCTCGAAATATTTTCAACATATTGATTATATAAATCAGAGATAGAGCCTGTTTTGGAGATATAAATCTTCAATATTTCAGATAAAAAAACCAGAAATACTGATAATTTTTAAAAACTCTGATTCTTCATTATTAATACTGTCGGTAACAAAAATACTTTCAATTACTTTATTTTTTCATGATTGCTCAAACCTTTCCAGTGCATTTTTACTAAAAATACCATGTGTAGCAGCAATATAAATCTTTTGTGCTTCATTTTTTTAATAATTCTGCAGCACCAATAATTGTTCCTCCAGTATCAATCATGTCATCAATAATTAAACAATTTTTATCTTTTACGTTTCCGAGTATTTCTACACTTTCGCATTCATTTGCCTTATCTCTTTTTTATAAATAATTGCCAAAGGCAAATCAAGCAATTCTGCTATTTTTCTTGCACGTTTAATTGCACCAAAATCAGGAGCAACAATAACTAAATTTTTTAAACATAAGTTTTCTTTGAAGTATTTAGTAAGTGTGTAAACAGTTTTTAAAATGATCAATTGGAATATTAAAAAAACCTTGAATTTGATCAGAATGTAATTCAACCAATAACAACCTACTTGCGCCTGCTGTTGTTATTAAATCAGACATTAACTTAGCAGTGATAGAAGTTCTGCCCTCTGTTTTTCTATCTTGCCTTGCATAAGCAAAATAAGGAATAACAATATTGATTTCTTTTGGAGAAGATCTTTTTAAAGGAATCAATAGCTATAAATAATTTCATCAAACTTTCATTTACATTTTTAGCAACATCGTGAATAATAAAAACTTGTTTATTCCTTACAGAAACTAATGGCTGGCAAAAAGTTTCTCCATCAGCAAATGTAGTTATTTTTATTGGAGATAACTCTGTTTGTAAATTTGCAACAATTTTTTTAGATAGATTGAAATCTGGTGTCAAAGAAAAAAAAATAAACTTTGAGCATTAATCATTGTTGTTTAAAGAAAAGGTTTGAAAAGCCTTATTGCACTATTAATAAGGATATTAGATATTATTTTTTGTGGTAAATTTATATCTTCTTTTTCAATTTCATAACTATTATCCAGCTGTTGTTTTAAGAATTTTTAAACTGTTCGGTCAAACACTTATCTTGAATTAATAGAGCACTTTCAAAGTTTAAATATAGCGCTCGATAGTCTCAGTTATATGTCCCACAATAACTTATTTCATCATCAACAATCATTAACTTTTCATGATTAAAACCAAAATATTCATATATTTTTATACCCACGCTCAATAACTCACTAAATAACTGTCTGTTTAGGGTTAAATAAAAGTTAAAAAATCTGCTTGTTTGGGTACTAGGATTTGTATTTGAACACCGGAAATACTGGAAAGTTTTAAAGCATCAACAATATCTTTGGGAGGATAAAAATAAGGAGTAGAAATAATTATTGATTTTTTTGCTCCATGTATCAACTGAATTAAATTATTTTTTATAACTTGTTCATCCATTCAAGGAGAAGAAGAAATTAATTGCATAATTGTTTGAGAAGAGTTTGATGTCTTTTTGTTAAATAATCTGTTTTGTCTAAAATATGTTGTTTGTATTGTTTTTGTTTTGCGTGCTGTGCATGTTTCAATGAGAACAAAACAACATATTTAAAGAGTTAACAATATGCCCGCTTAAAACAACAGACAATTCAGTGGTTTGAAAAAATAAGAAGTAATGTTATAGAACTCATCAGCCATATTACAACTACCGTAATTGCATATTCATTATCTACAACAATTAATTTGTTGTGATTTCTAACTGTCATCATGTATTTCCTTGCAAAAATACAGGATTAAACATTCTAAGCTGAATTCCCATTCTCTTCATTCTCTCTCTTGTTTTTCTTTTTTTAATCTTCAATAATTACCTAAATCATCAATAAGTATTTTTACTTCAATGCCTTCTTTAACCTTTTGTTCTAAAAGAATAAGTATGTAATTCAATACCAAACCATCTAAAAAATGTAATACTTTATATGTATAAACTTTTGTGCCTTCTTAATTAAATTAATAAGTTCATTTATATGTTCTGTTGGAGTGATAAGTATTTTTAAATGGTTGTTGATATAAACGGGTTGATTATGTTGTATGTAGTTATAAAAAGACTTTTTGAGGTATGTTTTTACGGGTTTTTCATTAACTCCTTTGTAAAGTCATAATTTTCATATTTTTGTCCTTGTTGTCTATATTTTTTATATTTAGCAATTGCAGTGTTGTCGGTAACACCTGAACCAATAAGAAAATATAAAAATATACCTATAAATGGTTGAAATAAAAAGATAAATAAATAAAAACCAATAAATAAATTACTTCTTTTGAGAGTGAATTAAATAAAGAGAGACAAATATTGTTATTAAATAATTTCCAAATACCGGCAATAAAAAGTATAAAGATTTTGATTTTATCAGAAGAAATATAAACCCAACCACATATAAACAGTATGAATAAGGTTAACGAAAGAATAAGACCAGTTATTCTAAAACCCGCTCTTAATTTCAAAATATAAAATCATTTATTTTTTTAATAAATCAAACATTCTTTTTTTATAAGATTCAACTCCTGGTTGATCAAATGGATTAACAGAAAATAAGTATGCTGAAAACATAGCTGACAAACAAGCTCAGAAATAAAAGTATCCAAAAGATTTAGCACTTCATGAATCTAATTCAATAATTAAATTATTTATTTGTCCAACATTAGAGTGAGCATCAATAGTTCCTAAGAATGCACAATCATTGATATTTTTTTAATGTTTTACCACACAATCAATCTAAACCATCATCATTATTGAATTGAGATTTAGTGATAAATAAATTATGTTTTTCCTCTTTAACCAAAACAATTGTTTCAAAAGTTTTTAGGCCCATCTTGTAGTAATTGACCAACAGAATGTAAATCAGGTGTGAAATTTAATAAAACAGGCATTAAACCTTGTCATTTTTACCCTCTGATTCTGCAAATAATTGTTTCATTTTTTTCCAATGTAAACCTAATTGCGGATCATAAGATGCAATGCACTCCATTTTTAAAACCTCGTTTCTTCAAAGAAATAATGTCTATATGCAGCATAAAGAGCAGCTGTATTTTTACTAAGGTCACAATGATAAGTGTCATTGTATGCATCTTGAGCACCTTGAATTACATCTTCACCATCAATTCCACTCAAAATCATTGGAACTAAACCAACAGCAGTTAATGTTGAATATCTTCCACCAATATCGTCTTGTATTGTGAAAGTTTGAAAATTATTATCTACTGCTAGTTTTTTTAATACTCCTTTTCTTTATCTGTAACAGCAACAATATATTCATGATATGAATTACTTTTTTTTTAAACAATAATTCTCTTAACAATCTAAAGGAAATTGAACTTTCTAAAGTGGTGCCAGACTTTGAAATTACAAATAATAGCAAACTTTTCATTTTGTAATTTTGCCAATAAAGAAGCCAATGATCTTTCAGCAAAAGAAGGAACAAAATAAACTCAAAATGTTTATTTTTATATTCATCATTTACAAAGTTCAAAATTCCTTTAGCACCAACATAAGAACCTCCTGTACCAATAACAACAACTGTTTTTACATTTGCTTTAATTCATTTATCTCTTAATTTTTTTATTGAAGTAAATAATTCAGTATGATCTTTAAAAATTCAAGTTAATCAACCTGTCATTTCTACACCATCAGCAGTTTTTTCTTGAAGAGATTGAAATATTTGAATTATTTTTCAAAAATATTTATTAATTAATTCTTTTGTGGAATTGCATTAACAAAGTTTGTTTTAAAAGTTATTGACATTATTTAACAAAAAGGATTTATATAATTTTAATTTTTTTATATACCCTTATTGTTTTTTAACTTACAAAACAACACTTTATCAAAATAAAATGTTGTTTTTAAATTAAGTTTTTTGATGCTTGCACAAATATAAATTATTTAATAATTTTTATTTTACTAATGACAATAAAAGTGGTTTTAATTGTGCAAATATTAAAAATTAGGGTTTTGTTGATAAAAATAACTTTCTTTTTACTCATTTTGTTGTCAATTCACTTTTCAAACTCTCTGCCTCCGCTTCTTTATCTTCAGCTTTTTTTGCTTTTATTTCTGTATGAAAGCTTTTTAGTAGTGTTTGGATTTTCTCGAGAGAATCGCCTACGGCGTCTGGTCGCTTTTAGTGTCGCAGGCGTGATCATGGCGTTTTTGTTACGATTTCTTTTGTTTTGTTGTTTGATTGAAGGTGCTTGACGACTTCTGGATGCTATTGTTCTTACAATGTCTTTGGTTTTGATGATTGTTGCAACTTGGCTATCACCTATTGTAGGAGTAGTTACGTAGGTAATAGGACCAATGTTTTGTGTTTGACTGGTTCCTGTTGTGCTTGGTTTTGTGGACGCTTGTGTTTTTTCTGGATCAGAAACAGCATCACCCCCCCCCACAAACTCTTCTTGGATAAGTTTGATGTAGTTTTTGATGTTGGTTTGGATGGTGGAGATATCAGTGTCTGAAGGATGATCAGCACCAGTTATTGGGCTAGCGAAAGCGTTTTCGCTTTTTGTTTAAATCTTCTGCTTTCTCAGTACATTTTGTCGAAATAGAATTCACTTTTGTCTTCGCCTCAGTCACAGATTTTCTTACTATTCTTCAATATTTGGTTTCATGGAAATGTTTGGCTAACCAAGAATTTACTATTTTTTGTATTTGAGTGAAGTCGCCATCGGGTTTAGATCAGAATTTCTTTAATACTTCGGGGTCTCAGTTGATTTTTTTATGTTTTTGTCTGAAGCGAAGCGACATAGTCGATGACTGAAGGTATGGGTTTGGTTGGGGTGTCTGTAGTGGTTGATTTGACTGCTGATACTGCGGGAAGTGTTGTGGCTTCAGCGCTTTTGTAGAACCGGCTTCACCGGTTGTACCTTCAACAGCAGTATTTTCTTTATTATCGTCAACTACATCCTCCTCAAACTCAACATTTTGTTTTTAGCAAGCGAGTTTAATTCTGTTATGTTCTCGTAAAGGATAAGGAAATCAACAAAGGCTTGTTTTTTGAGTCTTCTATGTCATCGAAAGGAGCGGCATCATCACGTTGGTATCAGTTGGGGTTGAGCTAGAGTAGAGGAGGAAGAACTTGCAGGTGCTGAATTTTCAGCGCTTTCAGTTGCATACTTCTCCTTTATTGACTTAACATCTTCAGCCTTATCTTTTGTTTCTTCTATTTTTTCTTGGTGTTTAGCAGTTGTAAGTTCTAGGGCTTCACGTTTTTTTTGGGATAAGTTTAGAAGTTGGTAGGTATCAGATGGGTTTATTTCTGGTGTTTTGGTTTCAGTGCTGTCTGAGGAATTTGATGTTTCTGTGTGGTTTCAGTGATAGATGTTGTTGTTATGGTTTCTGTGCTTTCTTGAGTATTATCATTTTTTTCCTTAGCAACTTCTATTGTGTTGTTTGTGACAATGCTTAACTGTTTTGGTGGTGGGGTGTTGAGTGAAGTGAGTGGTGGTTGGGGTTTAAGTTTAGGGTTGAAGCCTGTTGAGATTCAAATATATTTGTTTGCACTAAAACTGCAGTTGTTGCAGGCAGCGCTAGTAAGAAATAAAGGTATTTTTGTGGTAACACGAAAAATTAAAAGAGATTAAACAGCGTTTATTTACTCAAGGTAACAAAACATGAATTGATTAAATATAAACCAAACTTCAAGTTTTGGGAAAGTTAATACAACAAAAATAAAACAAATAAAAATTGCTTATTTATTAATAAAGACTTTTTTTTTGTTATTTAAATTGGATTTTTAACAAATAAATATTTTACAAAAATTAAATGATTAAAGAATGTTGTGATGGTAATTGGTTTGATGGTCAAAATTACTGCTTAATTTAAACAAATGGTTGTTTATATTACTTAATAAATACAAAGGAATTTATATATAAAGAAATACAAAATTAATTATTTATCATGTCTTTTTTAAGTTTTGTTAAATAAGAAATAAATAATTACAACAGTAGCAATACGTAACTGA
>JAHKKI010000038.1:1372761-1480256 GCA_029465975.1 Dallia pectoralis | reverse complement strand
ATCTAAAGTTGTTGTGTTTCTAATAAAACTTCAATTCTTAATTTGTTTTTAATTATTAATTGAGACAATTAAGAAGAATTTGATCGTAAATACTCAAAAGTTTTTGTATTCAGGGTTTTTTGTATTTTTGATTCAGTTTCTACTTTTTCTTTTATTTGTTTCATTGATATAGATATATGGTCAATTTGATTTGATAATTCAAGATGTTTTAGCTTTAAATCATAGATTTCATCTAATAGTTGTATTAATTCTTCTTTTAAAGAATTGGTTATCAAAATCATATGCACCAATGGCATTTGATTTATTTAGCTTTAAATTATTTAATACACTAACAACATCGTTGGTTACATTGATTAATTCAATGAAAAATTGTGCTGGTGACTTTTCATTTAATGACACATTAATATCATTTAACTTATCAAAGTCAAATTTGATGGTTTTCTTCAATTTTGCTGGGCGTGGAGAACATAATCTATAGATATTATCTGTTTATTTTAACTCTTAAATAAAACTTTTTAGTCAAAATAAGATTAATTCTAAGTTACGTTAAGCCCATATGTTTTGTTGTTTTTGTTTAGTTTTGTTAATTAATTGATTTAATGACAAAAAAAACAATTTTAATTCGCTGTTAAAAAATAACATAAAAATTGGTCTTTATAGAAATGAAGAAACATTGAAAGTATTAAATACTATGAAATGCCTACAACCATTTTAACAATCAAATAATTATTTGCGATCCATTAATTGCTACTGGTAATTTCTTTTAATTTCTGCTTTAAAAATGGTTCAAGAATATAAAAACCCAAATATATGTATTGGTATTATTATTGCTTCTAGACAAGCTATAGAATGTTTTAGTCAAGAATATCCTGATATTCCTTTATTTGTTGGTGCTGTTGATGAAAGCTAAATGATCACGGTTATATTATTCCTGGTGTAGGAGATGCAGGAGATAGAATTTTTAAAACCAAATAATTTTTTAACTTTTAAATACTTTTTCAAAAAAAATTATCAGATAACTCTACCTTTCCAAACTGTTGCATTCTTTTCTTACCTTTTTTTCTGTTTTTCTCATAGTTTTTCTTTCTTGTTATATCTCCTCCATAACATTTAGCAGTAACGTTTTTTCCTTGAGATTTAATTGTTTCTCTTGCTATTACTTTTATTTATTGCTGCTTGAATTGGTATTTCAAATAAGTGAGAAGGTATAAGTTCTTTTAGTTTTTTAGTTAGTTTAAGTGATTTGTTATATGCAGAATTTTTATCAGTAATAAAAGATATTGTGGAAATATTTCACTATTCAACAATATATCAACTTTCACCAAATCACTTTTTTGTAACCTATCAACTCATAATTAATACTTCCATGTCCATTTGTAACAGATTTGATCTGATCATAAATGGTGAATTATTTCACTTAAAGGTATTTCATACTTCAAGATAATTTCATCTGTTTTTTTGTGTAAATAGTATCTACATATTGAGATCTGTATTTTCAAATAACTCCATGCAAACACCAATATATCTCTTATCAACAATTAAATCTAAAAGAAGAAATGGTTCTCTTATTTCTTTTACTTTTGTTGGTTCTGGAAGATCTGATGGTGTTGTTATGTATATGATTTCACCACTTGTTTGTAAGATCTCATATTTAACTGAAGGATAACTAACAATCACATCCATATCAAACTCTCTATACAGCCTTTCTTTGATTATTTCTAGATGTAAAAGACCTAAGAAACCACATCTAGCACCAAAACTAAGGTATTTGATGATTCATATTTAAATACAAAAGAATTGTCAGATAAGGACAGTTTTCTAAGGAAGATTTAAATATTTCTCTTGAATCTGTGTTTTTGGGTAAAAGAAGAAAAAACCATTGTAAAACATTTTCAAAACCAGGTAAAGGAGATGGTGTTGGGTTAGCAAAGGAAGTGATTGTGTCACCAATTTTTGATTTCTTTTTATATCTTTTTATGTTTGCATAAAAACAACCAACTTCTCCTGAAAATAACTCATTTGTTTTGTAAATTCCGGTAATTTAATCTCTAATCCAATTACTTCTGCTGTTTTAGAAGTTTGAAAGAATAGGGCTTTTTGGCCAATTTTTATTTTTCCTTCAAAAACCTAATAAAAAATAATTGCACCTTTAAATTTGTCATAATAAACATCAAAAATCAATGCTTTTAATGGAGCATCATTGTTTGATGGAGCTGAAGGTATTCTATTTATTATGGCCTCTAATATACTTTTCACAATTCAATCCTGTTTTTGCAGAAATATTAATTATGTCTGTAACGGAAAATCAAACTTATCTTCTAATTGTTGTTTTACTAATTCAACATCACGTTGGCATATCAACTTTGTTGATTACGGGTATGATGGTTAAATTATGTTTTTAGCTAACAAATAATTAGATATTGTTTGTGCTTGTATTCCTTGAGTTGCATCAACAAGCAATAAGGCACCCTACTTAAGAAGCTAAACTTCCTTTGAGAACTTCATATGTAAAGTCTGCGTGTCCAGGCGTGTCAATTAAATTAAGTTGATAGTCTTTATAAATTAACTTACAAAAGAAATTTAACTTGATTGTTATTCTCTTTCTCTTTCTAAAGACATTGAACAACATTTGAGGAATAAATTTATTTTTCTTACATTGTTTGTCAGTTCTATTAATCAGAAAGTGTTGACTTACCGTGATCGATATGTGCAATAAATGCAAAAGTTTTTATTCTTTAACATTTTTGTTTTCTTTTTTGTTTTCTTAGAAGCTTTTGGGTTTGCTTCTTTTTCTTAGCTAATAAATATTTTTTAAATATTTAGCAATTTTTTTGACTTCAAAACCAACAATAACCTTCACTTGTCTTTTATTGTGTTCAATACAAGCAGTATCAAATTCTTTCAATCTTTTTATCTACTAAAAAATCAAACTCTATATCTATAAGTAATGATCTATAAGTACCTTTGATTTTAATATATTTGTAATGCCCCTAAAAAATCAAGAAACTAACTCCTTAGCTTCTACACGTTTTTTAAAGTTTCTTTTTTTCTTCTTTATGTTTTTGGTGAGTTTGACAAGTCATGGAGTTAAAATATTCATATTTCTTTTAATAACTTAATAAACAACTGAACATAAACATTATTCTTTTACTGCATCACAACATCCTTGAACACTTTCTTTAATTCAAACAGCAAAACCTTTAATTGAAGAACCAATATTAACAATGGTTTCAATTGTGTTTTACATCCATAAGTAATTAAGTATTTCAAATATCTAAATCAGTAAAACATGGTAAAATTAGTTGTTTATGTTGTTATGTATAAAGTGTTTTTGTAGCTTTTTTAAGGTATTTATTATCATCTTTTCAATTTAAAAACTAGCTATGCTTTTTTATTATGGAAATATTAAAAACACAATCAATCTCGTTGAATTTTGTTTTTATTATCAATATAAATATAAAGTCCTTTGATAATATTTTTATATTTATTTTCTCTTTGTCTGAAAAAAAAAGCAATTGGGTTTTGTACATTATTTATTTGATTATTATTCTGCAAAAATATTGGAGTTAATACAAAAGAATTTGTAGAAGGTCAAATAATAGGTCCATTGATAGATTTATTTATTGCTGTACAACCTAATTTGAGTAGAAATGGTCAAACCAAACCCTCTTATTCTTTGAAAAAGTTGGTTATTTATATAAATTTCAAATTCTAAAAATAAATCTCCATGAATAAAAACATCATTTACATAGTGAATACATTGTTTTTATGCTCTATTTCTAATAATTGATAATTAGCAAAATTCTCTTCTTTTTTTATTGTTGTATTTATTAATTCTTCTGTCAATTCTTCTCCTAGAAAAGTACTGGTACCAGAATTAATACTAACAATCTTTATATCTTCTCTTCATAGCTCGTTTAGCTTTCTTATTGTGGTCCCATCACCCCTACTAAAAATAAATATTCAAAATTATTTTTTGTTTGAATTCAAGAAGAGGGAAAAGCAGAAGACTTAGAAGATAAAAGGGTATTTAAAAGAATTTATTTGTCCTTTATGTTTATTAATGTTGAATGTAAAAATGTCATATTTCAAAAGAGAAGAATGTGAAAAGAAGAATTATTTAAAAATAACTGCATCAATAGATGCTTTATTTTTTATAGTAACAATCATTACATTCAATAAGAAAAGAATCATCTGTCAATATAACAATATTGTTTTTATCAAATCCTTCAGGTGTTTCTTTCAATGTTGTTTTTGTTCCTAAACCAGCACAAATTTCACAAGCACCAACAGTTTTTTTAACATAGTCACACGTAGCTAATAAATCACCCATAGGACCAAAGGTTTTTTGTTTTGCATCACAAGCAAGACCAGAAATAATAAATGAATAACCATACGCGGTTAAAATCATGCACTAATGGAGTAAGTGATTTATTAAAGAATTGAGCTTCATCTAACAAGATAAAGTATGGAAACTTAACATCTTTCACATTTAAGTGTTGCAACATTTCTTCTGGTTTGTTTGCATCAATAGCAATTGCTTTTATATCTTGTTGTAAGTAACGACTTGCAATTGTTCCAGTTGTTCTTGTATCTAAGTGTGGTTTAAAAACAATAAAAGGAATTTTTCTGTATTGAAGCTTGTCAATTAAACCAAATAACTCTTTTGATTTCCCAGTTTTCATGGGTCCACAAATAACGGTTATTGTTGATTTTTAAAGTCCACGTATTAAATTAATAAAGCAAAATTAAAAAATATTTTACAGCTGTTTATAAAAATTATTTTTTAAACTCTATTTTTACTATATCGCCATCTTGTGTTAAGTAGTTTTTCCTTCAACACTAATTTTCCTGAATCTTGCAATTCTTTAGTGTTTGGATTGGCGATAAAGTCTTTGTATTTAATAATCTTACCCTTAATAAAGCCTTCTTCTAAATCACTGTGTATTAATCCTGCACATTGTTTTATTGTTCAACCAATAGGATAAGTCCAAGATCTCACTTCTTCCACGCCTGACTGTAAAAAAAATGTTTGTAGTTTTAATTTTTTAAAAGAAAAGATATCAATTTATTTAATGCACTATTTGTCATGCCTAATTCTTTAATAAAGCTTTTGCTCTTCTTCGCTTAGTTTTGATATTTCATATTCCAGATGAATATTTATATCAAGAACTTCAATATTGTTTCAGAAGCAAACTTTTGAAGATTTTTAAGATGTTCTTGAGAATTGTCACCCTCTTTTATGTTTGCTAAAAAAAGACATCTTTTTGAGTTAAAAATTGATAGCTTTTTATAGTTGCTAACTCTTTTCATTCAAATCTAAGTTTTTTAATATTTTTCCTGACTCTAAATGTTGTTTTAACTTTGCAACAAACAACTTTTTCATCATTGCTTTTTATTTTCTTTAGTGTTGTATTTATGCTTTGAATATCAGCATAAATTAACTCAAATAACTATTTGTGAGTCAAATATAGGATCAATCTTTTCATTAACACTAATAATTTCTTTGTCATCAAAGCATCTAACAACCAAACAAATTAAATCTACATGTCTGATATTTTCTAAAAACTTGTTACCTAAACCTTCTCCTTGAGCCGCGCCTTTTACCAAACCTGCAATATCTAAAAAAATCAATAGTTGAAATATTACTTTTTTAGGTTTTGCTAGTTCTTCTAATTTAAATATTCTGTCATCCAATAACTTAACCACCCCAAGGTTTGGTTCTATTGTTGCAAAGGATAGTTAGCTATTAATGCATCATTTTTAGTTAATGCATTAAATAATGTTGATTTTCCTACGTTTTGGCAATCCAACTATACCAATTTTTAAAGACAATTTTTTTTAGATTTTGCCGTTAAAGATTTATAACAGCAATATTTAAATTATTTTATTGTTTACAGACAAACAAACACGTTTGTATTCATTTAATAAAATCTTTTTTCAACAAACTGGATCAAAATTAAATAAATATGCCTTTTATTTTTAGTTACTGAAATATGAAAAAAAATATTAATTTCTGGAATTCAACCAACTAATTCTTTAACTTTAGGTAACTATTTAGGAGCTATTAAAAATAGCAGATTTACAAGATGAATATGAAACTATATTGTTTGTTGCTGATCTACATGCAAGAACAATCCCTTAACCTACCATAAGTTTTCATACCAAGACTTAGAGGATTACAAACTTGAAGTTGTAAAAATGTATGTTGCATGTGGTATTGATTTAAAAAAAACAAAAATATTTTTCAATCAAATATCGGCGAGCATTTAGAAATGTTTTATTTTTTAATTACTCACTCAACTCTTGGGGAGTTAAAAAGAATGACTCAATACAAGTTTTTATGCAACAAATTAAAAGAACCAAATGGAACAGAAGCAGCTTTGATGGGTTTGTTGGTATACCCGTTTAATGTCTGCTGACATTCTTTTTATATGATGCTGATTTTGTTGCTGTTGGAAAAGACCAAGAACAACATTTAGAGCTTACATCTGAGCTGGCTAAACGTATAAATGAAAGATATAAGGCTTCTATTTTTAAAGTTCCTACAAAAATAATTTCAGACAAATATGAAACATCAGAAAAGATAATGGACTTACAGCAACCAGATAAAAAATGTCTAAAACCTCTGATACACCTATGGGAGTTATTTTTTAAACGACCCTATTGAATTAATAAAAGAAAAATAATGAAATCAAAAACAGACTCCTTGAATTTAATCTCACTTAACCAAATTGAACAAGCAGGAATATATAACTTATTAAGTATTTATTCCTCTATTAAATCAATTACTAATGATGAAGCATATGAAGAATTTAAAGGTTGTTCATATTTAGATTTAAAAACCAAAATAGCCGATGTTGTAAGTTCTTTTGTTGGAAAAAAATACAAGAAAATTATGAAAAGATTGATATAAAAGAAATACATGAACATTTAAATGAACACACAAAACAGTGTGCTCTTATGGCAAGAAAAATTAGATAATTTATATATACATATTTAAATTTTTAAAACATGTCTAAACACAATGTTATTTATGAACAATGATTAAGACATCCTGCATTTAGTCCTGAAGAAAAAAAAATAATAGAAAACTACTCACCAAAAGAAATAAAGAAATACTTCAAAGATAAGAAGTTTGCTTTTGGTACTGCGGGGGTAAGAAAGAAAGTGGGTTCAAACCCTCAAAAGCTAAACATACACACATATAGATTGTTAGCTCAGGGTTATGCAGAATACATAAAACAAAACAATAAAAACTTATCAGTAATTATTGGTCATGACAATAGACATAATGGTGATGTATTTTCTATTGCTATTGCACAAGTGTTAATAAAAACGGTTTAACCGTTTATTTACCACCTAAAAATCAATCAATTGCCACTCCTGTAATTTCCTATTACATAAGAAAATTAAATTTATCTGGAGGAATAAATGTAACTGCAAGCCATAACCCACCTAACTACAATGGTTTCAAAACATACAATCACACCGGTTGTCAAACCAATTCATTAGAGGAAGAAATCATTATTCAAAATATTCCAAATATCATGGATATTTTTAATGTTCAATATGAAGAAAACATAGTCCCTAAATATTTACCTGAAGATTATTTAGAGAATTATTTTGATGAAGTAGTAAAGTTTATGCCTGAAATTGAAATAAAAATAAAGACTTTAAGGTTTTATTTTCTAGTCACCATGGCACTTCTTCTAAAAAATGAAGTATCTGGCAGATAAGTTGGGTTTTGTTGGTTTTGAAGAGTATTCTCCTGAATGTAATGAAACACACTTATTAAATGAAGGAGAGAATAAAACCGAAGAAGAAGAATCTTTTATTTCTACAAAAAAATATGCCGATGAAAACAACATTGATTATATTTTTGCCCATGATCCCGATTCAGATAGATCAGCAATGTTAGAAAAACAAGCAGATGGAACCTGATATGCCTTCAATGGAAATGAAATGGCTATTCTTTTTTTAAACTTTCTTCTTGAATATAAAAACAAATAATAACTATATTGTTTCAACATTTGTTAGTGGTAATTTCATCAAGAAGTTAGTTAAAGGAAAAGCAAAAATATATTTAACCAAAACTGGATTTAAAAATATTTCTCGTTTAGTTGAAGAATATGAAAAATCTGGTAATTTATTGATTGCATTTGAAGAAGCGATAGGAGCACTTTTGTTTCAATAAACAGAGAAAAGATGGTTTTCAACAAAGCTCCTTAGCTTTAAAAATGATTGGTAAATACAAAGAAAAAAACAAACTTGTTTTGAGGTATTAACAAACCTATATAAAGAACATGGTTTTTGAATTGGATTAACTGATTATCACTTTTCAAACGATAAAGACTGAAAGGTGATATTTAAAGAAAAATGGAATATTTAAATAAGCAAGACTCTGTAAATATGTTTGGTTATCAAATCACAGATGTTTTCTTTAATGAGTTTTCAGACAGTTTGGAATGAATTATGGAGAATGATTGTTGAATTAAATTTAGGCTTTCAGAACAGAACCTAAATTCAAAATTTATTACAACTTGTATGGTCAAAATAAAGAAATTATTGAATTAGCAATAGAAAAATTCAGAAAATATTTCCAAGAAGTCTTGTTTTAAGTTTTTGATCAAGTTTGTTTGCTATGTGGTATTTAACAAAACCGAGTTAAACTAAAATTAAATACAAATGTTGAAGTTTTTATCAAGCAAAATAATTAGCGGTTTTTTTATTTACTGCAGTTGCAGGAAGTGCAATTGGAGGCGCCACTTACTTATCTGTAATTAATGGAAATCGAGGGGGGAATTTAACGGTTCCAACTACAAAAACTAATACTGAAAATTTAACTGTTTTAAAACCGGTTATAGAAACACAAACTTATAAACAAGATACTGCAATAAAACATCAAGATTTTTCTTATTTCATTGTCTAAGCAACAAAAGTAACTTCTAATTTAAGTGAATATCAATGTAAAAGATGGCACAATTTTTGACTGTACATTATTAAAAATCAGTGATCAAAACCAAACAGGCACACATAGAACAATTAATGTTTCCTACATAAATTCAGCAGATTCTGTTGTTAAATCAAGCGATACTTTAACAAACAACGAGTTTTATGTTTTGAAAGCTCCTATTGCTAATGATGATGAAATTAAAAAAAGTAACACAACAAACATTGTTTTAAAAGCAAAGATTCAACAGAATTAGCAAAACTAACAATTCTTCATAAAGACATTGGAAAAATTGATGATTTAAAAGTTAATGGTTTTTTAGTTACAAAAACATCACAGACAAATTTAACAAATAGTAATAACAAAATATGAAACTGTACATATGGTTCTATAAATACAAAAACAGCTTGTTATCCTGTTGAAAATAGTGTAACAACCAACAAAAACAAATGACTTCTATCAGATAGACATTACTTTATATTTGGATCTAACAACGCAATAGAAACATCTGAATTAGGTTTACCAGATAATGTCGACAATGTTATCACCATAAACCTTAAAGATCAAACAAAAAAACTTTCAGAATTAAAAGAAAAAACAAATAAACATGTTTGTAAAAGCGAGTAATTCTGAAAATTTTTCAAATGGCCCAGCAATAACAACAAATTTTGCAATAGGAATAATTGATGATTTAAGTAAAAGTGACCCAGTATTTTTCTTGAGTAAAAAACTTTGATAAATCAACACTTCAACTAATATGAACTTCAAATGTTCAAGTTTTTAACAGGCCGAGTAATTAGTCTTTGTGTTTTTACTGCAACAGCTGGTAGTGGATTTGTAGGTGCAAATTACTTAACTCAAAGTGGGTGGGGAATTTAACAGATTCAACACATAAAACAAAAAATAACACCCAGTCCAACACGAGAATTTTTCTTATTTCATTGTTAAAAACATGAAGCAAGTTTCTGATTTAAATGAATATCAATGCAAAAAAGACAATGATTCCACCCCTTTTGACTGCAAAATACTAAAAACAACTGAAAAATATGAACTTTTAAATGCAAGTGATTCTGGTTACGTTCCTTACATAGTCATTAATCAAGAATTTGTTAAATCCACACAAGCTCAATAAAAACAGGTGAAACTTTAACTACAAATCATCACTATGTTTTGCGAGCTCCAATTGCTAATGAAAGTGAAATTAAAACAACTGGAACAACAATTCTTGTTGAAAAAACAGATGATTCATCAGAACTTGCAAAAATTAACCGTTGTTGCATCTGATTTTGGAAAAATTGATGACATTGAAGTTCAAGGAATAATTACAGAAAGCACACAAAACAGATGAAGCCAGA
Organism: Dallia pectoralis; assembly: GCA_029465975.1. Classification (NCBI taxonomy): domain Eukaryota; kingdom Metazoa; phylum Chordata; class Actinopteri; order Esociformes; family Umbridae; genus Dallia; species Dallia pectoralis. The sequence continues at coordinate 1,469,948 of JAHKKI010000038.1, read as the reverse complement.
CAGATACCGATGACACTTGAAGAACATGACAATGTTCATATTTACAAAAAACAAAATCTGACTGTGATTTATTTGAAGTTAGCTTACACAAAAACGTGAATATAAATTAAAAAATACAAAGGCTAGCCTTTATGATTTGTCAGGATCAAGCATAATAGCAGCAGACTTAAAAACAACAACAAAATTCTCACAATTAAGAGATCAAAAATAGATTTTTTTGCTAAAAAAAATGCAACTAATAGTACTGAAGGAAAAAATACCACCACAATAAAAATAAAAAAAAGGAATTATTTCTGCTTTTGCAACAACACAACCTAAATTGCTTGTTGAATAAGACTATTCTTTTCTGGCTAACCAAGAACTATGCTAATATAAACCACAAATGTTGAAGTTTTTAACAGGCAGAGTAATTAGTCTTTGTGTTTTTACAATAGCGAGTGGCGGAACTCTTGGAACAGCTTACTGATCTGTTAGTGGGGGGAATTTAACAAATTTAACTCCACAACAAAACACTAATATTTCTTACTTTTCTTCTGAAACTAAGCTTAATGATGTAAGTCAACAAACGCGTGTATTAGAACAAGAAACCAATATATCTTCAATTCCAATTGTTCGCACATCAAAAATTTACACACCCAACAATACAATTAAGCATGATAAGTTTTCTTATTTCATTGTTAAAGTAACAGAATCAAATGCTGCTTTAGGAAAATATCAATGCAAAAAATTATCTGAGTTAACAAGCTTTGAATGCAAAATGTTAAAAATAAATGATCATACACAAACTGGTACAAACAGAATAATTAACGTTAACTATTTAAATTCATTAGAGTTTGTTATTTCGTTGTGAAAATCTCTCGCATCAAGATTTTTCACTTCTGTTTTTAATGTTTTTGAACTTTAACAATATCCCCCGCTTTGTTTGATTGATAATAAATAGGAGCAACAACACCTCCAACAACCGCTAAACCTAAAAACGCTCTAATAAAGACTTGAGAAAACATAAATAATTTATATATTTAAAGCAAGATTAAATGCATTTGTCATTTATAAAAGTTTTGAAATCAAAATATATTTAATTAATTATTTTGAAAAATCATTTGCATAAAAACAACAAGATTAAATAATGAGTGAATCCCAATAGTGAACAATATATTTCTATATTTTCAATATACATAAGAAAAATAACTGCAGGAACCAAATATTTAAGCAATATATCAATACCTTCATTTCTCACATGAGCTAAAGCAAAAGTAAATGAAGAAATAGAAATAGATAAATATGTATTGTTGTTTTTCATAATCATATGTCTATATAACAATTCTTCATATATTGGATAAACGATTACTGTGGTAACAAAAATATCAATTGGATCGGCTTTAAAAGCATGAACAATTTTTCTTGATTGTTTGTAGTGTGGCCTTGTTTTGTTATTTTTCTATTAAAAATGCAACAAATATTGCTCAAAAAAGCGCTGTAAATGTATAAAAAAAATTCTTTTATAGCAAAATAGTGCTTTTTCTCTATCAACAAAACAATTTCGAGGTAATAAATATTGGCCGTTTTCTATAAAAGAACCACCCGAGTAAAAAAACCGTTTGCAAGAATTTGCTATTGCAGGATTTATTAGTACATAAACAAGAATTGTGCATCATGAAGTAATGTGACACAACATTCGCAAAAAATTATTTACATCTTCACTTATGTATTCTTTTTGTTGCTAACATGAAGTCCATGACTGCATATAGGCATTAAGATTTGAGCAATGCAAAAACAAACGCAGCATCAGCAAAAATCTTCTTTTATTGACAAACAATAAATAAGTAATTATTAAAAAAGAAGAAATTAATTTTCAAGCAAGTTTAAAAAGAAATAAATTTGTGTTTTGATCTTTATTAACAATACTTTTTCCAGAATAATTTAATAAAGGTCCAAAAGTACATACAATTAAATTAATGATTTCCGGACCAAACGGAAACAAAAAATAATTAAAAAGTAAAATTGTCGTATTTTTTATCTTTATAACCAAAAAATTCTAAGTAAGCTTGGTCAGAAGATAATAATTTATTCATTTAAAGACATTAATTAACACAATAATCAATATCTTTATGTTAAAAAATTTAGATTTTAAAAAAAAATAAGATCTTTTTGTCTGAATCTTTAAGTCTAGGTTGTAAAAATGATGAATTTTATTTACGAGCATTAACGCACAGTTCCTTTTTACAAAATAAAAATACCGATCCTTCGCTACAAGATAACGAGTCTTTAGAGTTTTTAGGAGATAGTTTGATTGGTTGAATTGTTGCAAAAAATTGTTTGAGATAAATAAAACACCCTCTGACATGACAAAACTTAAAAATCAAATTATTCAATCTGGAAGCCTTGAGTTTGCAGCAAAAGAAATTAAGTTAAATGAAATGTTAAGAACAGGCACATCATTAAAAAACGTACTTCCTTGTTCTGTTCTGAAAATGCTTTTGAAGCATTTGTTGCTGCAATATATTTAGATAATGATTTTGACACTGCAGAGAAGTTTATAAATGACACTTTATGATTGCATTTCAAAGAAAATAAATTAGATTTTGCTATTGATTACAAAACAATTTTGCAAGAGTTTTCATATAAGGTATTTAAAAAAGAGTTGTTTATAAACATAAATTAATGAAAAGCACTTCTGAGTATTTCATCACATGCACTATTGGAACTCTTTTTGAAACCACAACTACAGATACAAATTTAAAAAATGGTGAAAACGATGTGCAAAACAAATACTTGATGAACAATTTGGTGAATATCCTTATTCACAAAAATAAGAATTATTGATATATAAAAATATGCGAGAATTTCTTGTCTGTCATTGATGTTTTTGTTATTAAAACTTTTTGTCAAACTTGATTACATCTTTTATTAAAAACCCTGTCTATTTAAAAATAAACATAAACAACAAAAAATGCTTTTGGAAAGGTATTTTTTTTATGATTTTGTTTGTTTCTTGATACATGTTTTTTTGTGCTAATTGATATGTATTTCAAATTTAGAAGGTGATACATCAAAAGGCTGGGCCAAGGCATTCAATGTTTCTCAGTATGGTGAAAAGGTTAAAGAAGCTGTAAATTATTCAATATTGTTAGCCAGAGGTATATCTACCATATTTGCTTCATGAATAATTTCAAAATTAACACATAGATATTCAGTGTTAGTGTCTTTGTTATTGACAACAATTGCTTTTCCATTAATTTTTCTTAGTATTACCTGTTATTAATAATCGGGAAAATAATCATGGCTTTAGGAGGAACATTAATTGTTATATATTCTCAACCTGTTATTTCTAAGTTTTTTAATACTCAATATAAAGGATATTTATCTGCTTTAAATTCTTATGCATATGTATTTGCTGCTATTGCAGTTAGATCAGTTTTTTGATAACTCCTGTTGCTAATGCATTGGTAAATAACTGACAAATAACAGCTGCGTGTTTTTCTTTATTGACTTATATTCCATTTATTCTTTATTACTTTTTGGCAATAATTTTTCTATTTCATAAACAAATAAGAATAAAAGAAGTAGTTTTCATATTTATAAAGAACAATTCTTTTCTAAAGAAACATGGGTATGAATACTTTGTTATACATTTTTATTAGTACTTTTATTTGTGTTGCTGATTTTTTTCCTAGAAAAATTATTAAAAAACTTTTCCCAATCATTATTACTAGCTTTAGCAATGTAGTTGCTTTTGATCCTTTATTTACCTTTCTTTTATGTTGGCATATCCTTTGGTTTGTTGTTTGTTGGTTATTTAAATAATTTAAAAATAAAAAAAATACCATTCTTGTTGGTTGCACTGGAATAGCTTTGGTGTCTTGGCTTGTTATTATGTTGACTTGTATTATTTGTCATAAATTTCAATCTTGCCCTTGATATGAATATGTAATTATTTTTGTGCAGAATTTGTTTTTACTTTTTGCATTTGGTGTTCAATCTGTGTTTTTATATGTCCCTCATGAATATAAAGAACACACAACACAATCTTTATCTATTTTTTATTCTTTGCTATGAGGTTGTGCATATATTTTGGTGACTTTTTATTACATTTTCATTGCAGCAGTACACAACAGCATTATGTTTAGCAATCAAACACCTTTAGTTATTACTGTAGCTGCAATTTTATATTTATATTTCTCAAAAAAAAATTAGAGAGTCTAGACCAAATTGACCAACATTTCCACAAAGAAAAGCCGAATTTTGGGCTAATGAAGAATTATTGGACGCCAACACTAAAAGTTAATTAATACTAAAATTTAAAAATATTATTAGTGTTGTGTACATTAAGTCTTTTTAATGAGTAGTTATCTTCCCTTGTTTGTAAAAATCCTGTTTATTTAGATATAAACGTAAATAGTCAACAGTCTTTTAAAAAAGGAATGCTTTTATGGTTTGCATTGTTTTTGGGTTATATGTTTTTTTGTTCCAACTGATTTTTGTTGGGCAAATTAGAGGGTGATGGTAGTTCTAAAGGTTGATTAAAGGATTTTAATCTTAATCAAAACAATTCTTTGATGACTGAAATGGTTGCTTATTCAATATTATTTGCTCGAGGTGTATCAACTATATTTGCAGGGTGAATAATTTCAAAATTAACCCATAGATATTCAGTATTAATTTCTTTATTACTTACTACAGCTGCATTTCCTTTAGTTTTTGCTCCTCATTATTCTTTGTTAGTTATGGGAAGAATAGTGATGGCATTAGTGGAACATTAATCATTATTTATATTCAACCAGTTATTTCTAAGTTCTTTGACATTAAGTACAAAGGATATTTATCTTCCTTAAATGCTTTTTCTTATGTGTTTGGTGTTCTGATTGTTAGATTAATTTTTAAATTCAACAGCTTCAGATTGATTAATTACAAATTGAAAAATAACTGCTGGATGTTGCGCAGTATTAACTTACATACCTTTAGTTATATATTGAGCTTTTGGTGATAATTTCTTAATTGAAGCTCCTGTAGGCACAGAAAATACAGCTTTTATTTATAAAAAACAACTTCTTTCTAAAGAGATGTGAAACTGAATTATTTGTTACAGCTTTTTATTAGTTGTTTCAGTTGTAATTTCTGATTTTTTTCCACGAAAAATTGTAAAAATATTTTTCCGACTGTATTTAACTCTTTTACGGCTTGAGATTCCTTGTTTACTATTACTTTTTATGTTGGTACTTCTTTTGGTTTAGTGTTTATTGGTTTTTTAAATAAATTCAAAATCAAAAAACACCTATTGTTCTTGCTTGTGTAACAATAACTCTTGTATCTTGATTGTTGATCTTATTTACATGTATTATGTGCAAAACAATTGTCCATGATATGCAAACTTTCTTATTTTTTTCTTCTTGTTTCATGATTGGCTTTGCTGGTTTAGGTGTGCAATCAGTTCTTTTTATATATTCCTCATGAATATAAGGGATATACAATACAATCTTTATCTATTTTTTTATTCATTATTATGAGGTTGCGGTTATATCGTATTCACCTTTTATTACATATTCCTTTGTGGTATCTTTAAGTTTCAATCATTGCAACATCAATCAGTAGCTTGTCTTACAATCTTTATGCTTTTATATTTATTTTTTGCTACCAAAATCAAAGAACCAAATCCTCATTTACCTCTTTTCCCTTGAAAACAACAAAACTCAACAGAAGAGCCTGTCCCTCCAGTAACAAAATAACATTTAATTGAAATTTTTATTTATCAATTTTGTTGCAATAAATGAACAATTTACATAAATTTATTTCTTATTATTTTCTGCAATCTCAAAAGTAGTAGAAAACAACAATCCAAAACAAAAAGTAATAATTCAATTCTTTCAGAGAAAGGATTTTGCAGTTTTGGCAGGAATAAAAGAAAGTATTCAATTTTTAAAAAAACATCTTAAAAATAAAAATACAATCATTCGTTTTTTAAAAGAGGGAAGCAAAATCAACAGTAAAGAAGTTGTGTTGGAATTAGAAGGTTTTTATGAAGACTTTGGTATATATGAAGGAATTATTGATGGTATTTTAAGTAGAGCAACATCTTTAGCAACAAACGCATATCATTGTGTTTCTGCAGCAAATAATAAAGAAGTAATTTGCATGTCTGATCGTTCAGATCATTATATAAACCAAATAAGAGATGGGAAATCTTTTTATGTTGGTGGTATCAAGTCTTTTCCTCTTTGCTCAATCACCAAACAAAAAATGTATTGTTTATGGTTCTATGCCACACGCTTTAATTCAAAACTTTTCAGGAGATTTAATCAAAGCATTAACTTTTTATCAAAAAGAATATCCAAAGGATCCTTTAATTGCCCTTTTTGTGGACTATCATAACAATGTGATTTCAGACTCATTACATGCATGAAAATACTTTAAACATGATTTAAAGGGTGTTAGAGTAGATACTTCAATAAATATGATTGATAAGATGTTCAAGATAAGAAGCCCGAGTTTGGTGTTAATGTAACGCAAATAAAACAATTAAGGCAAGCTTTAAATGCTGTTGGTGCGCATGAAGTAAAAATATTTGTTTCTTCTGGTTTTACTCCTGAAAAATAAAAGAATTTGAAGATCAAAATACTCCAGTAGATGGTTATGGGGGTTGAGAATATTTATTAAAATTAATCATACTTTTGTGCAGATGCAACAAAATTAAATTCACAAGATTGTTCTAAAGAAGGCAGAAAACACAACCATAATCCCAAGCTAAAAACTTTGAAATGAAAATAGGTTTATTCGAGGGTCTTTTAATCCAATACACAAAGGACATATAAAACTAGCTGAATTCGCTATCAAAAACCTACAGTTAGATAAATTGATTTTTATTCAACATTTAAGTCTTTAGATAAGCTTCATGATTTTCACGAGAATAATCAATCTAGATGTGAGATGGTAGAATTGGTTTTGATACCCAATACAGAGTGTTCAAGATATGAAATAGATTTAGATTTTCCCGTTCCAACCTTTCTTACAATTGAATATTTTGCAAATCTTTACAAAGAAGATGAACTGTTTTTTTAGTTGGAGATGATCACATAGAAACTATTGAAACTTGAGAAGGTATAGAAATAATAAATAAATTATCAACAATAGCAGTTTTTAAGCGTTTCAATAACACCAAAAAAGTAAGACACAACATTTGTACAAAAATTGTGTATTTAAATAACCCAATATATGATCTTTGTTCTAATCAATTCAGAAAATACAAAGACTATTCTTTGTTGGATAAAAGTAGAAGAATATATTAAAAAAAAAATAATTTATATAAAAATTAATGGTTTTTTAATAAGTAGTAAAGAGTAGTTAATAGTGGTGCAGTAGCAATATTTTCATTTTCTAAGTGAGCAACATTTGCAATATCAATATGAATAAAAGGAAGATCGTTTGTAAATTCTTTTAAAAACATTGCTGCTCTAGACGCTCCTCCAGCACCCGTTTTAGAAGAGTTTGCAATATCAGCAATACAACTTCTTAATCCTTTTAAATAACAGTTATTTAAAGGCATTCTTCAAATATAATCACCACATTTATTTGAAGTTGTATATAAATTATTTCAATCTTCTTCTTCTGTAGTTCAAACACCTGCATATTTATTGCCTAATGCATAACCAATTGCACCAGTTAAGGTTGCAATAGTAATGATTTTTGATACTTTTAATTCTCTTGCAGCATAAGAAATAGCATCGGCAAGAATTAATCTTCCTTCAGCATCAGTATTAGTAATTTCTACACTTAAACCTGAGTGAGAAATTATTACATCATCAGCTTTATATGCATTGCAATTTATTAAGTTTTCTACTAATGGAAGCAAAACAACAACATTTTTTTCTACTTTGTTTTTGAAAGGAAAACATAGTGCTTAAAGCAACAGCTGCACCACTCATATCAAATTTCATAGTTGACATATAGTTTCCTGTTTTGATATTTAAGCCACCACTGTCATAACAAACACCTTTGCCAATTAAAGCAGTAGTTGGACTGTTACCTCCTTTCATGTGTTTCAATATCACTAAATATTTACTAGATTTAGATGCTTTACCGACTTCATAAATTAAATTAAGGTTTTTTTCTTGCATTCGACAACCACAAATAAGCTCTATTTCTACACAGCTACATTCAAGTAGTTTTTTCATTTTTTCAACAAAAATCTCAGGGTTTAAAAGATTTGGTGGCAATTCTTGCAATTCTTTACAAACATTTTGAGCTTTAATTAACGAATCAATTTCAGGATTAGATTCATTAGTTTGATTGATTAGTGTTATTTTTATCATTATTCTTATTATTTTTTTTGAAGTTGATTGGAAAGTTTTGATAATGAGAAATAACACTGTTTAATACCAATAGAATTTCATTTGTTTTGATATTTTTAAAGCCAATATCTAAAAATGATTGACAATCAACATCTAGTTTTTTATATTTTTTGATGTTGCTAAACAAAGCATCTTTTTAATTCAGCAGTAGTTGTATTTTCAGGATTGAAGAATAAAGTACAAACGCTATCCTTTTCTTTACATTTACATTTTTGGTCTTTATCAAGAGCTGCTTTTAATAGTCAAATCATTAATTTTTATATTTAGTTAAAGAATATTTTTTAGTTGTTGTATTTAAATTTAAAACTTTACATCATCTGTGATGAAAATGTTGAAAGCAAAGATTTTTATGTATGGATAAAGAGAAATCATAATAAAGATTGTTGCTAAAAATAATTTAAAAAAGATAAGAATTTGTCAGCGCCGTTGTAACCAAACATACCTAAAAAATAATTTAGATATGTATATGAAATAGCTAAAAATTAAAAAACTAGCAATTCTTGAAGCATATTTATACATAGATATCTTTGAATTTGGTACATGATTTTGTAAGGTTTTGTTTAGATTAATGATTACTACAGCAATAATTAAGAATACCAAAGAAGATGTAACATCTGCAAGAACACTGTTGATATTTAATATATTTTCACCACCACCTTGAACACGGTCAGCAATAAATGATAAAAATCCAATTATTAAATATCACAAAAACATTTTTATGATTAAGTAGATAAATGTTGTTAGTTCATATTCAAAAGCATTGTTTTTGTGGTTTTTGTTTTAAATAACTTCTTTTTAAGTATTCAATATCTTCAAATTTGTATTCTTTGTGCAATGCCAACAATTGTCTAACGCTACCCATAGCACTACTATTGAGGTCAATAAAGCTGAACAGGTAATAGCCATATTGAACAGTTCAGAAAGAATCGGTATTTTTTGAATAGTAGGAAAAATCAGCATAGTTACCAGTATTAGGGGCTCAGCTTTAAATGCAAAAATTAAATAACCATAAATAAATGGTTTACAAAGATAAATGCCAAGATTAATATCTTGTTTAATTTTTCAGGGTTTTTTAATTTCTCTCACTAAAAGATAAAGTTGAATAGAAACCATCATACATAAAGAATATGGTGGGCAATCCAGAAATCAAAATCATTCAAGGACCTGCATCTAAGCTATTGTTTGTTTTTATTTTGACAACAGGAACTATTGGTTTGTACTGTTGTTTAAAACTATCCACAATACCAATAATTGGAAGAACGATTATCGGTATAAAAACAATAATTAATAAGGTAAGTTGTATTTTTGGCAATATCAAATGATATCAAATTCACTAACATGAATGCCACAACAATAATGAATGATGCAACAATAGTTGTTGTCAAACTTAATTCATATTTATTCTTTAACAACTCTACAACATATATCCCAATCATCAAAAACCCGACAGGTTGATAAATAAATCTTGTGAAATTTATTGCAAAACATTAAATCAAGTTGGACAATATTTTTGTTCATTCAATATAGCCTTGTGATGTAACTTGCTTGAAACAACCAATGACAGCGACATCAAAAGTGCCAAAACCATAAATATACCTTAAAGACATCAACACAATAATACAAAAGTATTGTTGTGAGATAGTTTGTTTAGATTTTTAGACTTCCACAAACACACCTGCCCTATCATGGAAGACATGCATAATAGAACCCGAAATTATACCTATCTTATTTTCTTTCATCTATATATTTTGTTTGTTATTAAAAAAACTTTTTAAAAACATTATTAGTATTTTCCCCAAACAAAGTCTTTAGTTATATTGCTTTTAGGATTGGTAAAAATCTTTCTTGTTAAATCATATTCACGACTTCACCATCTTTTAAAAAGATCGTATATTCGCTAATTCTTTTGATTTGTGTGAAGGAGTGAGAAACCAGAATTACAGTTGTAGTTTTAGAAATTTTTAAAATCAACTCTTCAATTTTGTTGTTTGACTTTAAATCTAATGAACTTGTAGGTTCATCCATTAAAAGTACTAATGGCTGTAGGGCAATAGCTCAAGCAATACAATCTTTGTTGTTGTCCACCAGATAATGTGTTTTCAGGCCTTTCATTAAGCCTGTCTTTTTAATTCATCTCATAAAAAACAATTTCTAAGTAATCTTTCAAGCTTGCATTTAAATAATTCTCATCATAAATACCATGTGCTTTAATAGCAAATAAAACATTTTCCTTTATAGACATTGGAAAACAAATAGGTTTTTGGAAAACTAAGCCTATTTGTGTTCTTAATATTTCAACAGGAAAAACATTGTCTAATATGTTTATTTTTTTATACATTATTTCACCATCAGCAACATAATTTTTGATTTTCAAAATTAGATTTATTAATACACCTCAACAAACTAGATTTGCCCGAACCAGAAGGACCAATAATGGCACAATTGTGTTTTTCTTTATTTTTAAATTTATGTTTTTAAGTATGTGTTTGGTTTTATGTTCATTTCAAAGATTGAAATTATTGAATTCAAACACATAAGGGTCATTGTCATCTTCTAAAAATGATCAATTTTTTTTTTATTTTTAAACAGCTTTGAAAACATGAAAAGTAAATAATTTATGCACCCCTTGAAAAGGTTAATCTAGATAAATATCACTTAGTTCATATATATTTGTACTTCAATCAATAACAACTATAAAAACAAGGTTTTTCAAGAGAATTTTGTGTGTTTTTTTTTACAAAAGGAATGAAGATTTTATTAAAAAAATAATTACTGTTGTTGTTATTAACAATATAAAAGAACTTTCAAATATCTTTTGTCAACTTTCATTAAGGCTGTTATTGAATATTTGGGCATATATTCTTGTTGTTAGGGTTTGGCCAGGATACATTAAATGAGTAATAGAAACAGAATTTAATCCCGAAGTTAAATATAAGGGTGCTGTTTCTCCCAATATTTTTCCTATGCACATTAAGAAGGCACAAGCAATTTCTTTTTTGGATAGAGGGAATAATTACATACCTAAAGGTTTGATATTTTCCCATACCCATGAATAAGATGAATTTTCATATTCTTGCAGATGTTTGAGCAATGAACATGCAAAATCTTTACCAAATGAGGAGTTATTAATAAAGATATAGTCAAAATACCCGCTATTAATGATTTCCCTTTAATTCCATTAACTGTTAAACCTAAGGTATTTATAAAAGTAAGACCAAAAATACCAAAAATAATCGTTGGTGTTGATGTTGCAACATTAATTATGGATAGATTCATTTTTCAAAATCATTTTTTTTATATTCGCTAAATATGCTGCTGATAACAAAGAAATAGGAAAAGCAAGAGTTACAGACAATATAACTATTACCAAAGTATTTAATAAAGCCCTAAAAATGGTATCTGACCCAACAGCTCCATAATCTTTGCTTGCAATAGCAACAATACCATTAAACATTACTGAACCTAAAATTGACAATATAAAAGTCACAAGAATAAATACTGTCAATAATTCCAAAAAGGTTTTAAAGTGTAAAACCAATTTTTATTTTGTTTTTCTTGAACTTTAAGTAAATGTATTGATTGATAGTTACATATCTGCATGCAAAGTTTCTTTTATTAAAAAACAAGATTTTTTGTATTTGATGCTTAATTAAGTTCAATCAATTTTGGGATTTTATTTTTATGTTCTTCTGCCTCATGGTGATTACATTTCAACTGTGTTCAAGAATGCAACATTTGAGTTTTTGCTTTTTAAAAAATCCATATTTTTGTGCTTTATTGCTAACAAAATACAACAAAGCTTTATTGATCATCATTGATACAAGAATCAATAAAAAACCAAAAGCAAACAATAAGTTTTTCCATCTTGATCCTGCCCCATCTGAAAAAAAGTTTTCAGAGATTAATGGAGCAAATTGAATTCAATTTGCTTGAGTAAAATAGTTAAAAAACCACCATTGAATACAGAAGCATAATTTTTCATTTGAAAGCAAAAAGCTTAATGCAATACTTTCACTAATAACCCGATTGCAAACTATTCCTACAGAAATAACAATAATTCTTCTTATATTTGGTATTGCTAATTTATAAATTGCATGTTTTTATTTATACCTAATGCCAGAACTGTATCAATTAATTCAGAGTTTTTATTTAACTCAATACTCAATAAATTAATGATCAAGGGAATGGTCATAAAAATCAAGATAAATATGGCCAAGATTATGTTGGAAGAATTGCTTATGCCAAACATATCCTTTTAAAGTGTCTGCAATTACATATCTTGCAAAACACCAAAAAAATAATAGAAGGAAAAGAACTTAAAACATCAACTAAAAAATTCCCGTATTTTTAGATCTTTTACCTGCATAAAAAAGTAAGTCAAATAGATGCCTAAGTGCTAAAGGTATGGTAAATATTGATACACCAAATGCAAGAATTAAGGTAATAAACAATGGAGATCAAAGGAAACTAGACCTAAACTTGAATTTAGGTTGAAATCCAAACAACCAAATATATTTGAAAGACCATAATGTCATATTCCTTGACTTCCTTTAAAAATAATTAAACCAAAAAAACCTAATAAAGAAAAAGCAATAAAGTAATTAGCAGTAAAAGTTAATTTCTTAAACAACTTATCTCAAAAATGATTTTTGAATTGATTTACGTGTACAAAAAGACACAAATTAATTTAGAAAATAGACTTATGTGATAACTCAAGAGAGAACAAAGAATAAAGAACATACTGCTAATGCATAAAAAATAGGATTGTTTAAATCATAGTTAAATCGCATCATTCAAATTGAAGCAAGTAGATAATTAACTAACAATAAAAACAAAGTAAATAATCATTTAAATATTGGCGAAGTAATTAATTTAATGAAATAGATTCCAAAGTCTTTTGTTTTTGGATTTAAATCAATGTCAGAAGTAATTTTTAATATTTTGTGTTGAAAGTGCAGTAATTAAATGCATATCAAAACCAAAATCATAAATAGGTTTTCATCTTTATTTTTACCTTTTTAAGAATCAGTTTTCTTCATTGAAGTTAACAGGAGTTAGTTTTATTTGTCTATTTAAAAAGAATAATCAACTGCAGTATTGAAGGATAATTTATAAATCACATATATCGGGAAAATACCTAAAGTAATAACGCTTAAAAACAAAATACTTAAAAACCTATTTATTGCATGTCTAAAACAAAATGATTTAAATACACCATCATAATTTGTTAAACACACAGATGAATTAACAGAAGCAATTAATTTATCTGAGTAATCAAACTCATCAAACTTATTGCTTAGTTCTTGTATTCTTTTATTGAAATCATTTTTATCAATAACTTCTTTGGATAAAAGTAGTTAAAAAGTTGTAGTCTACCTTGTAAACATATTTTTTTTTACAGTGATATATACAAAAAACCAGCCCAAAGTTACTACTCCTAATAAAAAAAATATGAAAAATAAAAAAGAAACAGAACAAACGGATCTTGCGAAGGTCTTTTAGCTTTGTTTGATGTGCCAGAAATACTGCTTTGAATTGAATCATCTAAGTTGAAATCATTTACTTGCTTTAATGTTTCATTTAATTTATGGATGTTTTTCTTCTTTTTGATATTTGTTTAAAAATCTAAGTTTTTTTATGTTCAAGTTGTCTGCTATTGGAAAAAGCAAGTAAATGTAAATTATTGAATAGTTTGGTATTTTGAGTTTTTAAATAAATTAATCAAATTCCATATATTCCACAAGTGATTAATACAGCAAAAAACTTGATTGCAATATCAGTTAAATAAATTTGTTTATCTTTTGATGCAAAACTTTGTTTTGGATGTTTGCATGAATTATTGACTTCAGATACTATTACACCATCAAAAATAATGTTTGTACCTCTTATGTTTTGTGATTCAAATCCTCTTTTTATAAATAGTTCTTGTTCTTTTTGAATTTCTTGATCATATTTATCAACCAAAACAGACCTTCAAACTCATTGAACAAGCCCATACAAGCCTAAAGTAACAAAATTAAAAAGATAATTAACAACTTTGCTTTCAAAAGATAACAATATTTTTTGTTTTTTACTGTGGCATATGGATTGTGAAAATTACACTCCAAAGATTTATTTAAATGAGATAAATCTTTTTTTTATTTGGCATATATTAGAGCTATTGGGAAGAAGAGGTTATCTGGCCATTAGTTACATCTGAGCCCAAAATTGGTGGTATACATAAATTTAAAATTATTATTCCTAAACCAAAGAAGATTACAGCACTAATTGTATCCAATATAGTTGTTAATACTGGTGTAGAAAAAGAAGCAGGGTCATATTTCAATTTAATTGATAAATAAGGAATTAATACTCCAAAATTTTAGATATTACAACCACCAAGAACAAAGAAAGAGAAGAAGTAAAAGCACCAACAACACCTAATAAGTAACCTATTTTGGGGTTATTCTAGTTGTTGCGTTTAACAACGTGGGTGCATAAGCATCTACATATAATAGCCTGTGTTATAAATAGTGGTTGCACTTTGAACAACGCTGCTGGTAGAAAGTTTATTTTTTCATGGCTGAATGGAAAAAAGGAAAAGTATATCAATAGCCTACAGAAATTAAATATTGATAATATACCACCAATTGCAACAGCAACTTTCAACTCCTTGAGATTACCTTCCTAAAATCTTCTTTCTTTATTTCATTACAAGCAAAAGCTTGAATAATTGTTGCAGTAGTTTGACTTCCACAATTACCTGACATATCTGTAATTACAGGAATAATTGGCACCAATATTGCAGATGAAATCCCAGCAGTTCATTGATAACCCAAAACCTCAAACTTATCAATTATTAATGTGGTAAATGTTGTTGTAAATAAAAGTATTAGCAATCAAACAATTCTGGATTTAACAATTTCAAAAACATTAGATCTTATATATGACTCATTAGTGCTTGAAATACCATAAAACTTATGTACATCATCAAGATTTTCTTCAATAATTTCAGGGATAATGTCACTATTGGTAATAATTCCCATGATTTGTTTATTATTGCCTATCACAGCAAGGATATTTAAGTTATATTTTTTGAAATAAATCAATTACTTGTTCAATTTCTTCAGACGCATCAACAGAAACAAAAGATTTTTCCATCATTTCATTTATCAAATCATTTTGCCTATCCCAGAAGAATAGGTCTTGTATTTTTACCTTGCCAACAACATTATTGTCCTCATTAACAATAAAAATCTCTTGTTCAATATCAAATTCATTTTTTTCTTTCTTAAGAAATTTACTGATTCAGAGACCTTTGAGTTTTCATATAAGGTCAAAATTGTTGTATTCATGATACTACCTGCTTGTCAATAATCAAAGTGTTTAATTTTTTTAATTTCACATCTTAACTGTGTAGTTGCAGCAAGAATGATCTTTGTGTAAAGTGCAGAACTTAAATGTCCCAACAATTGAACCACATCATCAGCATTTAAGTCTTCAAGTAGCTTTTCTAAAATAATTGGTCTTATTTTTTCAATTATTTTGATTTGATTATCAATATTGAAAGAAAGAAAAAATTGACCTAATTTTATGTTTTGTGATGCAATTAAAAGATATTTATGATGTCAAAATCATTAATAGTTTCAAGCACTTCAACAAGTGTTGAAATTGGGGTATTTTGTATGAGATTTTTTATACCTCGAAAATACCTTTCTTTATATAATTCATTAATTTTGTCAATTAATGCATTAGTTTTACTGTTTGATAATGTTTGTGTTTTTGTTGCTTTATTGTACATTCGACCATAGAAAGTTAAAATAATTGGAAAAAATTTTAAATTCTTTTTTTCAAAAACTTTTTATTATCTGTTTTATGTTTTTAAAAGCGAAAAATAATCATAATTTGGAGAATTTTCATAGATTTTCTTATCTTTTTGAGAGGTTGTTTGAAATTTAAATTTGTCACCGTCAAACTTTGTTTTTAATCAAGAAAAATAGTTGACAAATTTATTGTTTTTACATCACAAATATCCTTATTTTTCTATACTTCCGGCTCAAAGTATTCCTGAAACATTTAGATTTTGATCAAATACTGCTGATCCAGATGATCCAAATACATGTAAGTTTTCTGCTTCTGTGAATTTAATAACACCGACATAGCTGTTTTTTGTATATTCCCCATTTACTTGGTTTCTATGTCAGTAAGGATCTATTGTTGATTTACCACTACGTGATTTTTATATTCTTTCTCATTTCTTTCTGTTTGTTTTCTTTACATGATCATGTATCTACATAAAAACTACCTATTGCGTGTATATTGTCTGTAATGCCAGCTGATTTTGTGTGAAAAACTTCTGTATTTGAATATAAAAAATCTTCTTCTTTGAGTGTTGCTACTTTTGTTGGTCTTTTGTTTCACATTTTTTAAAAGGATCTACATCGTTAGAATTGAACTCTACCTTAAAAACTATTAAATCTACAGTTACAAACTCGCCATTAGTTTTGTGACCAAAGAAGATAAGTTTTTATTTATTGAGTAATGTTGTGATGGCTCTCCATTCATGACAATAGGTTTTGAGTGTGGGTATGAAATCTTTTACCAACTCAATACTTTTTATGTTTTATTTTGCAAGTAATCACCTTTATGATCTTGAAAATTAATAAAACCTTGTAAGTTTTTGTTTCTTCGTTTTCGCTTAGTTTTCTAAAGGGTTAATAAAATCCTTTCTTCTTTGTTTGTAATTCCTATTTCTACAAAATTGTGATATTTGTAGTCTTTTACATTTGTTTCTATTATTCCCTCAATAACTGAATCTACAACATGTTTGTTGGTAGCGATGTAATAAATAGGTTTATTTTCTTCTTTGTCAATAACAAAAGCACTTCCTTTAGGTTTAAAGCCAAAAGCTCCATAAGACTTATAAATATGATTTGGATAATTGAAGTCTTTTGGTTTTTCACCATGTCTTATTCAGTTGTAGTTATGAATCAACACCCTTAAACTTCTTTCTTTTATTATTTCTTCATCATTAAAAGTTGCAAAACCAGCAATTGTTTTTTCTCTAAGGAGTTCTGTGTGTTTTCATGAGTTAAAGATTTGTGCATCATAGTATCAAACACTTGCTAAAACTTGAATCGCTATCTCTCCTGTTGAGTTATTTTTTTTTTAGTTTTATTCAAAAAGTAATATTGTCTTGGTTGGTTGGTATGTTTTCTATAATTGCCTTTATTTCTTCTTCTGTAACTGAGTAGGGAATCTTTTTTTGTTTCGGCACTTAATCTATTCTCGTTTATAAGTATTCGAGATTTTTCTCTTGATATTGTGTTTTCAAATTCTTGTTTTAATGATGAAAATTGGCTTGGTATTCTTACTTGGGTGCCGCCATCAAATCAAAATCAGAAACATATTCATTTTTTGTTAGGATTTATGTCTTTTGAATCAACAAGTTGATTAATTGGAGGTGTGTTTAAAAAACTTAAATCATCTTCATAAAACTCAAACAATATTGCAGGTATAAAAACACTTGAAACTATTGCAGAAATGGCCAACACCTTATAAAAGTCCCTATCAAAGCAATAAAAATTATTTAATGTAAAAGTCAAGAATAGTAAACAATTTTGAAGATAATAGTGTTGAATCATTTAAATCTATTTTTTGTAATTTACCATTTTCAACAACAGAAACCGCACCATTTGTTTCAGAAACTACTAAAGCAATTGAATCAGTTTGTTCTGTAATACCCAAAGCTGCTCTATGTCTTGCTCCATATGTTGTCAACATTTTATGTGCAGCAATTGGAAAGTAAGAAGATACAGAAATAATATTTAAACCTCTAACAATAACACCGCCATCATGCAAAGCAGAATGTTTGTTTGAAAAAATATTGATTAAAAATTCAGAGCTTAATTGTGTGTTTAAAGAACAACCAAGCTTTACAAACTTATTTAAGTTATATGTTTTTCAATAACAATCAAAGCGCCAACATATTTTTTACTCATTCATTGAATAGCATCGCATAATTGAACAATTAATTCTTCATATTCTGACAATTGCAAATCTCGTGTTTTAAAGATTTTTCACAAGTTTTTGTATATCTATTGTGTTTGTTTGAAAGAAGAATTATTAGTAATAAAAAGTTATTACTAAATTAAGGATGATTAATTGTTGCATCATTTTTTATGAATTATGAAATAGGCTTTTAACTTGGTAAATGTATTGAAAAAAGACAAATATGAAAAAATAACAGCTGGTATTAATAATATTGTTGAAATTCAATATTGTGGAATATCTTTTGAATTTAAGAAAAAAATAATAAAAACTCCTGCCATTTGTAATATTGTTTTTGTATTTTGCATATTTAATAGCAGCAATTACTATATTTTTTTATAAAAATTATTCTGCACACATCAACAATAACGTCTCTAAAAATTAACAATACTGGTAACAATCAATACACCTGTTTTAATAAAACAAAGCAAACAAAAAGCCACAAATCATCACCTTGTCAATAACAGGATCAAACACTTTGCCAAAATTAGAGATCACTTGTCATTTTCTTGCTAAATAACCATCAAAATAATCTGTAATTACACATATACAAAACAAAATTATTGCAGTTAATGCAAGTGGTGAAATTGTTAAAAAAATAACAGGATCACTGTTAAATCTTTTGGTAGATAAACAATAACAAGCTATTGATAAAATGGATAAAAAAAAAAAACGAGATATCGTGAAAAGTTAGGTATGTTTTTTTAGTAAACAATTAACTTTTTTATAGTATTTTTTTAACTGAAGGTGTTTCATCAAGATCAACTTTGTCATTTAAAGAATTAAAAATATCAATCATATCAATTCCTTTGTCATTAAGTGTTTGTAATACCGCTTGCATTTTGTTTTGCATATTTTTAAATTGATCATCACAACAAACAATTTGTTCTAAATAACTAGCAGCCAATTCTTCAATTGTTTCTAAACCAGGAATATCCAAAAGTTCTGGAGATTTATTGACATCAAAATGATCATGCAGTTTTTCAAAACATTCTTGAGAAATATTGATTGTTATTGATTTTTATCTGACATTTTCTAATAATTTAAAACATTTTTCAAAAACAGCACTTTTTATTTTTTGTATCTAGGTATTACGTGTATATGCAAATGAAAAATAACTTGTTTTTGCAATGGCATTTTGATTGGAAACGTAGTTAAATCCAGCTATATCGGGATGATTTAATAAAAGTTGTTTGGCTGTATCTCGAGCTAACACAGAAGCACTTTTTAAATCTTCTGTTTCATTCCATATAGTTTTCAAAATGCTTTTTAGTAATTATTAATGTATGTCCTTGTGTAATTGGATGCAAATCAGGGATGGCAATAGCATGTTCATTTTCTAAAAAAACAGCAGCACTATTTTCTTTTATTATTTTGCAAAAAATGCATTCATTATTTGACATAGTGAATTAAATTAGTTATGTATATATAAATAATATTTAAAACTTAATTTTGAGTCTTTTTAGATGACAAAATGTGCAGTAATTCAATGTTTGACCATTTAAACAAAATAAGAATTTAGAATATATAAAAATTTCCAGTTATTCAATGCCAACAATTTCACAGTTAATTAAACAAAAAGAGTTAAGAAACAAAAAAATCTCAATCCCAAGCTTTGCTTAAATCTTGAAATTCTCTTAAAAGAAAAACTACATATCAAAATGCTCCTTTTAAAAGAGCAGTTTGTATCAGA
Organism: Dallia pectoralis; assembly: GCA_029465975.1. Taxonomy (NCBI): domain Eukaryota; kingdom Metazoa; phylum Chordata; class Actinopteri; order Esociformes; family Umbridae; genus Dallia; species Dallia pectoralis. Next base: position 1,449,884 of record JAHKKI010000038.1, on the reverse strand, counting down.
GTTAAGTGCCATGACTCCTAAAAACCTAATTCTGCCTTAAGAAAATATGCAAAAGTAAGATTGTCTAATAACTATGAAGTATTGGCTTATATCCCGGTGAAGGCCACAACTTACAAGAACACCATGTGGTAATGATTAAAGGAGGCAGAGTAAAAGATTTGCCCGGAGTTAAATATCATATTGTTAGAGGTAAGTTGGAGCGCAGCTCAGTAGATAAAAGAAAACAACAAAGATCAAAGTATGGTACAAAAAAATTAAAAAAGTTAATAATATTTATTTAAATTCAACTAATTAATAATCTCAAGTGCGAAAAAAGAAATCTAAACACCGAATCATCACTCCAGATCCGTTCTATAACTCAACATTGGTTGCAAAGGCTATCAATATTGTTATGTGAGATGGTAAAAAAATTAGCTCAAAGCATTGTTTATGATGCTTTTAAATTAGTTGAAGAAAAATTAAAAAACCTGCATTTGAAGTATTTAATGACGCTTTAAAAAATATTGCTCCTTCTGTAGAGTTAAAAAGCAGAAAAATTGGTGGTTCAAACTATCAAGTTCCTGTTGAATCTTCACAAGAAAGAAAGAAACATTGTCATTAAGATGATTGATTGTTTTTAGTAGAAAGAGACCTGAAAATACAATTGTTGAAGCTTTGTCAGGAGAGATTATTGATGCATATAACAATACTGGTTTGTCAATTAAAAAAAGAAATGAAACTATAAAAACTGCTGAAAGTAACAAAGCATTTGCATATTTCAGGTTTTAATCAATGTCAAACAGAAAAGCTTAAAAAATATTAGGAATTTTGGGATTATGGCACATATTGATGCTGGAAAAACCACAACAAGTGAAAGAATATTGTTTCACACAGGTAAAACACACAAAATAGGAGAAGTTCATGATGGTAATGCAACCATGGATTGAATGGTTCAAGAAAGAGAAAAAGGTATCACTATTACTTCTGCTGCAACATCTGTTGAATGAAAGGATTTAATTTCAACAATTGATACACCTGGTCACGTGGACTTTACTGTTGAAGTGGAAAGATCTTTGAGAGTTTTGGATGGCGCTGTAGCTGTATTAGATTCCCAAATGGGTGTTGAACCACAAACAGAAACAGTTTGAAGACAAGCAACAAAGTATTCAGTTCCAAGAATTATTTTTTGTAACAAAATGGACAAAATTGGTGCTGATTATGAAAAATCAATCGCTTCTTTAAAAGAAAGGCTTCAAGTTAAAGCAATACCAATTCAATTAAATATTGGAAAAGAAAGTGAATTTACAGGCATTGTTGATATTGTTGAGCAAAAGGCTTATACGTTCGATGGAGAACAAGAAGAAAACTTCAAAGAAATTGATATTCCAGCAGATTTAAAAGAAAAGTACAAAAAATGAGAGAAGAAATGATTAATGAGGCTTTGGTTTTTGATGAAAAAATATTGAAAAATATTTTTGCTGGCGAAGAAATAACAGTTGAAGAAATTAAAAAATGCTTAAGAATTGGAACAGTTTCTGGCAAATTATTCCCAACTATTTGTGGTTCTTCCTTCAAAAATAAAAGAGGTTAAGTTTTTTATTAGATGCAATTATTGATTATTTACCGAGTCCATTTGATGTTGTTGCAACTCCTGCCTTTAACAAAAATGAAGAAGAAATAACAATTCCAAACAATATAAATGGAGATTTTGTAGGAATGGCATTCAAAAATTGCAACAGATCCTTTTGTTGGTAGACTTACTTTCATCAGAGTTTATGCAGGTGTATTGAAAAAGGTGGTATATATATAACTCATCACAAGGTCAAATGGAAAAAGCTGGTCGTTTGGTGAGAATGCATTCAAACAATAGAACTGAAATTGATGTTGTTCAAACAGGCGATATTTGTGCTATTGTTGGTTTAAAAAATACTAAAACAGGCGATACATTAACTGTAAAAAATAACAATGTAATTTTGGAAAGTATGAAATTTGCTGATCCAGTTATTTCTTTAGCTATTGAACCAAAACAAAAGCTGATCAAGAAAAATGTCTTTAGTTTTAAGCAAGTTAGCAGAAGAAGACCCAACATTCAAAATTTCTACAAATCTTGAAACAGCACAAACCATTATTTCTGGTATGGGTGAATTACATTTGGAAATTCTTATTGACAGAATGAAAAGAGAGTTTGGTTTTTGGGTGTTAATGTTGGTAAACCTGAAGTTGCTTACAGAGAAACATTTACAATGGCTGAAATTGAAGGTAAAGTATATTAAACAATCAGGTGGTAGAGGTAATTATGGTCATGTTTGAATTAAGTTTGAACCTAACAAAGACAAAGGCTTTGAATTTATAGACAAAATTGTTGGTGGAAAAATTCCAAAGAATATATCAAATCTATTCAAGCTGGAGTTGTTGAATCAATGAGATCTGGTCAATTATCAGGCTATCCAATTATTGATGTAAAAGCAACTTTATATGATGGTTCTTACCATGATGTAGATTCCAATGAAATGGCCTTTAAAATTGCTGCATCCCTTTCTGTTAAAGATGCAAGTAAAAAATGTAATTCTATTTTGTTAGAGCCTAATGTGAATGTTGAAATTACTGTACCTACACAATATTTTGGGAACAATTATGGGTGATATTACTTCCAAAAAGAGGTTTAATTGAAGGTACTCATCAGGTAGAAAATACAAACATTATTAAATGTAAAAGTTCCTTTAAAAATGTTTGGTTATGCAACTACATTGCGTTCATTTACACAGGAAGAGGAACTTATGTTATGCAATTTGCTTGTTATCAACCATTACCAAAATCCATTACTTTACAAATAGTTGAAGGGTAAAAAATAAATAGTTTTTACAGATAAGGTAGAAATATAAGATATTGTTATGGCAATTGATTATTATCAAACATTAGAAGTAGAGAAATCTGCAACAGAAGATGAAATAAAAAGGCTTATAAAAGTTAGCTGAAAAAATATCATCCTGATTTAAATAAAGAAAAGAGCGCAGAAGAACAATTTGAAATCAATCAAGCTTATGAAGTGTTAAGCGATTCACAAAAAAGAAGTAATTATGACCAGTTTGGTTCTGAAGATATGGTTAATTCTGGATTTGACAGTGATGCACCAAGGAAATCCATTTTGATATGTTTTAATAGTTTTTCTCTCAACAACAAGATATTTGATGACAATGGATTTAATAGTGTTTTTCAAGATGTTTTTCAATAATAAACAACAAATTACAAAACATCAAGTTAATTTAAGTTTTGCAGTCTGTTAAGGGTTGCGATTATAAATTTACATATAAATCTAATCACACATGTGATGGCAATATAAGAGATGAAAAACTTTTAATGGAACCCAAAGTTATATGACTACTTGTTCTACTTGTGATGGTTGTGGTTATGAAATAGTTCAAATAAAAAGCTTTTTGGAAGCGTGAATAAAAAACAACAATGTAGAAGATGTTCTGGACTAGGAACATCAATTACTAAAATGTACAACATGCAAGGCTAATGGTTTATGTTTCACAACAAAAACAGTTGAATTAAATTATCTCAGGGCATTCGCAGTCAAGAAACACTTGCATTTACAGATACCAATTCTTTTGATAATCAAAAATATATCTACAAATCAATATCAAAGAATCAAAAGTGTTTGAAAGAAGAGATGAACATATTTATACAAAAATAATTATTAATCCATTAATTTATTTATTTTAGGTGGACAAGCAGAGTTCCTACTATTGATGAATTGTAAAAAATCATAAAATTGATCCTGGAACTCAATTGGGTGCTTATTTAAAATTAAATGGATTAGGTGTTAGAATTGCAAAAAAAGTAATTAGCAAATCTTTATGTTAGGTTCAATTTGCTGAATTGAAACTAGCTGCGTGAGCAAAGAGAAATATTAAAATCATTAAAAATTACAACACCAAAAGAATCAGATATTTGAATTAATTTAGCAAAAAAAGAATTACTAAGCAGTGAATAAAAATATGAATAATCAAGATAACAATACAACAGATAAAACAACTTCTTCAGAAGAAGAAAACATAGATATTGAAGAGTCAACAGAACAAGTTAGGAAGTACTTTCTGAAGAAATTAAGAAAGAAAATATTCTTGTTGAAGAGTGTTCTGTTGATGAATTAAAAAACAATTATTAGAAGCAGAAATCAAAATTCATAGATTAGAAAAAGAAATCTCTTTCTTAAATAAATCAAATGAAGTTTTTAAACAAACCCAAAATGAAAAGTTTTAGAGTTAATTGAAAAAAATCTACAGAAGCTTCTGAAATTCTTAAAAATAAACAAATAGAACTTGAAGAAAAGTTGTTAAAAAGAGTTCAATGATAAAAAAGATTACATTTATGAACATCAATTTTCTTCTTTGGTAGAAATTGTTTCTCAATTTAGAAAAAGTTTTGTCATTTCCAAAACGACAATAAAAGAAATTCAAATTATTTATTTGGTTTCAGTATTTATCACTCAATTTAAAGAGTTATTTGTTGAGTTAAATATTGAAGAAATAAATCCAAAAATTAATGAAGTTTTGATCCTGTTTGCATGCAAGCTATATCTACAGAAGAGTCAGAAGAAGATAAAAAAAACAAAATATTGGAAATTTTTAGACCTGGTTTTAAATTAAAAAAAGCGAATAATAAAGTTGGCTGAAGTTAAAGTAGGAATATAATTTTTATATGCCTGTTATCTCTGTAAACAATTTCTTAAAAATGCTTATGAAAATAAGTTTGCAATTGCACAGATAAACACTAATAATCTTGAATGAACAAAAGCAATTTTGTTAACTGCTCAAGAATGTAAATCTCCTGTTATTGTTGGTGCTTCTGAAGGTGCTATTAAATATATGGGTGGTTTTAATGTTGTTGTTGCATTAGTTAACTCAATGATTGTCGATTTAGGAATTACTGTGCCAATAATCTTACATTTAGATCATGGTTTCATATGAAGGTTGTAAAAGCTATTGCTGCTGGTTTTAGTTCAGTTATGTTTGATGGTTCACATTTTCCATTTGAAGAAAACTTAAAATCTCAAGAAATTATTGAATTAGCCGGTGCTAAAGGAATTTCAGTTGAATTAGAAGTTGGTACTATTGGTGGTGAAGAAGATGGAGTTATTGGTACAGGTGAAAATGCTGATGTTGAAGAATGTTATACATTGTCATTATTAAAACCAGATATTCTTGCTGCAGGTATTGGAAATATTCATGGTCCTTATCCTGCAAATTGAGCAGGTCTTAACTTTAAATTATTAGCTGAAATTTCAGAAAGAATTAAATCACCTTTAGTATTGCATGGTGGAACAGGTATTGATGAAGTAAGTATCAAAAAAGCTATTAGTTTGGGTATTTGTAAAATCAATGTTAACACTGAATTACAACTTGCTTTTGCTGCTGCAACAAGAAGATATATTGAAGAAGGAAAAGATTTAGATCACAAATCTAAAGGTTTTGATCCAAGAAAATTATTTAATTATGGCTTTAACGATATTAAACAAGTTATTAAAGGTAAATTTGAAATTTTTCTTCTGTAAACAAAGCTTAGTTTTTTATGGTCTTTGTGCCGGGAAAATTGCTCTTTCCTTAACGTCTTTACTTGTTGTTTCAACAACTGCTATTGCTACTATTTCTAATTCATTAACAAATGCAGAAGTAGATAATTCTTATTTTCAACCCAATACAATACAAAAACGCAAATTTCTGTAGGTTACAACAATAACAATTCCTCAAATTTAAGACAAAAGGATTTCATTAATAGGAAATATTTAATGAGCAATACCTTTTCATTGTTATGATCAAGTAAAAACAATGCTGTTGATAATGATAATGACATTACTGCAAATGCATTTTTTAATAAATGTTTTGAGTGAAAAAAATGATAAAACACACCACAGCACTCCCAGACTTCAGTGACTCTATTGATAATTTATTTTTTAGTAGGAACAAGTTTGTCTTTTGCCAGTAAGCTGTTTGATGAAATAAGTGATTTTAAAACCGAAGTAAATGAGGCAACAACAGCACCTAAATTATCGGTTAAAAGTTCAAAAAAAACCAACCTTCTTTATTTATCACAAGTTGGAATAAATAACGATTCCAAAAGAAAAACCAATGGACGAGATATATAGGTTTTCAGGAGAAGATAAATATGTAAAAAAAACCCATAATTTTTATACTCCTTTGGAAAATGCAAATGTAGAGCTTGTTTATGCATCTGTAGATTTATCAATAAATGAAAATTTAGTTTACTTAAATACAGATCCAGACAACCCAAACACTTTGATTGATAATGTAAACCAAATTAAAGAAGTAAATTACGATGATGTTACTTGAGTAGATAGTTTGCAAGAAGACAAAAAATTCGGAATTGATTTTGCTGTTTTAAAATTCAATTGCCAACAACAATTTTGAAAGATAAAATACAAACATTATTTACAACAACTTTATGGTGAAAAAATATGAATTAAATCCGATTTTTCAGGTAATTATGAAATCACAAACAACAAAATAGAGCCAATCACAATAGGAGGATGAAAAAAATAGAAGATGAAGCATCAGAATATTTGAAATATCAAAATTTATCTTTTCATATCAATATAAAACCAAACGAAGAAGCAAACTTAATGACTAAAAAGCCAAGTGAAATAAATTCAGGTAATTTTGGTAATTTTTTTGAATTGAAGTTTTTGAAGATATTCCTGGCGCGCATGAAGAAATAACAAAAGATTATGAATCTACAAGACTTCAATTTGTTGCTCATGATGAAACAGGATTGTTGATCATTAAATATCAAATTAAAAACAAAACAAAAAAAAAAATCACTTTTCAGAAGAAAATACAGAAATATTCACAATTTTAAAAAGCAGCAATAAAGACAAACCATCTTTAACAGATAATTTAAAAGTTAACTTTAAAGTTAAATCTCCAAATGCAAAAAACACTATGAATTTTTAGATACAAACCAATAGCATGAGTTGATTGAAATGAATTTTTTCAGTCCGAAGCACATTTGTTATTGCCCGATTTTAGAAAATCATACTATGAAAACCTTTCTCAACCAGTAAAACCATTGAATTTGTATCAAAACAATAATTTTTCTCATTAAAGGAAAAAACTTTGTGAATATAGGTCATTTTTTAGAAATACCTAATTTCAATATCAAAGCTTTCAAGGATCGCTAGTATTGGCACATAAATGAAAAAAGACAAAAAATGATCCAGTTTTAGGAATGTATGATGGCTTTGATATGTATAAAAATTCATTTTCAAAACGATAAATACATCGGCAAAATATTAACTTTCTCTTCACCCATTAGATATGATTTGTTCAGAGAGAAAAATTCTCTTTCAAAACCTTCATTGGGTGATTCATTGAAATTAAAGAATTTAACCAAATACATAATTAAAAAAAATATTTTTAAAAAAATGTTTCTGAAATATAAGTTAGCTTGTTTGTTTTGTGGAATGGTTTTAACCCTTACAATTCCTACTGCAGCAATATATAAAAGTGTTGTAAAAAGTAAATTTACAACAAAAACAAAAATACAACTAAAGAAAATTAAGTTTTTTCAAAATTTTTATTTTGATAAATTAATATTTTTGCCAATGTGGGTGTGTTTCATAAAAAAATCTTTTAATTGTTTGATTGCATGTTTTTTAGAAATTACACAAACATAATCAGATCTTTTGATTTCAAATATCTCCTGAAACAGGAATAATTATTTCTCCATTAAACCGCTTAATACTCAAGATTGTTGCATCAATAATTTCATTTCTTATTTCACTTACTTTTTTCATTCAAAGTTCAGGGTTGTAAACTGGTAAACGAACCATAAAAAAGTGTCTTTGATAGAAGTATCAAATGAAAATAACTCAACGCTTAGGTCAAACATTGTTTGATAAGCTAATTTTTCTGCAATTTCAATTTCAGGGATAACTGTTAATGTAATGCCCATAGTTTTTAAAATTCTTTGGTGAACAACGCTCTTTGTTTTGGCCATAATTTTGTTAATTCCCAATTCTTTTAAATTTGAACAAATGGTGATGGATTTTCCCATATCTCAATACCAACAATAACAAAATTAAAAGATTTGATTCCCAGATTCTCTAATTCCCTTATCTGTTGCATCTACAACAGCAGCATTGTTAAATTCACCTATTATTGAATTTATAACTTCAGGTTTAATATCAATAAAGGTAACTTTTTGACCTTCTGACTTTAAAACTTTTGCTATTTGGTAGTTAAATTTACTTAAACCAATCAAACAATATTCTGACAAATTTCATTATGTTTTTTAAAAGTGGCAAACATTTTTGTAGAAGATACAAGTAATTTTATTTTTTATTTTTAAATTTAAACTACTTTTAACCAGAAGGTGCTTTTACATACTTGTTGAACATAAAATGTTAAAAACCCTTTTAAAGAATTTTTTTCAAAACTTTTTGGTGATACATCATATAAAAAAAGTCTTTTTTAGAATTTACATTTTTTAGTAATAATTGGTGCATTATTATTGTTTTCACCAATGGTGCTTTGCAGACAGGTTGAAACTTTGAGTGGTTATTTCTACACTAAAGACAACAAACATTATTTATTTTTTGATGCAATATTTACAGCAATTTCCGCTTTTCACAAAATACCGGACTTACAACACACACTACCTCAAAAACATTTTCATTTTTGGACAATTAATAATTCTCTTTTAATTCAGTTTTGGTGGAATTGGATTTTTGACAGCTTTAATTTTTTTGTGACACTTTTTAACAAAAACAAAAAATATTAATTTCGAACATAAGCAATTATTGCATTTTGAAAAGAGGAAACAATACAAGAAGTTCAGCTTTTTATATTGCAAAAACAGGGAATTCTTATGTTGCTTACAACTGAAATAATTGGCGCAATTATTTTGACTTATTTTTTTTATTTTTATAACAATAGCAGCAATACATTTAAAAACAAAATAACCGACTCAATGTGAGCTGGTATTTTTCATTCTGTTTCAGCTTCAAATAATGCTGGCTTTGACATTATTGGAGATAAATCAATAGCTCCATTTAAAAAATGGATGAGGAAACATACTTTCTGTTGTTTTATGTTTGCAATCATTTATTGGAGGGATTGGTTATCCAGTATTTTATGACTTGTACATGGTATAAAAACAAAAAATACAAACAATCATTATCAATTCACTCTTTTACAAAGATTGCTGTAATGATGTAATTTTTTTTGTTGCAATTTTGTCTATTTATTTTGTTTTATGTATTGAATTTTTCAGCAAAAAAATGATTAAGCCACAGCAATTTAAGTGATTGAGATAATAACCTTGGTAATAAAGTATGAAATTTAATTTTTTTAACCTTTTCAGCAAGGTCAGTTGGATTTGCAGGCCTTGAAATAAATGATTTACAACAAAAAACTCAATGAATAATTATGATTTTGATGTTTGTTGGAACATCACCAGCTTCAACAGGTGGTGGGATTAGAACCATTACTTTATTTTTAGTAATATTCCAAAATTATTAATGTTATTTTCTGAAAAACATTCTTCAATCTTTAAAAGAACAATTGAACAAAAATATTTATGAAGCAATGTTGGTATTTTTAGTTGCAATATTTTTAATAATGTTTGCTACCCTATTTATTTCTACACAAAATAATTCTGACAGTTTCTTGAACATAATATTTGAAGCTTCATCGGCTGGTACTTCGACGCTTGTGGTGTTACACAAAAAACCAATATGTTAGGCAGGACTATATTGTTAATATTGATGTTTGTTGGACAATTAGGAATATCTAACGCTTTATTATCTTGTTCAAAAAAAGAAAAAAATCTAATCAGCAATTTGCTTATGAAAACATAAGAATTATTTAATTATTGTTTTTTAAAATATAAAAAAGATAAAAATTTATTTATATAAAATTTGTACTAATTATTTTTTATTGTGAATTTTGCAATAAGTTGTCTAATCTTCAATTAACTTTAACGTTTGATGATGTATTGATTAATGAGGCTATCTGAAATTTTACCCTCAGAGGTAGATTTAGGAATCATCTTAAATAATAACATACATTTAAGTGTTCCAATTTTGTCAGCTGCTATGGATACAGTTACTGATTACGATATGTCCAGGGCAATGATCAAACATGGTGCTTGTGGGCCATTACATAAAACGCAAGTTTAGAAAGTAGGTTGGAATCATTGGTAAAGTTGAAAAAAGAGTTTGGTGAAAATAAACCTTATGCTGTTGCTATTGGAGCATCAACATCAACATCAGAAATTCAACAATTATTTGATGCTGGTGCAAATATTTTTATTGTTGATTCAGCACACGGACATTCTAAAAAATGTTGGTAATGTTGTTGAGTATTTGAAAGATAATTTAAAAAATATCTTCATTATTAAGTGGAAATGTAGTTACTAAAGAAGGTGCCAAGTATTTAATTGATAAAGGTGCTAATGGAATAAAAGTAGGTATTGGACCAGGTTCAATTTGCATTACTAGAAAAGTTACTGGAGTTGGATTTGGTCAATTAACTGCTATTGCAGATGTAGCAGAAGTTTGTAAAAAACACAAAGTTTTAACAATTGCTGATGGTGGAATAAGTAGTCAAGACGAAATTATGAAAGCTATTGTTGCTGGCGCTGATTTAGTAATGTTGGGTTATATGCTTGCTGGTTGCGATGAATGTCCAGTAAAAACAGTAATTATTGATCAAGAAGAATATAAGTTATATAGAGGAATGGGATGTGTTAATGCAATGAAAAGAAGAAGGTTCTGCAGAAAGATATAACAAAAATTCTATTTCTGACACTAAATGAGTTCCAGAAGGTGTTGAGAGTTATATAAAAGCAAAAGGAAAAGTATCAAATGTATTACAAAAATTTAAATTGAGGTTTGAAATCAGCTTTTGGTTATGTTGGTTGTCAAAATATGTCAGAGGTACATCAAAATGTTGAGTTTGTAAGAAATTACTAATTCAGTTGTAAAAAATCAAATACACACAGTATTGATAAAGTAATAAAGAAAACAATTAATTTAGCTTAAATCTATTCTCATTCAATTGTTCCAGCTGGTTTAGTTGTTAAATCATATAAAACACGAGAAACTTCAGGCACTAAATTTATAATCTTGTTTCCTGTTTCAATTAAGAATTGCAAAGAATAATTGCTAACTTCCGCAGTCATAAAGTCTTTGCGTAATTATTGATCTAAGAACTATTGTGTATCCATATATTCTTTGTCACCTTTCACACAACTGCTTTTGTTGGTAGTAAAACAGCAAATGCTTGTGAATAAAGGTGATTTAAATTATTGTCTTTGATCTCTTTTAAAAAACATTAAATCTACCCTTCTCAATATATTTAATTTTTCTTCATTAACGGCTCCAATAACTCTTATTGCTAAGCCGGGTCCTGGAAAGGGTTGTTGGTTAATTATTCATTCTTCTATTTTTAATTTTTTACCCAATATTTTTACTTCATCTTTAAATAAATCAGACAGTGGTTCTAATAATTTGAAAATTATTTTTTTCCATCAAACCAATAATGTTGTGGTGTGATTTAATTACTTCAGAATTACAACTTTTTTACCAGATTCAATTAAATCAGAAGAAATAGTTCCTTGAGCTAAGTATTTGATTTTTTTTGTCTTTCATATTCAATACATATTCATTAAATATTTGAATAAAACAATTTACCAATAATTTTTTCTTTTTTGTTCGGGATCAACAACATCTTTAAGACTGTCTATAAACAAATCTTTTGCATTTATGGATTTAAAGTTTTCAAATTTTGTTCAAAACATTCAATAATTTTTTTTTCGTTTTCATGTCTTAAAAAGACCATTATTTATGAAAAACAGGATAAATTTGTTTGTTTTCAATTGAATTAAGTAATAAATGAGCCAAAATACTTGAATCAACTCTCCAGATAGGGCCAACTAACACTACACCATCTTTTTACTTCTTGTTTAATAAATTCAATTTTTCTTTAATTAAATCAAATTTATGTGGTAGTTCTTCAATTTTTGCAATAAGAAATAAAAAGTTTTTGATTATTAAATTACCAAATTCACATTGACTAACCTCGGGATGAAATTGCAGAGTATAAATTTGTTTTTCTTTATTGCATGTTGCAGCAATACAAGTTTTTGTTTTTGCAATTAATTCAAAACCTTTTCCCAACTTTACAACGCTGTCATTATGTGATGCTCAAATTTTGGAAGTTTTGGCACGTTTTGAAATAATAGATTTTCTTTAACCACTTCAAGATTACAAAAACCAAATTCAGAGAAATCACCATTATTTATTTTTCCTTCAAACATTTCATGAATTAATTGCATTCCATAACAAATTCCAAGAACTGGTTTCTTTAAATTGAAGATTTCCTTAGGGAACTAATAAATGTTTGTTATCTAAAACTGATTCAGGACCTCCAGAAAAAAATAATTGCACTGTAGTCTTGACATTCATCAAGCAAATTCTTGTTTTTTGAATCTATTAGTTTTTGTTTCAATGTTTAATTCTTTAACTACGGAAAATTATTCTTGAGTATTGCGATCAAAAGTCAATTATTAAAACTTTGTTTTACTCTTTATATTCATTATTTAAATAATTTTTTATAGCAATAGCAGCAATAGCACCATCATTTAAAGCTGTAACTACTTGTCTTAAGTGTTTTTGAATTACATCTCCAGCAGCAAAAATACCTTGTATATTTGTTTCCATTTCATTATTTGTTTTAATAAACCCTGATTCGTTGTATTCAATCTTAAGTTTTTAAGAAAGTAATTTTGAATATTAAACCAATATAAAAAAAGATACATTTAGCATCAATTATTTTTTTTCTTCTTGTGTATTTACATTTTGTACACGTATACCACAAAACCACATCATCTTCTACTTCAATTGAAACAGGAATATTTGGAGTATCAATAGTAATGTTTGGAATTTTTTTTATTTGTTCATAATTATTTTTTTTCAGCTCTAAATTCATCTCTTCTATGTATTAATACAACTTCAGAAGCTAATTTAGATAAATAAATTCTTCTTCACCCGCTGAATTACCCCCACCAACAACAACAACTTTTTGTCCTTTATATAAATTTCATCACAAATAGCACAATAAGAAACGCCCTTGCCATAATATTCAATTTCATTTTTTATTCCTATTGTTTTTCTCTTGTTCCAGCTAAATTAATACAGTTTTGGCATGATATTCTTTTTTATCACTTGTTTTTATGATTCAATTATTGTGATTTTTTTGAATAGCAATAACTTCACCATCAAAGTGTTCAGCTCCATTTTCTATAGTTTTGTTGAGCCATTTTTTTTCTGCCAAAACCGGACCACTATTGTCAAAGAAAGCCAGGATAATTTTCAATAGATAAAGTTTTTGTTAATTTACCTCCAACATATAATTTTTCAATAATAGCAACAGTTAAACAAGCTCTCCTACAATATATTGCAGCTGTTAAGCCTGCAGGACCAGCACCAATAATAAAAACATCAAAGATTTTTTGGTTGATGAGCAACAATGGAAGACATAAAAATAAAAGTTTTGTTAAAAATAAAATTGGTGGGGCGAATGGGGCTCGAACCCATAACCTTACCCATTATAAGAGGTATGCTCCGCGGTTGAGCTATCGCCCCAATATATTTTGTGAGTTAATACCATAAAATATTTTCATCTTTTTTTTTTGTTATAAGTATAATTTTTAAATTAAATCTTTCAGTTAGGTTATTTAGTATTATTTAAATACCCTTTCAGACCTTTTGTCTTCAAATTGGTTAAAAATTTAATACAAGATTTATTTACATAAAAACAATAATTTTTATTCATTATCAAAACTAAAAAAGCTAAAGCTCCATCATCTTCTGAAGCAGTAATTGAAGATAAAAAATACCTCTGTGAAAAAAGAGTGAAAACTGAGACTTTTGATCCTGTGTATTCAAAGCTTTTGGAAATTAAGGAAGAACTTTTTGCTACTTATGAAAAATTTAAAGCTGATGTTAAAGATGAAAAAGATCAATTCAAAAGCTTCATTCTTGAATCAAATAACAAAAGTTAAGTTAGATTCAAAAACAGCAATTGCCAAAATCCTTGACCCTTTAATTCAACAAGCTTGCAATGTAAGAAAAGGAAAACTGGAAATTATCAAAAGAATCTTTAATTTATGTTCTTGAAGATTTCATGCCTATTCCTGATGACAAATGAAAAATGATTGCTGAAAAATTGTCAAGTCATGACATAAATATTGAAGTTTTAGATGAAGAAGAGCAAGAAGCTCATTTGGATTTTCAAGATGGCAATGTTGGAGACTTTAAGTTTTTCAGCTCTAGTGGATCACGAAAATTAGTGATGCATCAAGATCCTTTTATCAACACTTTGTTTTTCCAAAATGTTAACAGCAGATGAAGAAAAAAACTAGCAAGACTTATGGATATTCCTGAAAAAGAGCTTTTGCTATTAAACAATTAATGACTTCTAACTTAAGATTGGTTATTTCAATTGCAAAAAATATTTAAATTGTGGTTTTAATTTAGGTGATTTAATTCAAGAAGGTGTTTTTGGTCTTATGAAAGCCATTTCAAAATTTGACTATAAATTTGGAAATAAATTCTCAACATATGCAACATGATGGATTCACAAGCGATCACTCGCTCTATTTCTGATCAAACAAGAATGATCAGAGTTCCAGTTCACATGCTTGAAGTTATTAACAAATTTTCACGATCTGAGAAAGAATTAATTTTGAAATATGGTCAAGTTCCAAATATTGAACAATTGACACAAGAGATGCAAAAATATAATCCTCAATTCACAGTTCAAAAATTAGTGAAATTAAAAAATTAAATATTGATTTGGTTTCATTAGACAAACCTATTGCACATAATGAAAATTCAAATTTTCTGATTTTGTTCAAGATTTAGATGTTGACAATCAAGATATTGCAGTAAAAAATTATCAATCAGAAATGCTTTATGAATTCTTATCTTCAACACTAGACCCTGATGAGTTATTAATTATTTCTTTACATTATGGACTTAAAGATGCTGAATTTCAGCATAGTTTTGGAACATATAGTTGATAAATTCACAGACCCTAAATACTATGCTTTAATAAAAATAGAACTGCAAAATCATTTGTTGTGAAAAAGGAAACACTCTTTCTTTAACTCCTGCAAATTGAACTAAATTATTTAATTGAGTTAAAAAGAAAGAAGCTCAAGCTTTAAGAAAATTAAAACAACCTTCAAAAAATGGAAATATAAAGATACATTTGCATATTTGTTTTGATTTTTTAACCTTATCAATCTTTAAAAAAACGTTTTCATGTCTTCAGATAATACAGAATTATTAACCAGCAAATACGTCTTTAGATGTTGTTGGTGGTTTAGAGGAATCGGAGTTAAGTCAACAAAAATAAGGGATTATTTAAGACATAACAAAAACATTAAACAAACCATACCCACTAAGTTTTGCTTTAGGTTTAGGTGAGATTGGTAAAAATACTTATTGCTTTGAACATGACAATGAAATCATCATTGTTGATGCTGGAATTAAATTTGCAAACAAAAAATTATACCCTGGAGTTACAGGAACAATCAGCAATTTAAATTATTTAAAAGAAAATCAACTTAAGAATTAAAGCTTATTTATTACCTGTATTGAGGATCAAGTATTGGTGGAATTCCACACATATTAAAAAAAATAAAAATCTACATTTTATTCAACAATAATTAAGCCTAGAATTAATTAAAAAAAGTTGCATGAACATCGTATTACTGACTGTAAAAGACACTCTTAATAAAAATCTGTATTTTCAACAGAGCATTTTGTTGTACTTTTTAAAGTTAATCAACACCCCAGATTCTTTGTGTTATCACACCAAACGGAACAATATTAAGTAGTGAGATTTTTTAGATTTGACTTTGTAGTAGGGGAGATAAGTTTGATTTACAAAAATTCAATAAATAGTTTTAAGTAAAAATAGATTTATTTCTAGAGTCTACTAATCTCTTCATACCCCAAACTTTAATGAAGTGAAAAAGTTGTTATTAGTGAGTTAAATAAATATAATTCCTTCTTCTCAAGGCAGAGTTGTTATTACATTTTGGTTTCTAACTTAGGCAGAATTGAAGAAAATTATCAAAATTGCCATTAATCAAATAGAAAAACTTGTTATTTTAGGAAGATCAACTCTATCCGGCATTACGCTCACAAAAAGTTGGTTATCAAAAATAAATAAAAACTATTCATTTCTACAAGTGAAGTTCAAAATTATCCTGATAATGAAATTCTTGATTATTTGTACAGGTTCTCAAGGAGAAGACAATGCTGTTTTAAACACAATTTCTAAAACAAACATCAATGAATCAAATTAAAACCAACTGACAATATTATTTTTTCTTCAAATGTAATTCCCGAAATACTTCTGCAGTGGATGAAGTAATAACAGACTTTACAACCACAAATATTTTGTAAATTCACCAATTTAAAATTCATCTTCTGGTCATGCATCAAAACTTGAACAACAATTATTAATTAGTTTGGTAAATTATTTAATTCTAAATCCATGGAGAAATAAGAATGTTAAAAGAGCTAAAGAAAAATTGTTTAGAGCTGTTTATCTGAAAATATTTTTATTTTAGGAAACGCGATGTTGTTCATTTATTGAATGGAGGAAGTAACCACAACAATACAGAATCACAATACAGAACCATTATTTGTTGTTGGAAATGGGTTACAGAAAGTGGAATAAAATCTAAAAGAAAGAGAGGCTTAAATAGAGAATATTATTAGTTCATTTATTTTTAAGCTTAAAAACAACTATTCATTTAATTCTCCAATTACTAATTTGAAGCTTTTATTTGTCTGAATGTATTGGTTTATTAAAAAATAAATATTGCAATACATCAAAAAACATCTGAATTATTACAATAAAAGCATCACCCTTTAAAGAAATCACTGATTCATTGACACAATTTGTTAAAGATGAAACATTTAAATATAAACAATCACCTTTTATTACTGTTTTTGTTTCTGATTTTGATGTACAGAAGATATTTTTAAAATGATATTGCAGCAATGGTTCCTAAACCAAAATTGCACCAAAAGTAGAAGAAAATAAAATACCAACCAAAACAATACAATTCGTAGAAAATACTGTGGATAATAAAAAATAATCAATTAATTATTTAAAAAAAAAATTAATTTTTAACATTACTTTTGATATTCTCTATATATTAAATCTAATGTTTTTTCAATACTTATATTGTCTGTAATATTTCTATTGCATCAAAACATTTGATTGTTGGGCTATGTTCTAGTGCTGTCAATAAAATCTCTTTTGCTAAAGCATCTTCAATATCTTTTAAAGTCAAAAACCACACAATTTGTTGTTTTTATTTAGCTGATCATATCTTCGTAGTGCTCTTGTTTCTATTTCTTGCATTTAAAAATATTTTTAAAGTTGCATTTTAACACAGAACCAATATCTCTACCTTCCATCACAACATTTTCTTGTTCAGCATAATAATGTTCAACTTCAAGATATATTGTCTTATTTGCAAATTAGATGCAATAATACTAACATTTTTATTTATTGTTTCATTAAACAATTCTTTTGTAATATTTACTCCATCCAAAAATAATACTTCTTGTTTTTTAAAAACAAAAAATTTTTTTTTATTTAATTTCAATGTTTATCTATGTCTTGGTTTAAAAATCTGTTTAAATATAGATAAGTTATGTGGATCTAAAAAAATTCCTGTATTTATATATAAAAACCCTAATTTTTCAGCTAATTTTTGCAACAACACTTTTGCCAACTCCACTAAAAACCATCAATAGAAATTTGATAAAGCATTTACTACTATTATATTTTCTTATATAAAAATACATGGCACACACCCTTTCTGGAGAAAAGTAATTTTCCACAAAATACCAATTCTTTTGAAGATGAAATGTTCAAGCAAAAATAAAAAATATATTTTAAAAAAAAAAAGATTCTGATCAAAAGCAAAGTAATCAATATTTCAATAAAAAAAATAATAATTATCTGTTGATTTTTATTGTTTTTGCTGCTAATTTTTTTCATTCCATTTCTTTTCTGACTTTACTTGAGCATCGCTTCAATATTACTCAAACTAATAAAATAAAAGACAATTTTATTTATTATCACCTCTGGGTTTTTCTATTTTTTTTGTAAATGATTGTTTTTAGCCTCGTGCAACTATAAATCAAGATTAAGCAATCAATTATTAAACATAAAGTTTGAAAGATTGGCTTTTGTATTATTTTCCTTTTATACAGTCTATTACACCATTTTCTTTAGGTTCTGAACCATATGCTATTTGATGATTAAAGAAAAAAGGGGTTAAGTTGCAAGAAGCCACAGCAATTGTTGCTGTAACATCGCTTTCTTTGATTTATTGTCAATTTTTAATTACTTGACCTTCTTTATTTATATAACTGCAACTAACTTTCCAGCAATAAGAAATATGACAATAGCAAGTAATTATTGGTTTATTTTGATTGGTTTGTTGGTAGATTTGTTGATAGGTGGAATTATTTTAATTAGTTACTGTAATTTGTTCATTATTTTTAGCAAGATGCACAAACGCTGTCAAAAGATTCTTTGATTTAAATTACTATCAACTCGAGATTGAATTTAAGTACTTGTTAAACAACACATTTAAGCTGGTTTATTTGAAGTTTTGAAAAATAAATTAACTTTGCTGCAAATATTCATACTTTCTATTCAAAACATCTTGATTTATTTTTTATTTGCAAATTTGCAATACTTACAAATAGATAACTTGACAGATGCAGATTTTAAGGCCTATATTATCAATGTTTCCACCACAGCAAATAATTTTTTACCTGTTCCTAGTTCCGAGGGTGTTTTGCAGTTTACTATTAAAGGTTTAACTCCAATCGTTATGCCAAACTTCTTGATTCTCCTGATATTCCAACACTGTTTTGAAGATTTTCTTGTAAATATTTTGGGTTGTTTATTAGTGCTGTTTATATATTCTTTTTGTTTTGAATTAATCCAAAATTTACTAAACAAGTAACAAATAAAGAAGAATATTTGAATACGCATTTACCAATAAAACAAAAGCAATTAAACAATTAATAATATCAGAATATTTTCAAGAATCAATCTTTTTGATATATTGAAATTTACTTTTCACTTCTTTTAAAGTGCTAAATCAAGTTTTACGCAACATTCTATTGTCAAAACCAGCAGATTTTAATTTTCAAATTTCTGCATAAAGTTCTTGTTTGGTTAATAAAAATTGATAAATTTTTTCAACTTTCACATCTACATCAATTTTTTTTCAAAAGCTTGTCTTTAGTTTGATCATTTTTAATTTCATTAACTGCAGCTTTACAGTGAATTTTGTAATTAGGTATTTTTTGTCAAGAAAAATTTTTTTGATTTCTGCAATGTTTCGTATTTTATTAATTGGTAAAAGTACTTTTGAAATGACATGGATTTTCCAATATCACATTTATATGTTTTTAAAGCTTTTATAAAAGCGGCGTACACATAACTTTATTCTATCAACATCATAAGACAATAAATTACTGTATGAAGTTGAATTTATATGTTTTATCGCATATTTACATGCAAGATCATAATACTCTGCAAGAATATGTTGTTCAATTTGGATTTTTCAATTTTTGAAATTTTAATTAACTTTCAAAAGTAAAGTTTTTTGTTTTTTTGGACATATGAAAAATATTTTTATGACTAGTTTCAAAAATTTGTCCTTAATTTGTCCGCGACGGTCCAAACTTATTATAAGCGGCCATTCAGACTGGGTTTGCAATAAAAATCTTTTAAAGTTGTAAAAATCGCCTATTTTTGCGTTTTTCAAGTCTTCCAAATTCATGCATGCATTCTCAATAAAGAATTTGGAAGAATCTGTCTTCCAATCAGTATTTTGTGATCGACATTTAATTAGCAACTCCTCAAATAATTCACTGTTTTTCTACGTAAATATTCAATGGAGATTTTTTTGTTCCATGGACCTTAAGTTGATGCTGTTTTTTTATTTTTCTGAAATATCCAGATGTATATGTCATTCGTGATCAATGTTTCTGATCATGATTTCTTTACACATAAAAGTTCCATGTTACAGGTTTTCAATTTTTCACACTTCATTCAACTACACTTTTGTAAAATTAAATATAAAAAATCAATGACAGAATCAGTGTTTTTTTGTTGATAAAGTCACTTTTTTAAAACATTCACATTGGAAAAATTATGGTTTAAATTGTTTACCAATTCCTCGCTTTGCGAATCATGATCAAGAGCTTTAACAATGTATTTGTAAACTAAATGCCTGACAGTTTTTTGAATCATTAAATCAAGCAATTGAAGATTGTTTTTGTTTTTTAAAATAAACATTCTTTGTTGGTAAATAATTTTTTGTTGAGAAGAAAGAATTTGATGTATTCAATCAAGTTTTTTACGTGCATCAAAGTTGGCATATTGAATTTTTTTGAATTCCGTTTATTGTTTTATTAAAATTTGCTGTCTATGTGATTGTTTTCAATTTTTAGATAATTTTTCAAATTTATCCGCTCAAAAACGCTTGAAAATGTTGTCTTCCAGTGAAATGAAGAAGATTGACTTTCCGGGTCTCCTTGCCTGCCAGAACGCCCTCTTAATTGATCATCAACTCGTTTAGATTCGTTTTTCACAACCAAAACATACAAACCACCTAATTTACAAACTTCATCAGAAATCTTGATATCAACACCTCTACCAGCAATGTTTGTGGCAATAGTTACAGAAATTTTCGCCAGCTTTTGAAATAATTTCTGCCTCCCTTTCGTGGTTTTCGCATTTAAAATTTCACAAGGCACATGTTCTTTTATCAATGCTGAATATATGTTCTGACTCTTGAACAGAACCAGTTCCAACCAATATCGGCTGACCAATTAAATAATGTTTTTATCTCATCTGCAATTGCTTTAATTTTGCTTTTTTGCTTCCAAAAATAATGTCAAACAGGTCCTTCTAATGACCTTTTTGTTTGTTGGTACAGGCACAACAATCATGTTGTATGTTTCTAAAAAATTCTTTTGATTCAGTTAATGCCGTTCCTGACAACGCAGATATTCTTTTGTATTGCCTAAAAAAAGATTGATATGTAATTTTGGCTGCAATTTTGTTTTTTCTTGTTCAATTTTTAAATATTCTTTTGCTTGTATTGCTTGTTGAAGGCCATTATTGTAGCTACGATCTGCCAAAATACGACCAGTAAACTGATCAATCAACATAATTTTGTCTCCTTTCAAGATATATTCCACGACCATTAGTGAATACAAAATTAACAATTAAAGTGTGAATTTTATTTACTATTTCTGAATTTTCAAATGAATATAATTTTTTTCAAATTTAATGACTTTTCCAACTTCAATATACCACCGCTTAATAAAATTACAGTTTTACTTTTCTCAATCAATTGGAGTAATCTATAGGCTGCGTTTTTACAGATAAATCAATTTCAATGTAATGTTCTATTTTTTGTGGAAAAGGCATTGAAATAATTAGCAGTGCTTGCCTCATCAATTAATACAGAATCTCCTCATCAATAATGCAGAAGTTTAATTTTGGAATTATGATGTCTTCTTCATTTTCACACATATTATCCCTTAAATAATCAAATGTCAATTCTGAATTTGTTGTGTATGTCATCACACATAAACATCTCTTTTTTAAATATTTAGCTAAACCCGATGTGTTAAAACCTACTGTCATGCCTAAAAAATTAAGATTTTCTACAAAAATCCGCATCTCTTTTTACTAAATATTCATTAACAGTAACAACATGGACTCCTTGCCTTTCTAATGCAGCAATATAAGCAGCTAAGTAATTGTTAATGTTTTACCTTCTCCTGTTTTCATTTCTGCAAAATTGCCTTCATAAATAACCAAGGAGCCAATAAGTTGCACTCGGTATGCAAACATTTTATGAACCCTATAAGCAGCTTCTCTTACATTGGCTATTGCTTCCGGCAATAAGTCATCTATGCTTTCTCTAGTTCAATTCTTTTAAGGAAATATTGTGTTTTTTTTTTTTTAAATCTTCATCACTTAATTTTCTATATTCATCTTTCAAGTCTTCTACAAGATCAATTACAGCATTGATTTTGTTGAGAATATTTTCATATTTGTTAAAATATTTTTAAAAGTTTCATATGAAAATCAGTTGTTTAATAACTTGTTTATAAGTTAAGTTTTTAATATTTAATCTTTTCAATTTTTTGCTTCTTAAGTATGTCTTTATTCGGGTAATATTTATCCAATTGAGACTTATAAGAAATAGTTTGATTTTCAGTACCCTTTATTAAATCATATTTGGGTAGTATGATTTTTCTTTCATAAACAAGTCCTTCACTTCTTATAGGTTCAACAAAACCATGGTTAAATAAGGGATTATTCATTGTATATAGACCATATAATTTTTATTTTTATCAACACCATAGATCCGCTTGCCCCTTGTTGTAAAAAAAGCTTTATCAAGAATATACATATAACCTCAAGAATTTAGGTTTTTGTATCTCAATTCAAAATATCACTAGGAGATGTTTTGTTAAGTTTTAAATCTAAATGACCTCAAATCATTTCTTTGTGTTTATTTAATAAGGCAAAAGGCTCTGTTTCTATATCTCAATTTGCGTGAGATAATTTTGATTCTAACTTTCTTGTATCAAGATTTCATCTTGTATTCATATCAAAAGCAGGTTTTTCATCTGCTCTACCTGGATAGCCTCACGTAAAACTTGCCAAGTTTTTAATTCTGCATTTGTGTAAGCAGACATTAATTCTGGCTGGAAAAGTTTTACATTGTCTTTTTGCTTTCTCTTCTGTATGTGTATAGTATTTGCCATAAAAATTGTTTGTAATTAATCTTGCTGTGTTTTGGCTTGGAAATTTATCTCTACAACAGAAAAGTCTTTTTATACAGTGTATTTTTAACTAAAGTGCCATCTTTTTTTATATCTTGGGCCTAAAATTATTTGCAACAAAAATAATTTTGGATCTTTTATCTTTGTTGTTAAATATTCTTTTTCTTCAATAATACTAGGAAAAGAAGGGGCAAATCAATGAAATCAATTGCTTCCATTGGAGCCATTACTTTACATTTGTAATTGCTATTTTCTTTATATATACATTTATATAAGCGCTTTTATTTCTTATTGATTCACCACAACCTGATTCATAAGATGATTTAATTTCATGTTGATCATCATTTAGATTTTCAAAAAACCTAAAAACACTTCTATTTTTTCTTTTTTGATAGTTGTAAAAAACCCTATTTAAATTGATTGGAAGTTCTACATTATATGGATTAGAGTTAAAACGATAATGGCTAATTACATGGCTATTGGTTTGCAAAAAATCATTTTGTTGGATATGCATTTTTTTCTTTTGGAATTTCAAATCTAGTATTCATCCTGTTCCTGATTGACAAGGCATACTAAGTTTGACTGTATGATCTTTGATTAAGCTGTAAATTTCACTATCTTCTCTTGGCAAAGAAGCCAATTGGACTTCATCATATTTAATGTTTTTGTAAAAATCTCTTGCATACATTTTTCCATTTTCTCATTTTGCTTTTCAAAATAAACCTTATTTTTTGTATTATTTAATGAATTTGCAGATAAATTATTAATATAAAAATCACCTTTATATTCTTGTGTGTAAATCAATTGATCTATAACGCTATTTGAGTATTTTGATGATGCTACTGCTATTAAAGTCAGCATAGACATAAGACCTACAACTGATTTTTGTTTAATACTACGCATGTGAAAAATTTCTAAATGTATATTTATTGTTTTTTTAATTTCAATTAATTAAAAATTACTAGTAGGATAAATAATATTTGTGATATTTCGTACATTCAATTTTTAAAAAAATTTTAGTAAAACACATCTTTATAGCAAATAATATACTAGTATTTTCTTTGCTTGGTTTTCAGGAAACGCAGCTATAAATTCATTTAAATTTTCAGACAAAATCGAACATAATTACCTGTACAGAATTCAACTTGAAGACGATAAGTCAAATATAAAAATCGAAAATACATCCGTTAATTGAAACAATGAAGCAACTTGAAAAAATAATGTTCAAATTGCTTCATCAAAATTAGAGAATTTTTACAAAAATACTCAAATAAAGAAACATTTGTAAATATAGAAGATAATCAACTTTTTACAACTGACTCTCATAACACTCAAGATAAAAAAAGATAAAAAAAAAATCTGTGAATTTTTTTTATTCACCAAAAAAAGTGACAAAAAAAAATTCTTGACGTTAATAAACAATGATTAGACAATATAAGCTAAATCAATTAAATATTGATAGATTTGGTTATATATAAAGAGGATGGAACAAAAGAAAGAAAGTTCTACTTCGCCGTCAATAATACCTTTAGTTTCTTGAAACGATGTTTCAAGCAATAGTTTAGGATTGGGAAAAACTGATCACGGACATGATGTAATTAAATTTGAAGTTTTTAAAAATATTGATAAAAAGAAATTCAAATTTTAGCAAATAAAAATACAGAAAAATATTTAACTACAAACACAGGATCAAACAACTCTATTGAAGTAAATAAAAACATAACAAATGATTGATATATTTGATTAGACAAAAATTTATTGGCCTTGAAATTAACTTATGTTTATCAAACTTGATTATTTAATCAAACAAACAATGAATCTCAATCATTTGTTAAAGATGTAATTGGCAGTTCTACTGATGAAGCAAAAACAGCGCAACAAAAACAATTGTCTGAAAAAATTAAACAAAATTATGAATCTTTAACACTAGCAGAACGAGATTTTGCAAAAGAATATGACAACTTTAAAACAGGACAATCATCAAACACGAGTTTAGAAAATTCATTAAATCAGAAGACTTAAACAAGATTTATAACAAACTTTCTGAAGAAAAAAAAAAAGATGTTTCTATATTTCAAAACCATTTAATTTCAATAGTAAAAGCAGGCGATGAACATGATGTATCAGAAACTTTCAACATAAAAGACAGTGATATCAAAACATTTGATGACAAAAGTAAAAGCCTACTCTGGTAAAACAATAAATATTTCTGTAAATAAAGAATTAAATGTTGATTTAACAATTGAAAAATTATTTGATTGATTAAAAAATTACAGCATTAAAGGTTTTGCTCTTAAAACAACTTTGGAAATCAGCAACGCTGGAACTGCTCAATCAATTATTTGACCAACAAGCATATATACAACATCAAAACCACAGAATTTTTAGACAACATAAACGTTACAGAAATGCCAATTAATTTGGTAAAAACAAAAGATTTGCATTTCTTGTTGTTGTTTTTATGTGCTTGTATTTTTCTTGTGGAATATTGGTTTCATTGCTATATAAAATCCCGGGTTTATATCTTTTTTATTTTTATGCTTTGGGATGTTTTTACCGTTTCAATATTGATGTACTGCACTATTTATTTCTCGAACATCGCTTTTGTTGCATTGTTATCAGTATTTTATTTGGTTTTGCAAACATTGTTTTTTTCCCACAATATTTTTCAAAATTTATTGAAAAATGGCAAGTTAGTTAAAAATGCTTTTGCTATTGCAAGTAAAAAATCAATGACTAATTTAATGGATAGTTCATTTGTAATTTTTATTTTTCTTCATTTTTAGCAATGTTTGCACCCAGCGCATTTAAAAGAGTTTGGAATTATCTTCTCATTAGGTATTTTGGTTTTGTTATTTGTAATACCAATGTTTTTATATTGCAATCTTTATGCTTTTACTCATTATTTTTACTACAAAACAACCTTATTTAAGTCTGATTTTTTTTTTCTGCAAAGACAAATGTAATCGATTCCAATAAAAAAATAAGTTTTTTTTCCATCAAAAACAATTCTTTGGTTGCAATGATATCGGGAATTATGTTCGCCGGAATAATCTTATTATCTTGAGGTTATGAGTTGAATTCTTCTTTAGTTTTCAAAAAAAGCTATTTACTTTTTGTAAATAATTTAGGTTTTTAAAAATTCAGTATCAAAAGATTTTTCTTCAGACATCAAATCTTATTTAATTAATTTACTATCAATAAATCAAATAACCATACTTTTTATTTATTAAACAGCAATTTAAACATCAGCACTTTAACAACAAAATTAAATTCATTACTTAAACCAGGATCTTTTCATTACAACAGACATTTGCATATTCAGAAATAAATTCTTTTAAAGATTTAACTGTTATTGCATATTGATCATTCTTAATAATTACCATTTATTTATTTGCGAGATTCGGCATTTCTTCAGTCTTAAATCTTTGAATTTCAACAAGTGTTTTCACTTCTTTCTATTTTACTTTGTTGTTAATTTTGCAAATAAATATAAGTAATTTCTTCAATTTAATCTTTTTATTATCAATTATTACCATTATTTTGTCAACAGTTTTCTTTTCAGAAGCAATTAAATTCCACAGCAAAAAAAACATTTCATTTACTCAAGAAGAAATGTCAAAATGTATTTCTTCAACACTTGCAAATCATAAATATTGATTAATTATGGAAATCATCATTTCCGTTATCTTTGCCTGATTGGCTTATTTTGGTGATAAAGAAATAATGTTCTTCTTACTTCAAATTTCTTTTGTAAAAATTTTGATAACAGCAGTTGTAATTCAATTCAATTATTTATATGAAAAAAATGTCAAATGATGAAATACAAATATTTAAAGAACTTTTACAAGAGGAAGCAAAAAAACTATGTTGGAACAAATATTTCAATGAGATCCTTATGATGAAGAAATTATTACTTCTATTAATGGGTAAAAACAGCGAGTTTGAATGTTTTGTAGTAAGTTTTATAAAACTGAAGGTTTGAGAATTGGATTGAGGTATTTATAGATTAAATAAGGTTTTATTCTTTTATTTCTTTAATTTCAGATGAAAAGATTGGTGTTGTTTCCAAAATAGTTTTTTCTGACATACTTATTATTTTTTGGTTCATTTTCATTAATTAAATTACTTTCTAATAATTTTGGAATTTCTTTTATTTATTTTGTTTTTCTTCAATATTATTTTTAATTGAATTTAAACGTTTGATATTTTTTGTCACAAAATTTTTCTATATCTGAATTGTGTTTTGCAATTTTTGCATTCATTATTTTTATTTTTCCAATATCAACTGTCATGGAATTTATTGTTGTTTCTTGATTTTCAAAGAATTCTTTATATTTTTCATAAAGTCTACTATATCTTTTGTTTTTTCTGAAGTAGTTAAATTTACATTGTTTGCTTTATATTTATCTGTTTCATGCCAGAAAAAACAACACTGTAGTCAAATCATTTACATTAACTAAAAAAATAGTTGCATCATTTGAGTTTTTGGTCATTCCAAATTGGTTTCAATCTCTTTTAACTTCAAAAGTTGTTTTTGGTATTGCACATAACAACATCCCCAATTCAGCTTTTGTTTTTCGACAATAAGAAATTAATTGTTTGTAATCAGAATTTGTTACATTTTCACCATTTTTACATTCAATTATTAAACGAAAATTAATATTTTTGTTTGACTGGTTTTCAATTTTGTAAAAGATAACAAAAATCCACTCTATTTCTTTCACTTTCATTTCCAGCAACAATATCTGCAGCATTATTGGTTATGTAAACTTGTTGTTCAATCGTAATTTTTCATAAGTTGTAAAAATCTTTTTCATAGTTTCATATACATGATTTTCTAATTTCACTCCCAAAACATTTGGGCTATTTTTCAATCCCTTGTTGTTGTTCTATTCCGCCCAACTTGCCTTTTAGTTCAGATATTTGATTTACTAAATTGTGTTTTTTTGTTTGCAATATTTGTTAGCTTCTTGCAATGTAACATTAGCTTTTTCATTCAGAAAGTTCATTTAACTTATCTTTTAATTGTTTGTCTGTGTCGTTAATTTTTTGATTTAATTTTTCAATATTTTCTTTTTGATTTTTAATAGTTTCAAAAGTAACTGCTTTTTCTGTTTCTAATGAAACAACAGAGGTTTTATGGTTAGAAATATCTTCTAAACTTGTTTTCAATTCTTTTTTAATTCATCAATTTTTTGTTTTAATTTTTCAATATTTTCTTTTTTGAACTTCAATATTTTCAGGCAAAGATGCCTTTTCTATTAAATATTTATTTAATTTATCTTCAAGATTTCTTTTTTTCTTTTTCAATTAAATCTAATTTATTTTTATTTTGTTTGGTTTTGTATAAATAAAAAGTAAATACTACAGCAATAGCAGCAAAAGAAATTAATGGTGCTGCAATTTCAAACATTAAATTATTAGTTTCAGTATTATTTTTTTAAAAATTTCATAAGATTTTTTATTTTTTTTTTTTTTTTCTTTGTTATTTAAATTCAGTTCAACCATTTTTGCTACATTGTTTTTTAACAACAAAAGAAATACAAATATCTTTTTGTTTTTAACTAAAGAAGCAACTTACAACTATGCATAAAAACAAGCAAAGCAAAGAGAAAACTTTTAATTTTATATTATTCTTTTATTTTTCTTAATTTTAATGTCTGAATGTTGGTGTGGTATTTTAAATAGAATATTGATTTATTAAACTATTAGCTTTTTCAACATTATTTCCTCCACATAATGTTTTTGCAATTTATATGTTTTAATTCAATAAAGAAATTATTACTTCTATTAATGGGTAAAAACAGCGAGTTTGAATGTTTTGTAGTAAGTTTTATAAAACTGAAGGTTGGAGAATTGAATTGAGATGTTTATGTATTAAATAAGGTTTTATTCTTTTATTTCAGATAAAAAGATTTGTTTACAAAACAATTTCTGGGGTAATTCATTTTTTTGCAGTTGTGCTATAAACATCAAAGTTTTTTTTTTTCTTGAAACTGTTTTTTTAATTCAACAATATTTATGTTTAATTTATCAATATGTTTTTTTTTGATCATTGATTTTTTCA
The DNA here is from genome assembly GCA_029465975.1 of Dallia pectoralis. Classification (NCBI taxonomy): domain Eukaryota; kingdom Metazoa; phylum Chordata; class Actinopteri; order Esociformes; family Umbridae; genus Dallia; species Dallia pectoralis. Next base: position 1,420,884 of record JAHKKI010000038.1, on the reverse strand, counting down.
GTGAAAACTTTGTCCAATTAACTGTTTATTTGAAAATATTTCTTCTATTAAGTAATGGCTTAAAATTGCTTGCTCTAATAAATATTTATTTAATTTTTCTTCAACTATTAGTTTTTTTTTTAATTACAGTTCATTTTTTACGAACAGTTCGTTCTTTTAGAAATCAAGAAAACATTATAAAAATAAAAATATAGAAAATATAAATAATAGAATTATGCAAATTAAAGTTACAAACATTGTTTATTTTGGCAAAAAATTTATTCTTTTATTTCTTTAATTGTTGATGGAGCTATAGCTTTTGTTTCTTGTTCAGTTGCTAAATTGTTTTCTAATAATTTTGGCATTTCATTGAATTCCATTTGTGATTGATTGATTTCTCTTCCAGATTTTTCCAAATAATTATTAGATTCAGCACATGATTTATCAATTTTCATTGCAGTATCAAAAATTTTTTGGTGTTGTCTTTTATTTTTTAACTTCTTCTTGTAATTTATTGACTATTTTTTCTTGAAAATTGAAGAAATCTTGATATTTGTTCATAAATGTATGAATATTTTTATTTTTTTCTGAAGCAGTTAACTCAAGATCTTGTCTTTTAAATTCTTCATTTGTTGTAACTAAGAAAACAATAAAACAGGCAAATTGTGTCTGCTAACTAAAAATAGTTGCATCATTTGAATTTTTGTAATTCCAAACTCTTCTCAATTTTCTTTTCTTTCAAAAAGGCACATCACGCATTGAAGATAACAAAATTCCATAGCTAGCCTTTCCATTCTGCAATATTCAATTAATTGTTTGTAATGTTTTTTATTTATATCTTTTGTGTTTTTGCATTCAATTACTAATTTGAAATTAATATTTTTTGTTTTGAATACATTTGGCGTGTTTGAAAATGATAAAAGAAAATCAGGTATTTTTTTTACAATGTCATCATTAGAAATAGTGTTTTGTGCATCATGTTCAATTCTTGGATGTTTTTTAATATCAACTTTTTCGTAGGTCAACAAAAATGTGGAAATCAATTCATACACTTTTTCTTCAAAAATGTCTCCAGCAATATTTGATTTAGATTCAATTGTTTGTTGTTCTTTTATTCCTTCTAAATTAGATAATTCTTTTTCTAGTCTAAGTCCTTCTTTTTCTCAAACTTTTTGTCTTGTTCTAATGAGGAAATATTAGCTTTAAGTTCTTTTATAGTATCTATGTCGTTTTTAGCATTTGTTTTAAGAATAAAAAGTTCTTGTATTTTTTCTTCTAATTGTTTTTGATTGTTTAATAATTGTTTTTTTTTAATTCAACAATATCTTTATCTAATTTTTTCAATATTTTCTTTTTTGATTGTTGATTTTTTCATCAACAGCAGCATGTTCTATTAAGTATTTGTTTAATTTATCTTCAAATTTTTTCTTTCTTCTTCGCTTGACGCTAATTTAATTTTGTGTTGATTGGAAGAGTATACATGAAATGCAGCAATTGCTATAACAACAAGAAACGAAAGTATCGGTGTAACAAGTTCAACCACTAAACTACTGATTCAGTATTGATGTTTCTAACAATTTCACAAGATTTTTCTAATTTATCTTTTTTCTTTGTTGTTTAAGTTAAGTTCAATAATTTTTTTCTACACCATTTTTCCAAGAATACAAGGAACCCCATGTAAATATCATTTTGTCCATATTCACCTTTTAACATAGCTCCACACAAACAACAATTTCTTTTGTATCTCTAATTAAAGCTCTTAACAAAGAAGCCATTCCAGCTCCAATTCCATAATAGGTTGCTCTTTTTTTGTCAATAATTTCATAAGCTCTTTTAGCAGCAATAAACCTTTCCAAATCAACTTCATAGTTTTCTTCAGTAAAGGTACAGTTCATTTCTTTTAATGTTTTGTTGCCAACACGTATGTTTGAGAAAACAGTAAGAGAAGAATCACCATGTTCACCAATTACATAAGCACTTGAAACAGAACAAGTAGAAACTTTAAGGTCATTTGCAATAGCAAATTTCAATCTAGCTGTATCTAAAACAGTTCCTGAACCAATAACTTTTTTTGAATCAAAACCAGTATATTTTTGGTAAGCATAAGTAAGTACATCAACTGGGTTAGCACAAATTAATGTAATTCCTTTAAATCCAGATGATTTAATTTTTGAGCAATGTCTTTAATAATTTTACATTGTCTTTAACCATGTTTAATCTGGTTTCACCAGGTTGTTGTGGTCTACCAGCAGCAATAAGAACATAATCAGCATCAGCACAATCATCATAAGTACCATGTTTTACTCTACATTCTCTATTTAAAGAAGAAATTGCATCTTGACAATCTCATGCATTACCAATTGCAGTATTTTCAAAAGCATCAATAAAACAATATTCATTTGCTAAACCTTGATTCATTGAAGAGTAAAGAAAAGACATTCCAACAGCTCCACATCCAATTAATACAATTTTTGGCATAACAGTAGTAATTTTATAATATTTTTTTATTTTTGCTGTTGCGAATACTTAAATTTCAAGCTAGCTTACATATCGATAATATTTATTAAAAATTGTTATCTTTAAAAACATGCTAATACATAAACCAAAACAGATTTTTGATATATAAACAATTCAATTGTTTCTATTGAAATAAACAAGAAAAATATAAGTTTTTTTTAAAACTGACGTTTTTTGTTCATATTTTTTGCTTGTTTATTTTTGCTATTTGATGCACCACAATTCGTTATGAACCATTAATAGTTCCAAATAGCTCTAAGTTTTCTAAATGTTTTTATTTTTTAAATCCAAATTTGTGGGTTAATTTTATTTTTATTGGCAACTATTCAACCAATTTTATAAATGCTTCAAACCATTCTAGAATTGAGTTTTATTTCTTTTTTATGCTTCTGTAATTTGTTTTTGCCTTTTATTTTTTTTTCTTCTGCTTTATTTTTAATAAGTACTTTTTATGGAAATGCCTTTTATAGGGTTATAGGTATTTTTTTGTATGATTCCAGTTGTCGGTTTGTTTTTGATTAAGTTGTATGTAATTCATCATTTAATTTTTTATCTACATAAAAAAATTCAATATCAGATGTCCACAAAAATGTTGATGAATTTAGATTATTTTATAAGTTCAGTTCAAGATATATAAGACTATGTAATCAAGATTTCAAACAGTCAGATATATTAGGTATAAATAAGATATACACAATAAGCATTTTTTAATTAAAACAAAAGAGTTTTTAGACAAGTATTTTTAAATTAAATATTCTGATTTTTCAAATCAAATATTTTTTATTTTTAACTCAGTTTTTTTGGCTTCAGCAATTTCAGGATAATCATTTTTAAACATTAATTTATATGCACATAAAGCTGTGTATGGAATTTTGTTAATTTTTTATTTCCTTCATTTTTTTGTTTATATTTTTGTCACCACAAATTGAGAAACCTAGATGTTTTAAATGAACTCTGGCCTGATGTTTTCTTCCAGTAATTAAATGTATTTCTACTAAAGATGTTTGAGAGTAGTTTTGTAATAGTTTTATTTCAGTAACTGCCAATTTACCTCCAGGTATTTTTTCATTGCTTACACACATAAGATCATTTTTTTATAAATTCAGTTTTCCACTCTCGAATTGTTTTGGGCGGAAATTTTCCCACAACTAAAGCTTTATATCATTTATCTATTTGCCTGTCTTTTAAATCTTGAGAAAGTTTTGTGTATGCTGTGTGATTTTTTTTGCCGCAATTAATAAAAACCACAAGTATTGTGATCGAGTCTATGAATGAATTTTGGTTTTCATACCATTTCTTGCAAGTCAATGTTTAAATAATTTAATAATCTGTTTTCCATATTCTGTAAAAGGTTTTTGTCTGTTGGCTGAGTAGAAATATTTGGTTCTTTGTTGGCGATAACTAAATGTTTATCTTCATAAAAAACATTTAATGGTTGTAGTTTGCTAAGGTTCAGTAATTTAACTTTTGTTTTTAATTTTTTTTTACATTTGATAAATCAATATAGTCAACACAATCATTGAGCTTTAACTTGTAATTAAATTTTTCTTTTGTTTTGTTTACAGTGATTTTTTTATTTCTTAATTGCTTGATAATAAAGACTTTTGTTCAATCAGGATGCAATAATTTGATATATTTTCATAAGTTATAATCTACATAATCTCCAGTAACAGTAATGGTTTTTTTACAAAAAAAGAGTTGACATTGGTTAAAAAATTAGCAGTTGTTAATTGTTTATGCTAATATTATTTTTGTTGAACAAAAAAAGTAAATAAAAATCATGAATACAAAAAAAGAAATAATCATTGGTATTGACCTTGGTACCCACAAATTCCTGTGTTTCCATTGTTGAAAACAATGCTCCTAAAGTTTTAGAAACACCAGAAGGGAAACGAACAATTCCATCTGTTGTTGCATTTAAAGGAGATCAAATCATTGTTGAGATAGTGCTAAAAAGACAAATGGTAACAAACCCCAACACAATTGCCTCTGTTAAAAGACTAATTGGAACTGGAAAAAAGTTACTGCTCAAGGAAAAGATTACACCCCTGAAGAAATTTCTCATATATTCTTAAATATATAAAAGAATATGCTGAAGCAAAAGTAGGCTCAAAAATAGAAAAAGCAGTCATTACTGTTCCTGCTTATTTCAACGATTCTCAAAGACTAGCTACTAAAAATGCTGGAAAAATTGCTGGTTTAGATGTTGTAAGAATTGTTAATGAACCTACAGCAGCCGCTTTAGCTTATGGTCTTGATAAAGTAAATAAAGAGCAAAAATACTTATTTATGACCTTGGTGGTGGAACATTTGATGTTTCTATATTAGATATGTCAGATGGAACATTTCAAGTATTGTCAACATCTGGAGACAATAATTTAGGTGGTGATGATTGAGACCAAAAATTATTGATTGATTATTAAACAGTATTAAAAAGAACATGGTGTTGATTTAAAAAAAAACATTAGCTCTCAAAGATTGAAAGATGCTGCTGAAAAAGCAAAATTGAGTTATCTTCAGTCGCTCAAACACAAATTATGTTGCCTTTCCTTCATATGGTTAATGGTCAACCACTAAACATTGATATTTCATTATCAAAAGTGAATTTGAATCATTCACTAAAGATTTATTAGATAGAACAATAAAACCTGTTGAAGATGCTATTAAAGAATCAAAAGTAGGGATTGAAGAAATTCATCAAGTTTTATTGGTTGGTGGTTCTACAAGGATGCCTGCTGTACAAGCTTTGGTTGAAAAATTACTCAGAAAAACCTAATTTATCTATTAATCCCGATGAAGTTGTTGCTCTTGGTGCTTCTGTACAGGGCGCAATTCTTGCTGAGATATTAAAGACATTCTTTTTATTGGATGTAACGCCATTAACTTTAAGCATTGAAACTTTAGGTGGTGTTGCTACACCCTTAATTAAAAGAAATAGCACAATTCCAATAGAAAAAACAAGTTTTCTCAACTGCTGTTGATTCACAACCAAGCGTTGATATTCATGTAGTGCAAGGAGAAAGACCTTTAGCAAGCCAAAACAAGTCATTGGGCATATTTACCTTAGATGGAATCAAATCAGCTCCAAAAGGTATGCCAAAAATTGAGGTTTCATTTTCAATTGATGCAAAATGGCTTATTAACTGTTAAGGCTGAAGATAAAGGAACGGGAAAAAGTAACAACATCACAATCAATCAATCTTCTGGCTTAACTGATGAAGAAGTAGAAAAAATTATTAAAGAAGCTGAAGAAAATAGTGAAAAAGACAAAAAGTAAAAGAACAAATTGAAATAAAAAATGAAGCTGAATCATGAATTTCAATAATTGAAAAACAATTAACTGATAATGAAAAACCCTTGACCCTACTCAGCAAGAGGAATCTAAAAATTAATTGATGAATTAAAGGATTTAATAAAAAATGAAAAATATGATGAATTGAAACAAAAGTTGAAGCAATAAAACAATTTAGTCAAAAATGGCGCAAGAATTATCTAAAAAATTCTACAGAAGCTAAAGGCTCAGAAAATGAAGCTAATAATAGTGATAATTCTGAAGATGAAATGAATGTGCAAGAAGCAGAAGTTGTTGAGACTCAAACAGTGGAAGATAATGAAAAAGCAAAAATAATAATTTTTTTATTTATTTGTTCAATGTTTAAACTATCATTTACTGTATATAAATTAAAAATTCGTGCAAGTTAATAAACCATCCACAACTGTTTCTGAAGAATTGTTTTTATTATTGAAAGACACAATAATAAATGTATTGTTAAATGATCCAAGAACAATGCCTTTAAATATTTTGAAAATTAAATCTTACAAAGAAGCAAAACTAAAAAGCCCAAATTTATTTATTAATGATTCTGATTTTATGTTTGTTGTTGAAAAACTTGAAGCTGATGCTTTAATTGGTCAAACTCAATATAAACGTTATTTTGTTGATTATCTTGATTATGAAAGAAGTGATAAAATTGGTGAAGGTTATATTCAAATTGATATTAAAAGAGGTAGTGGTTTTATAACTATTAAAAAAGATGAAAGTGAGTATAAAATCTTCTCACTTTGTTCACAAAAAAACTTAAACGGTGCTAAAAATGGTGATTATGTTAAATTTGTTGAACTAGTTGTAAATAATCCAAAACATTTCAGTAAATTTGCATTAATTGATGCCGCAGTTTTAGAAGTTGTAAATAATTTAAAAAAATAAAAATTTTTAAATAAAAACAATAAATGCTTTTGTAAATAAAAAAAAATTGAAATTATTTTTTTTATGCCTTTTCTTCACAGTCTTTATATAGTAAAAACAGTTTTTTTCCATGAAACAAAGATTTATGGTCTCAAAGAATTGTTGTTGCCGCTGAATTAAATATTATTAAGCTTGAAGAGCCAAAACAACAAAAAAGAATAGAAGCGTTATTTCTACTTCTTAAAAATATTTATATAAATCAGATGTCAAATCTTTTTATATCAAAAAGTTATTGAATACTCAAATAAATTAACTGATGTATATAAAACTCAAATTGCAGATTTAGAAGAAATTAAAAATATAAAAATTCAAAACACTACAAATAAGTTCATTAGATATTCTTAAATATAAAAACTTTGCAAAAATCAACTTTTTTGAAGATAAATTAACTTTACAAACAATTAATTTATGCAAATGAAAATCAATTTTTAGATCAAAAAGTAATTGATCCAGAACATTTAAAAAATTAAAGAAATAGAAGAGTTGTGTTTTGCAAATTGATTAAAAGTATTGGATATTAATTATGAATTAAGAAATACAGTAATTGGTTTTCACAATAGGTTGGCAATATTTAAAGTTTCAAATGCATATATAAATTACCACATATTTGCTGAAAAAAATAAATGAGGCATTTGAAAAAGTTAAAGATTTCAAACAATCAAGTGTTAAAGAATATTATGAAATACTTAGGCATTTTCTCTTCCCGCCGATAAAAACTTAAGTTTTCAATTATTTCTTCAAAAAAATTAGAGTCTAAATTGCATGATTCCTTGGAATTAAAAAGTCCTTGTGGAAATCTTATTGAATATGACTATTTACAAATTCATGCAAATGTTGAGGAAATCAATAGACAATACAAACTAAATCAAAATGAATTAATTGCAATTATCAATTTTTATAAAAGTCCATATTAAAAAACAAGTTATTTTTTCTGATGAATGTGAAAACTTAGTTAAGTATTTGAAAAAAAGATATATCGAAAAAAATTAATCATATTTTTATCAATTTGATTCATACAAATCTTTTTTAAAAATGAAGATAAACAAATTATTGAAGTAGAAGACAAAGAATTATTGATGCATTTAATGGACAAAGAGATAGAAGAAAAATTGAGATTAATTAAATTGAAATATTCAAAAATAATTGTTCCTTTAATGGATAATTTTTGAAAACAAGAACAACAAACAGAAATTGATTATGCTCTTGACCCGCAAATACTCAATGAAAATGTATTGAATTAAAGAAACATAACAATGCCAACACAGAAATACTTATCAAGAAATTTGATTTAGAAAAAAAAGAATAAATGATGTTTTTGATCAAACCAAACAAATTATTAATAACAATGAAAAAATACTCTACAGAAAAAAAATTAATGCCATAGTTGAGAAATTAAAAGAAGAGTGTCAAACAATATGTTGTGATATTTTGAAATTCAATTCTCGTTTTTGATCAAAAATTAATGCCGAGTTTAATTCTGAAGCTAGAAGATATTTAATTCAATTGCATCATGAGTATGCGCCTTGAGTTAATTTATGAAATGGTGGTGAAAAAGCTTGAATGCATGATTATTTATTAATTAATTTAAATCAAGAATACTTGAAATCTATTGGATTATCTTTAAAAAATTATTCACCTGAATCAGATTTATTTTTAAAAATTTTTGAAGGATTGCTGCAATTTAATGAATATATGAGAGAGGTATATAAAAACAGAGATTTAGTTGAATTTGAAAACTTAATTAAATTAAATACTATCCCACAAATAAAACATGAAAAGCTTTTGGATAACTCAAATACAAAACTACAAGACTTAAAGTCAGTACATAATAATTATCTCAATATGTACAATACCCTTTATAATCAGTTGATAACTTAATTCTTTTATGAAGACAATAATTAAGAATAAACGAGAAATTCAATGAGGAAAGGTTTTAATAATTGAAGAATTGTTTGCTAATCAAAACACCATTGACACCTTTACAGAAAATTTAAAATCATCCAAAGAAAATATCACTGAAGAAGAAATAAACAAAGAAGTTCAGAATTTGGTAATGAAAGATAATTATTACAACAAAGTAATGGATGAAATTTCAAGTGCCTATGATTTTGAGTTTGATCAAGAAGAATTAAAGACACAAGCTTTGGCATTTAAAGTGGACGATTCAGAATCTGAAGCTGAACAATCTGTAAATAGAGCAAGGGTTTTTATTATTAAAAAGATGATTTATCACGATTTAGCAGCTTGTTGAAATGTTGTTGTTTCTGATGAAATGGCAAAAATACTTTGGAAAATTTTTATAAAACTACAGGAAATCCAATCAGAGAATACTTAGTAGATCCTGTTAAATTCAACGATATTAAAGAAACTATTCTTGAACAAATAATTTCTGAAAGAGTTCTTAATGCTTTTAAAGCAGAATTTAGATTACAAAAAAACACTAAATCATAATTTTTTTTGTTAAAATACTTTTACATAATTCAATGTTTTTAAAAATTAATAGCATTTTCGCTTATGAAATTTTGGACTCAAGAGGTTTTCCAACAATTGCTTGTATTGCAAAATTATCTTCTGGTATTGTTTCAAAATGTTTTTATTTTGCAAAAGCATCTGTTCCTTCAGGTGCGTCAACAGGTGAAAAAGAAGCTTTGGAATTAAGAGATCATGATTTAACTAGATATTTAGGTAAAGGTGTTAAAAAAGCTGTTCATTACATTAACTATGTAATTGCTCCTGCATTACTTGAAAACAAAATTAATCCTGCAAAACAAAATGAAGTTGACAAATTTTTAATTGAATTGGATGGAACTCCAGATAAATCAAGATATGGTGCAAATGCTATTTTGGCTGTTTCATTAGCTATTGCAAAAGCTGCTGCTAGATCTAGAAAATTACCTTTATCAATACATCGCTTCTTTAGTAGGCAACAACAACCCAACTAAATTCATTATGCCTTTACCGATGGTAAATGTAATTAATGGTGGTGCACACGCTGATAACACAATTGACTTTCAAGAATTTATGTTTATGCCTGTTGGTGCAACATCAATTCATGAAGCTATAAGAATTTCTTCTGAATGTTTTCATCATTTAGCAAAACATTTGCAATCTAAAGGTTTTAATACTGCAAAAGGAGATGAGGGTGGTTTTGCACCAAATCTTGCTTCAGCTGAAGATGCATTAACTGCAATGATTATTGCTATTGAATCCGCGGGTTATAAACCAGGTGTTGTCGGTGGCCATGTTGCTCTTGCTTTAGATTGTGCTGCATCTGAGCTTTTGATAAAACTTCAGGAACTTATAAATTTAAAAAAATGATTAAAGCAGGTTTACGTTCTGAAAAAGATGGAACAAAATCTACAGAAGAAATGATTGATTACTATGTTAAATTGGCAGAACAATTTCCTATTATCTCTATTGAAGATCCTTTAGATGAAAATGATCATGATGGCTTTGCTGAATTAACTGCAAAATTAGGTAGCACAGTTCAAATTGTTGGTGATGATCTTTACTGTACTAATCCAAAATTAACTAAAGAAGGTGTTGAAAAACATTATCAAATTCAGTTTTAATCAAAGTTAATCAAATTGGTACATTGACTGAAACTCTTCAAACTATAAAAATTGCTAAAAATGCTGGTTGAACATGTGTTTTATCTCATAGATCTGGTGAAACTGAAGATACAACTATTGCTGATATTGCTGTTGGTACATCTGCTGGTCAAATTAAAACTGGTTCTATGTCTAGATCTGAACGTGTTGCAAAATACAATAGATTGTTAGAAATTGAAATTGAATTAACAGCTACAAATTCTGAATTTTATGGTTTAAGAAGTATCTTTGCTTTAGATTTTGGTAATAGTGAATTATTTAAAGCAAAAAATTACATAATTGACCATAAAGCAAATAAAGTAACTATGGAATACTGTCCTGAAGAAGAAAATAAATTAATTTCTTCAATTGAATCATCAAATCAAGAAATTGAGAAAATACATCTAATGATGATCCTGATCTTCCTATAATTCCTGACGATAATCCTCCTTCAGTAGAAACTTCTGACTCAAAGTCAAAAGAAACTAAAGCTAAAAAATAAAAAGTACTAACTGCCTTTTTTATGCCTACTGTTGCTGTTTTAACTTCCGGTGGTGATTCACCTGAATGAATGCCGTTATTCATTCTTTTTCATGTTGTGCAAGATTAAAAGATTGAAATGTCCTTTATGTAAAAGATGGATATCAGGGTTTGCTAAATAATGAATTTTTAAACATTGACATTCATGATTTAAAAAAATCAATTTTTGTTCCTGGTTCTGTAATTGGCTCTAGTCGTTGTGTTGAATTTCAAAGTTCTGCTGATGCAAGACAATTGGCTGTAGACAACTTAAAACTAAACAAAGTCGATGCATTAATTGTTATTGGTGGTAATGGTTCATATCAAGGAGCTGAAATTATTGCTACATTAGGTCTTCCAGTTATTGCAATTCCCGAACAATTGACAATGATGTTGCATCAACAGATTACACAATTGGTTTTTTTTTCTGCATTAGATGAAATTTTTCATGCAACAAGAAAAATTAAATCAACTTCAAACTCTCATAATCAAGTTACTTTTTAGAAGTTATGGGAAGAGATTGCAGTGACTTAACTCTTTTTGCAGGTATTTCAGGGTCTGTTGATTATTTAGTAACAAATCAAAATCCAACCCCTATTGAAGAGCTTGAAAAAATAATTACAGAAATCAGAAAACATAATCAAAGAGGTGTGGTGATTTTGGTTAGCGAAAAATATATGGCTGAAATTTTGGTTTTAATTTACCTGAATTGTCAATAGTTGCTCAAACATTGGAAGCTAATTTAGGTTTACAAGTAAGAATTAATGTTTTAGGTCATTTACAAAGAGGTGCATATCCAACATCTTGAGAATTATTTGTTGCTTCTGAATTTGGTAGATGTGCCTTTGATTTATTGGATAAAAACATTGTGAATGTTGCTGTTGGTTATGACGGAAAAAAATTTTATTGAACAAATTTGCCAGAAGCCAATAAGATTAGTAAATCATCTAATTTGGATTTGTTAAATTTTCAAAATTTAATTTATAAGCTTTATTAACAAATGAATTCATTATTTAAAAATACAAAAATTGTTTCTACATCTGGCCCTGCTATAACAAAAAATTTATCTTCTGCTTGCGATTGCACAATTACAAACCCTGAATATTTTGAAGTATTAAAAATCTTTGAAGATTTATTTGTTTTTGGTGTTAATTGTGTTAGATTTAACTTTTCGCATTCAAACGCTGATGAAAGACTTTTTAGAATTGATTTAATTCACAATGTTCAAAACTTTATTACTAAAAATGCAGCAGCTTGTTTATTAAAACATTCAAGTTCAAAATTAAAATTTTTTAGACCAGTCACAAATATGTGTGACACAAAGGTCCAGAAATTAGGTTTACAAATTTGCTAATTCAAATGGATGTACTTTGCAATTAGGTTCATTAATTAAAGTTCATTGTCTTGAAAAAATTCTTGGTAATGAAGAAGGTTTTTCTGTTTTAGATTCAACAGGAAAATACAACATGGCAAATGATTGCAAAGTTGGAAACAAAATTTTAGTTGATGATGGTAAATTATCAATTGCTATTGTTGAAGTAGATAAAGAAAAAGGTATTGTTACAGGTAAAATCGAAAATACACATATATTGAAATCAAATAAAAGAATTAATCTTCCCGGAGCAGATTACTCAATGCCTTTTTAAGTGAAAATGATATTTCTGACATTCAATTTTCATACAAACATAACTTTCATTTAATTGCTTTGTCATTTGTGAATAAAGCTCAAGATATTCGTGATGTTAGAAATATTCTTCTTAACTGTGATGTAAAAAACAAACCCTACCTCTATTGTTTTCCAAAATTGAAACACTTCAATCATTAAAAAACATTGATGAAATTATTGAAGAATCTGATGGAATTATGGTTGCCAGAGGAGATCTAGGTCTAGAAATTCCATTTTATGAAGTTCCTTATTGAACAAAAGTAATTATTAAAAAATGTGCAATTAAAAATATTCCTGTCATTGTTGCTACACAAATGTTAGATTCATTGGAAAAAATATTATCCCAACAAGAGCTGAAGTTACTGATGTATATAGAGCTGCTGAACTAGGTGCTGATTCAACAATGTTGTCTGGTGAAACCGCTCAAGGTTTATTTCCTGTTATTGCTGTTAAAACCATGAATAGTATTGTTTGTGAATCTGAAAAAAGATCTAATCATGAAAATTCATTAAACATTTCAAAGAACATCCAAAATTCAAAAATAATTCTGCAGGTGTTGATTTGATTGTTAAATTATTTAATTTATGTAAACAACATGACGGCACAATATTGTCAATTGCAGCTTTTTCTAAAGATTTAAATAAAGATTTTTTAACTATGTTTTCTGCAGCTAAATTACCTGTTGGTTTGACAGTTTTGAAGAAACTCCAAGTTATGAAGCTTCATTATCTCAATACAGCTTGACAGATCATTCATTATTTAGAGGTGTGAATCATGTTGCTGTTATTAATTTTTCTAATGAGCCATTATTAGATTGTTTTAATGATTATTGTCACTCATTTTGTTATAAATTTGATTGCTCTTTTGTTGGAAAAAGTTATTTTGTTTGAAAATAACGATTGAATAATAAAAATTTATAGCTTTGTCTTACCAATTTACTAGAGTTAATTCTTTATTGAAAAGGTTAGATTTTTCCAAAATTGATCTGCCTAATTTTCCTTTGCCGAACCTGAAGGGTATCCAAATTGAGGCTTATAACAATTTCTTAAAAGATACATTAAAAAAATAGTTGTTACCTATTTCCCTTAATTTCAAACTCAACAAATACTCAAATAATTTTAGAAGACCTTGAATGTGTTGAACCTGCCATAACTGAATCCAAGCAATTAAAAGATCTTTAAGCCTTCAAAATGAAATATATTTAAAAGTTAAATTAGTTAGTCAACAATCAAAAGAAGATAAAAAGTTACTGAAGACAGAGTATTTTTGGGAAATATGCCTGTATTTTCTTCTGCTTCTAACTTTATTATTAATGGAATTGAAAAATTTGTAATTAGTCAAATTGTTAGATCTCCAGGTTTATATGTTCTTTCAAAATCACAAATTAAATTATCCAACGCCAGAAAAAGAACACAAGCTGGAATTATTTGTGAGCTATTGCCTTCCAAAGGTATTTTGATTTTGTTTCATTATGTTGAAAATAAAAATGTTATAAAGATTGTTGCTAGAAATAGTGCTGGTGATAATGCTCCTCAGTTTCCTGCTACATCATTATTAAAAGCTTTCGGTATTTCTCACTCTGATATTCGAGATATTTTTAGAGATGATCCTTGTATTGAAAACACACTACAACAAGAACCTTTTAATGCAAAAGCTGTTATTGAAGATGAATTATTTAGATCTTTATTCCATGAAGTTTCTACAGCTAAAAATTTACAAAAAGCTATTGATACTGCAAAAGGAACTGTTCAAGAAACTCTTTTCATTTATTGGTTAAGTTTTGTGAAAATCATGGTGAAAAAGTACAACACCTATGAAATCAACTAACAACTTTAAGTATTAATGAAAATCAAACTGAACATAAGATTGTTCAAGAAAAATTAAATAAAGAAATTGCTTCTGCATCAAAAATTTTGGAATCAGTATCTATTGAACTTGCAGCAAGATATTTTGCTTCTGAATTAGGTATTGCAAGTGATTCAAGTAAAACAGGTATTTTTCTTATCAACAATTAATTTGATCATATTTATTTGACAAAAATTACTATTCTTTATTGCCTGCTGGTCGATACAAAGTTAATTACAAATTATCTTTAAGTCAAAGAATTTACAAAAAATATTGGCTGAAGATGTTTATGACATTGAAGGTAATTTGGTGTTTGCAAAAAACACATACATGAATTCAGACAATTTTATTAAATTCAAAGAATTATCTGATCAAAAAAATTAAAAATATTTAAAAAATAAAAATTAATGTTTCTGGAAATCATCCTTTACATGAAAAATTAAAAGACATTTATTATGAGCAAGTAACAATTTTCTTAAGATCCACAGCCTCACCAATTGTTAATGTTATTGGTGCTCCAGCTTCAGATGTTGAAGACAGCATTAACCCAAGTGACATTATTGCAATTCTTTCTTATGTAATAAATATCAAAAACAAAGTTGGTAATTATGATGACATTGATCATTTAGGAAATAAAAGATTGAGATTGGTAAGTGAATTATTAGAGGGAAGAATTCAATTAGCTATGTCAAGAATTCAAAAATTTGCTATTGAAAAAATGAATAATTTGGAGGCAAGAATAAACTACTTTGCTCTAAAAATAACAATACAGATTCTTTATTTTCAGTACATTCAATCCTAAATACAAAACCTTTTCAAATTGTTGTAAAAGAATTCTTTAATTCTCACCAGTTGACTCAATTTTTGGATCAGCAAAATCCATTATCAGAACTAACTAATAAAAGAAAAATTTCAGCCATGGGCCCCGGAGGTATTAAAAGAGAAGATCCAAACTTAGTTATTCGTGACGTTCATTACTCACATTATGGTCGTATTTGTCCTATTGAAACACCTGAAGGTATGAATATTGGTTTGATCATGGCGTTGGCTTCATATGCAAAAATTGATAAATTTGGTTTTATCAACACCCCTTATTACAAAGTAGAAAAGACAAAAGTAACTAATCAAGTTCATTGATTGAATGCTCTTGAAGAAAATAACTTTAATGTTGTTGAGGCTATTTCTCCAAAAGATGAAAATAATTGTTTAATTTCTCCTGTTACTGCACGTTCTTGTCAAACTGTCGAAGATATTGATGCTGCTCAAGTTAATTACATTGATGTTTCATGTAACCAATTAGTTTCTATTTCTGTTTCTTTAATTCCATTCTTAGAACATGATGATGCAAATCGTGTATTGATGGGTGCAAACATGCAACGTCAAGCCGTTCCTTTATTAAAACCTCATTCTCCAATTGTTGGTACTGGTGTTGAACATAAAATTGCTTGTGATTCTGAAATTGCTAGACTTGCAAAAGAAGATGGTGTTGTTAAAGTGCAAATGGACACAAAGTGGTTGTTGCATATGATGATCCTTCAGTTCCTGATGAATGCATTGATTTGATTAAGTTTGCATGTTCAAACCAAAATACATGTAAAAATCAAACTCCACAAGTAAAACCTGGTCAAATTGTTAAAAAAGGTGATGTGTTAGTTAACGGTCATGCAATGCAAAATGGTGAATTAGCTTTAGGTCAAAATGTATTAGTTGCTTTCTCTACTTGACATGGTTACAACTATGAGGATGCTATTATTCTTTCTTCTAGGTTGTTTGAAGAAGATGTATATACATCAATTCACATCCAAGAATACACAATTGAATGTTTAAGAACAAAAATTGGTGATGAAGAAATTACCAGACAAATTCCAAATGCCTTGCCAGAAGCTAAAAAATATCTTGATGAAGATGGTGTTATTCTTATTGGTGCAAAAGTAAATGTGGGTGATATCTTGGTTGGTAAAATTTCACCAAATGCTAAAAATGACCAAACACCAGAAGAAAAATTATTACAAGCTATCTTTTCTGAAAAAGCTAGATCTGTTAAAGATTCATCTTTAAAAGTTCCTTCAGGTGGTGATGGAATTGTTTCTGGAATTTTACGTTTTTCTGTTTATAAAGGTGATAAGTTAAATGATGATGTGATTGAGGTTGTTAAAGTTTTTGTTACACAAAAAGAAAAATTCAAGTTGGTGACAAAATGGCTGGTAGACATGGAAATAAAGGTATTGTTTCAAAAATTGCTCCTGTTGCAGATATGCCATATCTTGAAGATGGAACACCAATTGATATTTTGTTAAATCCTTTAGGTGTTCCAAGTAGGATGAATATTGGTCAAGCGCTAGAAACTTATTTAGGTTTCGCTGCTCGTACATTAGTTATTAAAAAATTACTAGATTTTTATTTTGACAAAAATGTTGAAGAAGCTTCAAAAGTCTTTGGTTTGTTTTATGTTGACACAGAAAGTTTATTTGCAGTTGTTGGTGAATATTTAAAAAATAAAAAAAATTACCAATCTTGAAACCGCTAAATCAACATTGAAACAAATTGATTTATCAATTATTCTTTGTCAAGCCGGTTTAAAATATGAAGATTTAGATATCAAAGTGTTGACACCAATTTTCTCAGGCTGTAAACATGATGACTTAGTAAACATAATGAAAGAAAGTGGATTAGATATTGATAAAAATGATGGTAAATTCATTCTTTATGATGGAAAAACAGGAGAAAAATTCAAAACCTATAGCAGTTGGTGTTATTTATATGTTGAAATTAAACCATATGGTTGATGATAAAATCTACTCTCGTTCTATTGGTACATATTCAAAAATTACACAGCAACCTTTAGGTGGTAAATCACAAAACGGTGGACAAAGATTTGGTGAAATGGAAGTTTGGGCTATGGAAGCTTATGGTGCTGCATACAATTTACAAGAATTGTTGACATTAAAATCTGATGATATACAATCCAGAAATCAGATATATTATTCAATCATCAAGGTCAAAAACTTCCCACCCCAAATATTCCTGAGTCATTTAAACTTCTTGTTAAAAAACTTCAGGGTGTTGGTTTAAAAGTAAATGTACAATATGGTGATAATAAAGAACTAATTAGCTGTAATCAATTTATTGAAAAACAATTAAATAGAGGTATTAGTTATGTTTATGATGGTGCATATGATGAAAATTTAAATACTGAATTATCAAATATTGTGAAAACAACAAAAAAAGACAATAAAAAGAATTTAAATAATGAATAACAACGAGCAAACAAACTTTAGACCAACTGTGAAGAAACCTCCTGTTGCTGCTGTAAATAATTTTAAAATTAATGCGCTTCAGCTGAGTCTTGCTTCACCAGAGTATTTAACTTCTTTATCTAAAGGAGAAGTTATCACTCCCGAAACCATTAACTACAAATCTTTAAAACCTGAAAAAGGTGGTTTATTTTGTGAAGCTATCTTTGGTCCAACGAAGATTATGAATGTTATTGTGGTAAATACAAAAAAAATCAAATATAGAGGTAAAAATGTGAAAAATGCAAGGTAAGTATTACTGAATCTTTTAGTTAGAAGAGATTGAATGGGACATATTGATTTAGCTTGTCCTGTTGCTCATATTTGAATGATTAAGGAGTTACCTTTGCCATCAAAAATTTCATTAGTTTTAGGAATTAGATACAAACATGTTGAAGAAGTTGTTTATTTCATAAATTACATAGTTATTTGCCCCGGCAATAAATTAATGGTTGATAATGAACCAATATTTGAAAAATTAGAAATTATTAATGTTTCTGATCAAAAATCTTCAGTTAATTCAATTTCAAAATTAAGAAAAGTTTTAAGAATTATTTATGAAAATGTTGAAAAAACACATCCGCAATCAACCGAATCCATGGAGTATCAACAAGGACGAGCATACTATAAAGCTTTATTTAATTCAAATCTACCCTTTTCAATTGTTGATGTGTTTGAATATATTGAATCTCATACTGGAATGAAAGTTGGAACTGGTGCTGAAGCTATATATGACTTATTAAAACAAATAAATTTAGAGCATTTAGAGCATAAATTAAATCAAGAATTAGACCAATCTTCAAACGTTAATTACACAGATCCAAAAATTAAAAAAATATTAGCTAGATTAAATGTTGTTCACTGATTGAAAGAGGGTGGAAATAGACCTGAATGAATGATTTTGAAAACCATTCTTGTTATTCCTCCAAATTTAAGACCAATTATTCAATTGGATGGCGGTAGATTTACAGCTAGTGATATAAATACTTTTATAGAAGAATCATCATTAGAAATGACAGGCTTAAAAGAATTTTGAGTTTAAATGTTGCTTCAATTATTGCAAACAATGAAAAAAGAATGTTACAAGAGGCTGTTGATTCTTTAATCGATAATGCAAGTAGAAAAAACCTTTAATTGCAAAAGATAAACATCCACTTAAATCTTTGACAGATCACTTAAAAGGTAAACAAGGTTTATTTAGACAGAATTTATTAGGTAAACGGGTTGATTACTCTGGACGTTCAGTTATTGTTGTTGGTCCTGAATTAAAACTTCATCAAGTTGGTTTGCCATTATTAATGGTTGTTAAATTATTTGAACCCTTCATTATTCGTGAATTAGTTAAAACTGTTGATGAAAATGGAAATGAATGTGTTCCAATAGCTTCAAATATTCAAAATGCAAAAAAGTTATTCTTGAACAAAATGATGAGCTATGACCAATTATTCAGAAAGTTATTAAAGAAAGACCTGTTTTATTAAATAGAGCACCTACACTTCATAGATTGGGAATTCAAGCTTTTGAACCTTTATTAGTTGAGGGAAAAGCAATTTGTTTACATCCATTAGTTACAACAGCTTTCAATGCTGACTTCGACGGTGATCAAATGGCAGTGCATTTGCCTTTATCACAAGAAGCTGTTTATGAAGCTAGATCAATTTTGTTGGCCCCTTGACAAGTGTTGGCCCCTAAAAATGGTCAACCTATTGCAGTCCCTTCACAAGACATGGTTCTTGGTCTTTATTATTTAACTACTGAAAATTTAACTGGTCGAGTACTTCTTCTCTATTCTCAACTACTGAAGATGCAATTCATGCTTATCAATTAGACTCCATTGATTTACATTCATTAATTGCCATACCTACAAAAGCTTGAAAAAATAAAAAATTCCCAAAATCTGGTTTATTAATTACAACAGTTGGAAAAATAATTTTAAATTCAGCTCTTCCTGATGATTACATTTATATCAATGAAGATTCAAACAAATTAATTTCTGAAACTGACATTTTGGATGTAAATGTTGATTATCGTGCATTTATTGCTGCAGCAACTGAAAAACAACCTTTCTCAAAAGCTATAACTAGAGATTTTATTGAAGATTTACATGATAAATATGATGTAAAAACTCTTGCTAGAACATTGGATAATATTAAAAATTTAGGTTTTGAATATTCAACTAAATCTTGTATCACAATTTCACCTTTTGATGTTCCGAGATATGATGCTAAATATCCATTAATCAATGCTACAAGTGAAGTTGTTAAAAAACAAAAACAATTCTTACATAAAGGATTGATAACTGATGATGAACATTATAAAAATGTGATTAGTGCTTGAAATGAAGTGAAAGAAAAAAATTTCTGTTGAGATTAAAAACTTCTGTTATCTGAAAAATATAAAGATAATCCAATTACCATCATGGCTAAATCAGGTGCTCGTGGTAATGTTTCAAACTTTATCCAATTATCTGGTATGAGAGGCTTGATGAATAGGTCATATAACTATGATCAAAATAATGACTCAAAAATTATTAAAGATATTATTGAGGTCCCTATTAAACACTCCTTTATTGAAGGACTTTCAGTAATTGAATATTTCAATTCTTCATATGGTGCTAGAAAAGGTATGACCGATACTGCAATGAAAACAGCTAAATCTGGTTATATGACAAGAAAATTAGTTGATGCTGCACAAGAAGTTATTGTTAAATCTCTTGACTGCAAAACTAAAAAGGAGTTTTGATTACTGAAATTAGACAAGATAACAACAACATTCCAATCAAAACATTAAAAGAAAGAATTGTTTACAGATATCTTATGTCTGATGTTGTTCATCCAGAAACAAATGAAGTTATATTGGCAGGCGGAAATATTATTACCCCTGAAATTGTTGATGTAATGGTTGCTGCAAATATTAAGGCAGTTAGAGTGAGATCTGTATTAAATTGTCAGCAAGTTCAAGGTGTTTGCCAAAAATGTTTTGGACATCACTTAACCACTAAAAAACCTATTGAAATTGGCACAACAATTGGTGTTATTGCTGCACAATCAGTTGGTGAACCAGCTACACAGTTAACCATGAGAACATTCCACTCCGGTGGTGTTGCTGATGAAAATAATATTTCTCAAGGTTTTGAAAGATTAAAACAGTTATTTGATATTGTTTCTCTAACAAGTGAGAAGAAGCAACAATTTCTGAAATTTCAGGTACTGTCGCTGAAATAAAAATTGAAGAAGCTAAAAAAATCGTTATTGTAAAAAATGCATATTGCAAACGTAAATATGAAATTGACATCAATTTGCCATTATTAGTTAAAGTTGGTGATGAAATTAAATTTGGTCACAAAATGACTGCTGGTTTAATTGATTTGAAAAAATTATTAGATATGGCTGGAATTGTTGCTGTAAGAAAATACATTATTGAAGAAATTCAACAAGTTTATTGATTGCAAGGTATTGATTTATCAGACAAATATATTGAAATTATTGTTTATCAGTTAACTTCAAAATTAAAAGTCTTGTCTCCAAATGATTCAAATTGAAACATCAACCAAATTGTTGATTCAATTGAATTTAAAAGAATCAACCAAATTATTATTGAATAATAAAATTCCTCCAACAGCAACAAGCATTATCTTTGGATTGGAAGAAGTTCCATCAAAAACAAATTCATTCTTATCAGCTGCTTCATTCCAAGATACTAAAAAATCTTGACAGACGCTGCAGTAAAAGGAGAAATTGATCATTTAGTTTCTTTAAAAGAAAACATCATTGTTGGTAATTTAATTCCTGCCGGTACCGGACTACAAAGCTCAGAGGATGTAATTGGTAATCCAAATTCTATAATTGACTTTAATTACTAATTATTGAATGAGAATTTTAGCTCTTGATATAGGTACAAAAATATAGGGATTGCAATTTCCGATATAAATCAAACTATTATTACTCCTTTGCAAAAAATTGTTATGAAAAATTTAATGGAAATATGTTTTTGAAGAATTAAAAAAAAAACATTAACTACTTATTGATCAGAAATTTCAATATTAGTTATTGGTGATTCTCAAAGTGATGAATATGAAAATAACAATATTGTTGTTAATTTACAAAAACAAATAAAAAGAATTTTCTTGCTCGAACTAGTTGAATTATTGAAACAATCGCTGAAGATTTTAGCAGCAGAGAAAGCTTTTGGTGCTTAAAAAGTTAAATTTTCCTGCTAAAAAATAAAAAAATATAGATTCATATGCTGCGGCAGTAATATTAAGTAACTACTTTTTAAATAAAAACAAAAATATTTTTTTTGCCTATTAAACAACATGTCTTTTTTTGTAATCATTAAAAACCTTATTTAAAGATGAAAATTATTGAAATAAAAAAGAAAACAATCAAGCTTTTGTTACTGGACTTACAGATGCAGTTTTGTATAACCAATACTACAATCAGTTGGCCAAAATGGCGTGCAAAGATATAAAAGTAAATGGTTTCAGAAAAGGACATGTTCCTTTTGAAGTTGCTCAAAATTTTTAAATTTTGAAAAAATTTCAGAAGAAGCTTTTAGGAATTGATGAATTTTACTATTTCTCATTTACATGAAAATAAAGAGTTAGATCAACACGAAGTTCTTGAACACTGTATAGAAACAGAAATTTTAGATTTAAATCATCAAACAAAAGAAATTACTTTTACAGCTACTTTTGAAACAAAACCAAGCATTACTTTGGGTGATTTTTCAGATATAAAAACAATATTTTCTCTTCAAGATCCTGATACTAAATTTTGACTTAAAACAAAAAAAGAAAGCATAATTGGACCTAAAGATTGTGTTGTATTGTCTATCCTAGCAAAAACAAAGATGGCAAATCAGTTTTTAAATTTTCAGCAGACATTATTGAAATTGATTTAGAAACAACTAAAGTTCCAAAAGAAATAATTCAAGAAATTATGACAGCTAAATTAACAATAACAAAAGTAGTGAGTATCAAATTAAAGGAAGAAAAAGAAGAATTGACTTTTTTATTACTGTTAAGGAAATTAGAGATAAACATCCAATTGATGAAGCGTTATTAAAAGAATTAAATGACAAACAAATTACAAGTGTTGAACAACTTAAATTTGCCATTAAAGAAAATATCACCATCCACAATAAACAAATACAAGCAAGATTTATAAATCAATGAGGTGCAAGCGATGCAAACACATTGTCATATGTTCCTGAAAAGTTTTTAAAAATAGAAACTGAACGTACTTTTAAAGCATTTATGCATTCAAATCGTTCTTTAGCTAAAAATGAACAAATTGCAGAATCTATATTTAAAAATATGTTTTTGAAAACTTAAATAAATTAAAAATGGCTTGCATATTAGAAGAAATTGCAAAGCAAGAAAAAATTACTTGCACACAAGAAGAACAGGATAAATTAATGGAATATTTAAAAAGTACTGAGGATACACGCGAAAATATAGAACCAAAAAGAATGATGCTTAAACATCCAGAATTAGTTGTTGTGTACTTATTGCAAGAGAAAGCGTTTGCATTTCTACAAGATAAAATTATTTTTAGCAAATAAGTGATTACTTTGCTAAAATAACATTATTAAATGAAAAAAAAAAAATTACCTACCAATATTAATTTCACGTGGCAATGTTATTTTTCCAAACGCTGAAGTTAAATTAGAAATTGGTAGAGCTCATTCATTAAGAGCTGTTGAGTGATCTTTAAAACATTTCGAGTCTTACATTATTGTTGCAGCACAGAAAAGATACAATGTGGACTTGCCTTTGTTGATGATATTTTCAAATAGGGACGCTTTCTCGAGTTGATTTAGTTACAAGAAATGAAGATGGTTCAATGTCAGTTGAGGTTACTGGCTTAAAAGGGTCATTCTTTTTGATTTATCTATTGAAATTCCAAAGATAGACGGAGCAAACAAAATACTTGGCAAAACTTGATTTTCAACTTATGAATTTTTAAAAGAAAAAACACTAGTTTTGTTAAAAATAAAAGCTTAATTGCTGAAGTTTTTTTTCATTATGAAAACTTGTTTGAAACAAATGCAGAGGATTACGATTCTGTAAAATCTTATATTCATCAGCTCCTAAAAATTCAGATGAATTAGTAGACAAATTATGTAATTTATGACCAAACAATGAAGAAAATAGTGTTACAGTCAAACAATCTTGATTAGAAAGAGTTAGATATTTATAAAAGATTGCAACAGATATTAAATACTGATTTTTTTATCTGATCATTGCAAAGAAGAAATCAACCATTCAATTACTAAAAGTAAACAAAAACATTTCAAAACAACAAAAAGAGTTTTATTTAAAAGAACGTATAAAAGTCATTAAAGAAGAACTAGGTGAATCAATTACAAAAGAAAATGAAGTGTCAAAAGTTAAATATTGATTAAAAAAAGAAAATGTTCCAAAAATATTAAAAATCGTGTTGAAGAAGAATTAAATAAGTTGGAATACACTTCATCCTTTTCAAATGAATCAATGGTAATTAAAAGTTATATTGATTGATTAATGTGTTTGCCATGATCTAAGTATTCAGAAGATGAAAGTGACTTATTAAAAATACAAAAATCCTTAGACAAAAAACATTGCGGTTTGGAAAAAGGAAAGAAAGAATTCTTGAGTTTATTTCTGTGCAAAAAAGAACCAAAAACAAAATTGGAAGCATTATTTGTTTGGTTTGGCCCTCCAGGAGTTGGAAAAACATCTTTAGCACAATCCATTGCATCAGCACTTAAAAAGAATATGTAAAAATTTCTTTAGGTGGTTTAAATGATGAGGCAGAAATTAGAGGTCACAGAAAACCTATGTTGCATCAATGCCTGGAAAAATTATTAAAGCTTTAAAGCAAGCCCAAGTTAACAATCCATTGTTATTGCTCGATGAAATTGACAAATTAACTAATGGTTATCATGGAGATCCTATTTCTACTTTTACTAGAAGTTTTAGATCCAAATCAAAACACAAAATTTAGTGATAACTACATTGAAGAAAATGTTGATTTATCAAAAATTATGTTTATTGCAACAGCTAACTATGAAGAAAATATACCAGATGCTTTATTAGATAGATTAGAAATTATCAATTTAACTTCTTATACAGAGAGAGAGAAATTATTTATTGCTAAAAATAATTTAATTGAAGAAGTATTGACTGAACACGCCATTTCTAAGGATGAGTTGACATTTGATGAAGAAGCTGTAACTTACATAATACAAAAATACACTAAAGAATCTGGTGTTAGATTATTAAAACAACAATTATCAAAAATAGCTCGTAAATTCATTATTAAACAAAATACAAAAATAGTGAAAACTGAAAAAGTAGGTATATCTCTTGTTAAAGAATACTTATCTAAAGAAATATACACACATACAATCAAAGATGATATTTCTATACCTGGCGTTGTTAATGGAATGGCTTATACAGAATTTGGTGGAGATTTATTGCCTATTGAAATTAATTTTATTCTGGGAAAGGAAATATTTTATTGACTGGTAATTTAAAAGAAACTATGAAAGAATCAGCAAATGTTGCTTTATCCTACATCAAAGCTAATGAAAGTAAATTTAAATTAAAAAAACATTAATTGATGTGATTTAGACATTAATTTACATGTTCCTTCAGGAGGCATTCCAAAAGATGGTCCATCAGCTGGTGTAACAATTACAACAGCATTATTATCAGCATTTTTAAAAATATCAATTCCATGCAATGTTAACGGATGACTGGAGAAATTACTTTGAGAGGAAAAAATATTGCCAATTGGAGGGCTAAAAGAAAAAAATCATTTCAGCCGTTAGAGGTGGGAATTGATGAAATTTTTATCCTAAAGAGTGCGAAAGATATTTAGAAGATATTCCAAAAGAAATATTGTCACAAATTACATTGCATCCAGTTACTTACTATGCTGAAATTTATGAAAAATTATTTGTTAAAAAGTAAAAATAGGTAAATTTTCAAAAAATTATAAGCCATGTTCTGTCTTCAAAAATGAGGTGGATAATGGTAATCTAACAACACCAAAGATGTTGTTTAAAACCAGTGAATTATCAGTTTAAATTCCCTGACCAAAATTTAGGTTTCTTGCTTATGGGGTTTATCATGTTTCAACCATATGTTTCCACTATGACTCGTCTCTGTGGCACTTTATAAATCAAAGGTATTAAGACTTACATCTTTTATTCTTTGATTAGCCATCACCTTTGTAAGATGTTAAGTTTTATTTTTTATTTACTTACATAATCACTACAGGCATCTCAGCCTGTGCAAGCATGGACTTTCCTCTAGCTATATTGCAAGCCAGCTATCCACAATCTTCTTCAATTTACCATTATTATTATGACATTTTCATAATTAATAATTAATTTTTTTAAATAAATTATCAATGTTTTATCCTATTAAATATATTTCAACATTATTAAAAATAACATGTCCAAGTTTATAAGCAAAAAACAACAATTAGTTAATAATTGAAGATTTATTTATTAAACATGAATCTTTTTTTTTTTGAGTTTCATTCATTAAATTGTGATAATTTTTCTTCTTTAAGAAAAAGATTAAGAAAGTTTGATTCAAAAATAATTGTTGGAAAAAACAACATTATTAATAGATCTTTAATAAAAACAAAATTAATTGGCGACGCTAATTTTGCAGGTCAAAATGCTGTTTTATTTGCTCATGATGATCTTGCTGCAATTCAAGAAGTTGGAAAATTATGTAAAACTTTTGGATGTGAAATTAAAAGTTGCCTATTTTGATAAAATTCTTTTAAAAGATAATGATTTAAATGAAGTCATGTCTTTAAGAAGCAAACCTGATTTAATTGCAACATTTGCACAATTGTTACAAATAACCAATTTATAAGTTAATATTTATTTTGAATAATTTAAAAAATGAGTAAATTAAGTAATAAAGACATAATCGAGACATTAAAAGCATCTTCTTTGCTTGAAATCAATCAATTGGTTAAAGATATTGAAGCAGAATTTAACATTTCTGCAAACTTTGCTGTTACTACTGAAAAATCTGGTGATGATACTAAAAGATTTGCCTACTGAACAAAACTTACATTTAGTTAGTTCTGGAAGCAACAAAATTGCTGTAATTAAAGTAATTCGTGAAATAACAGGACTAGGTTTAATGGATGCAAAAAAATTAGTGGATGGTGCTCCAGCCTTAATTAAAGAAGATGTTCCTACTTCACAAGCTGAAGAATTGAAAAAGAAATTTACAGATTCAGGTGCAGTTGTTGAATTTAAGTAAAAAATTAAGTTTTAAGAAATCTTAATTCCAAAAATAAAAGTGGTGCCAAGTAAGTGAATCGAACACTTCTCTAGACATTACCATTGTCTTGTTTTACCACTAAACTAACCTGGCAACAATTAAAATTATAAATAATTAATGTGGCCGTTTTTTTTTTTCAAAAGATAAATATTTAAACATTGCTACAAAAATTATTTTTTGGTTTAATAAAAAAATTTAAATTTTTTTGAGCTTTATTGTTTTTTTATTTGCATTTTGTTGTTTTTGATAAATTTTTTTATGTAATTTATTTTCTTGGTGAAAATAATTTTTTAAAAATATTTGCTATTTTTTTCCATCTCAAAACAATATTTTTTTCAAACATTTAATTGATGTGCAATTGCAATTTTACCATTTCTTTTTTGTTAAGAATGATTTTTGCTTGCTTGTTAAATAAAAATTTAAAACATTGTCAATTGACAATCCTAATTTTTATAACGAATTTAAACCATTGATTAAATCAACAATTTTTTTACCATTTTGTTCATTTGCATTAACACAAAAATATTTTCAAAAACAGACTTCAGAATACACCACTCATATTATTTATAATTTAAGTCATACTTTAATATTGTTGTTTACCTTATGTCAAATCATGAAATCAGAATTAAGCTTTTTTCATTTGATTACAGATTGTTAGACATGTGGGTTCAAAAGATTGTTGCTTTAGCTATTGCTAACAACACAGTTGTTAAAGGACCTATACCGCTTCCAACAAGAACAAAACTATATACAGTACTTAAATCTCCACACGTTAACAAACCATCCATGGAGCATTTTGAAAAAAAGCACACAAAAGACTAATAATTATTCAAAATTATAATATGAAGCTTATTGATGAATTTCAAAGGCTCAACCTGCCCGCATCTCTTGATCTGCATTTAGTCATTAATTAATAATTATGAAATCTATTATTGGAAAAATTAGAATGGAACAGGTTTTTTCTGAAGAAGGTGATTTAGTGTCAACAACAATAATAGAAGTACAACCAAATTTAATTGTTGATATAAAAACTGTTGAAAAACATAAATATTCTGCTGTGTTGATTGGTTATGGTCAAATAAGAGAAAATCTTTAAACAAACCAGAACTCGGGCAATTTAAGTCAAGAAATCTAGAGGTAAAAAGACATTTAATTGAAATGAGAGACATTGAAATTGATTCGTTAAAAGTTGGAGACAACATGAATTTATCAGATCTCTTTCAAGTAGGTAATTATGTAGATGTGCAAGGTTGTACGAGAGGTCATGGTTTTACAGGTGCAATTAAATTATGAAATTTTGCTTGTGGTCCTAAATCTCATGGTGCTGGTTATCCTCACCGTTATCAAGGTTCATTAGAGTCAGGTAGAGGTGGTGCCGCTGCACAAAAAGTATGAAAAGGAAAAAAATGTCTGGTCGATATGGTAATGACACTGTAACTATTGTAAATTTAGAAATTCTACACATTGATGCTGCTAATAATCTTTTGTTTGTTAGGGGTTCTGTTCCGGGAGAAAAAATAGAATTGTAAGAATTCGTACAACTACAAGAAAAAAAAATAAAAATGAATCCTATTCCATTTAAATTACTAATAAATGAAAAAATTAATATCATTTCTAATTCTGGAGACTTAAAAGCAGTATTGAATTAAAAACACTGCCTTTTTTACTGATTTGATACATAAACAAGCTATTTTTGATGGTGTAAATATTGAAAATCAAAACAGAAGACAATCAACCGCGCATACAAAAACAAAAGCTGAAGTTTCCGGAACTGGTAAAAACCTTTTAGACAAAACATACAGGTAATGCCCGTCAAGGTTCTAGAAGAAATCCCCACTTTGTAGGCGGTGGTTGTGCATTTGGTCCTAAAAATTTAAAAACTATGAAATTAAATTAAATAAAAAGTTTCTGCTCTTTCTTTTTTTATCTGCTTGAAATTTTGTTTTGGCAAATCATACAGTTATGGTTTGGAAAATAATTTTATAAGGAAAATGACAAACCAAATACAAAACATTTTTTTGATTTTTTAAAAAACAAGATATTTTGTCCAAAAATATTGTTAGTTAATGTTCCTGAAGAAAAACAATAGTATTGTCATCAAGGAATATACCTAATATAAATACAAAATTAATAAATAATCTTTCAGTTCGTGATTTATTAAATCAAAATTATTTATTGATAACACAATCAGCCTGAGCGCTAATAGATGCAAAATTAAATACACTTGCCAAAAATAGAAACCCTTAATCATGTACCTTACAGACGTAATCATTGCACCTTTAGTAACAGAAAAGTCTAATTCTTTGCAAACCTCAAAAACCTAAATTGTCTTTTATTGTTAATAAACATGCAAACAAAATAGAAATCAAAAAAAAGCTTTTTTTGTAATTTTGGATTGTCAGCATTGTCAATTAATACATTAATCAGAAAACCACAACCTGCAAGAATGACTGCAAAATCAAAAAATTTTACAAAACTGTGAAAATTGCATATATTACAGTTAACAAAAAGATTATGACGCTCTTAAAAACACAGCTTCAGAATCACAAACAGAACAACAAACACAAAAATAATGTCAATTAAACAAGTAATTACTAGAAGTAATGGGAAACACAAAATTATAGTTATTAACTATAAAAACTATTGTCTGATGTTGAACCTTATAAACCATTATTAAAAAATTAAAACCTGTGCCGGCAGAAATAATACAGGAAAAATAACGGTTAGACATAGGGGTGGTGGTCATAAAAACTTTATAGAGTTGTTGACTTCAAAAGAGACAAATTTGATGTTCCTGCATTGGTAAAAACAATTGAATATGATCCTTATAGAACAGCTTTTGTTTCTTTGATTGCATATAAAGATGGTCATAAAAGCTATATATTAGCTCCAAACAATATGGCCGTTGGGTCAACAATAATGTCAAGTAAAAGCTTGATTGATTTGCAACCCGGAAATACTATGCCTATTGGAATAATACCTGACGGTACGATTATTCACAATATTGAAATAACCCCAACTAAAGGTGGCAAAATTGTTAGATCAGCTGGTGCACAAGCACAAATATTAGGTAAAGATTTGAGTGGTAAATTTACCATCATTAAGTTATCTTCAAAAGAAACCGAAAAATTCCTAACGATGCATTAGCAACTGTTGGACAAGTTTCAAATATCAATCACAACTTAGTTCGTTTGGGTAAAGCAGGTAAAAAGATATTTAGGCATTAGACCTACAGTTAGGGGTGCGGCCATGAATCCTAATGATCATGCACATGGTGGTGGTGAAGGTAGATGTCCAATTGGTAAAGATGCACCAAGAACTCCGTGAGGAAAAAGACATATGGGTGTTAAAACAAGAGTAAAAATAAAAACAAACTTTATGATTGTTAAATCAAGACATTTAAAAAATAAATAGTTAATCCATGTCCAGAAGTTCCAAAAAGGATTGTATGTTTGTCCAACATTATTAAAAAAGCAATTGAAATGCAAAAACAATCCAAAAAAAGCAATTAAAACTTGATCTAGAAGAAGTACAATTTTTCCTGAATTTCTTGCATTGACTTTTTAGTTCATAATGGCAAAAACTTCATCAATGTTTATTGCAATGAATATATGCTTGGACATAAATTAGGTGAATTTGCTCCAACTAGATCTTTAAACAACATACAATGGCAAAAACCAAAAATAAAAATTAAATCATGTTAGCTAAAGCAATTCAAAGAAATATAAGAGTATCTGCAAGTAAAGCAACACTTGTATGTAGATTAATCAGAAACAAGCCTGTTTTGTCTGCCATCAAGATTTTGCAAAATCAAAAAAAAAAACAGCACAATTTTTATTAAAACTTGTTAATGCTGCATCAGCAAATGCAATCAACAACCATTCTATGTCTGGAGATAATCTTTATTTTTGCTAGTTCTGCAAATCAAGGACCAACTTTAAAAAGAACTTCAATCAGAGCAAAAGGCAGAACAGATTTAATTAGAAAAAGGTCAACTCATTTGTCTGTAGTTGTTTCTGATGATCCTGAAGAAAAAGCAAAATCAATAAAGTATTGCTTAAACCTAGAGCTCATCAACATAAATATAAAACTCAAGTAATACAAAATACTTCAGAAATTAAACCTAAAAAGCTTGCTAAATCTGACAAGAAAAAATAAAAATCATGGGCCAAAAGTGTAATTCAAATTCTTTAAGATTGGGTTTAAATAAAAATTGATTGTCTAGATGAAATTCTCCAGACAGACCAACAACAATTAAGTGAATTCTCGAGGATGAAAAAGTAAGAAAGCTAATTGCTGTTAAATGTGAAGCTGCTGGTGTTGGTTTGGTTGAGATTGAAAGATATATAAATCTGGAAAATAAATTAACTTTTACTGCCATTGTTCATTTATCACAACCCACATTAATTACAGCTAATGAAAAAGAACATGATGACTTAATTAAAAGCATGTACAAAATTATTGGAAAAATATTGAAGTTAAATTGAATGTTCTTGAATTAAAAATCCATCAGTGTCTGCAAATATTTTGGCTCATGAAGTTGCTGTTGCGCTTGAAAATAGAGCACCTTTTAGATCAACATTAAAAAGAACGATAAAAAAGCTTTATCTGCAGGTGCTAAAGGTATAAGAATAAAAGTGACAGGAAGAATAAATGGTGTTGAAATGTCTAGAAGTGAAAGTTATTCTGAAGGAGCAATTCCTTTATCAACATTAAGAGCAGATATTGAATATTGTTTTCATGTTGCAAAACCACTTATGGTGTTTTGGGAGTAAAAGTTTGAGTGAATAGAGGTTTATATTTTGGAAAATACTTCATGCCATTACCAGAAGAAGTAAAATTTAATAAACAAAACAGTAAAAATAAATTTATTTCAAGATCATATTAATTAAATCATGTTGCAAACCTAAGAAAGTTAAGTGAAGAAAACCACATAAAGTTAGTTTTATGGGAAAAGCAAAAGGTAATAAATATATTGCTTTTGGAGACTCTGCTTTAGTAGCTGAACAAGGTGTATGAATTACAAATAGACAAATTGAATCAGCTCGTGTTGCTATTTCTAAATGTTTAGGAAAACAGGAAAAAATGAATTAGAATTTTCCCACACATGTCTTTAACTAAAAACCTTTAGAAGTTAGGATGGGTTCTGGTAAGGGTGCTCCTGAAAAATTTGTAGCCCCTGTGAAAATGGGAACAATACTTTTGAAGTTTCTGGCTTAAGCAAAACAGACAGTAAAAGAGCTTTTTATCTTGCTGCAGCAAAACTTCCAATAAGAACTAAAACTATCTTCCTTGATTAAAGAAATAAAAACCCTAAGTATCCCCGAAATTAAAAAGTCAATCTTCCAGCTAAAGTCACGTTTACTTGAATATAGATTTACTTCAGCCAACGGTAGTTTTACTACAACCCATTTAATAAAAGATTGCCGAAGAACAATTGCAAGATTAATGACTATGTTGAATGAAAAAAAGAAACATTAACTAACAAAGACTGAAAAGAATTTGAATCGCTGGCAAGACAAGAGTTAACAACAGCAAAAGCATTAGTTAATGAAATTGAACCTACAAACACTATTCCAGAACCAACATTAGCTAAAACTGTAGAAGCATTTAAAAAAACAGATAAACAAATTAAAAATCCACAAAAACAAAAAAGAAGATGCAGAAGTTAAAAAAAACAAAACTTCAGAAAAATCACCTTCAGAAGAAAAAAAGTAAAAAAAATAGAAAAACCATCAACTGAAAGCAAAACAGCAAAAGCAAAAACAACAGAAACCAAAACTAAAAAAACTTCAGTTAAAAAAGAAAACAATATCTAAATAAAAATAAAATAAATACATGAACTTATTGGTTGAAAAAAACACAATTAAAACAATTGCAAGGTATTGTTGTATCAGATAAATCAGACAAAACAATTGTTGTAAAGGTTGAGAGAAAATTCAAACATGCTTTTATAAAAACAATTATGAGTCATAAAAATATCATGTTCATGATGAAAAAGGTGTAGCTAAAGAAGGTAACTTAGTTAAATTTATTTCTTGTAGACCAATTCTGCATTGAAAATGAAGACTACTAGAAATACTAGAAGCCAGATAATTTTTTATGATTCAATTTATGTCCAGAATGGCTGTCGCTGATAATTCAGGCGCTAAAACAGTTTCAGTAATTAAAGTTTATGGTGGTTCTAGACGTAGATATGCTCATACAGGTGATATTGTTTTGGTTTCTGTAAAGTCTTTAGCAACATCAACAGGGGTTAAAAAAGGTGATGTTTTAAAAGCTGTTGTAGTTAGAACAAAATATCCTATATATAGAACAACTGGCTCTTCCGTTGCTTTCGATGAAAATGCTTGTGTCTTAATCAAAGATGACAAAACACCTTTAGGAACGCGTATTTTTGACCTGTAACAAGAGAGTAAAACCTCTGGTTTTAATAAAATCCTTTCTTTAGCACCAGTAGTTTTATAGTTTCATGAATAGAATTAAAAAAAAACGATACAGTAAAAATTATTTCTGGTAAATACTCAGGTTCTGAAGGTGTTGTTTTAAAAGTTCTACCTAAATTAAATACAGCAATTGTTCAAGGTGTTAATAAAGTCAAAAGACATAAAAAAATGAAGATCCAAACAAACGAGTTGTAGAAATGGAACTTCCTATACATCTTTCCAATATTGCTTTAATAGATCCAAAGAAAAAAGAAAAAAACAACTAAAATTTTTATCAACTTGTTGACAAAGTTAAAATTGCAAATAGAAAAAAAAACAAAAGAAGCAATTAAATAAATATAATTTGGAGTTTTGTCAGATCTAAAAAAAAATTTAATACTGAAATTGTTCATGAATTGAAAAAGAAGTTGAAATTAGATTCTGTTATGCAAGTCCCTAGACTTGAAAAAAATTGTTATCAATGTTGGATGTGGAGATGCTGCACAAGATAAAAGATTTTTAGAATCATCATTTAAAGAGCTTGAATTAATTACTTGCCAAAACCAAAAATTACATATGCTAAAAAATCTATCGCCGACTTTAAAGTTCGTGAAGGCCAGCCAATTGGTTTAAAGATAACTTTGAGAAATAATTTAATGTGATCTTTTTTAGAAAAATTATTCAATGTAGCTTTGCCAAGAACAAGAGACTTTAGGGGTATTAGCAAAAATCTTTTGATAAAATGGAAATTTAAGTCTTGGACTTAAAGAACAAATTATTTTTACTGAAATTCAATATGATGAAATTAAAAAAGTAAGAGGAATGGATGTTACATTTGTTACTTCAACTAATAATGACCATTTTGCGATGATTTTATTAAAAAGTCTTGGTTGTCCATTTAGCAAAACAAAAATCAATAATCATGGCAAGAAAAAGCATTAATTGAAAAACAAAAAAGAAAACCTAAATTTTCTACCAGGTTTTATACTAGATGCATGAGATGCGGGCGACCTAGAGCTTTTTTTAGAGATTTTTCTTTGCAGATTGTGTTTTAGAGATTTTGCAACCAAAGGTTATTTGCCAGGAGTAAAAAAGCATCATGATAACAGACCCAATAGCAAACGTATTAAATCAAATAAAACTGGCTTCACAAACCAAAAAAAGTCAGTTACTTTCTTTTCTTCAAAAATTATTGTTCAGATTTTAAAAATTATGCAAGAAGAAGGCTACATTTTGGATTACATTACAAAAGTAAGTGACAAAAACATTGCAACTACAACTGTTTATTTGAAATATAAAAATGGTATTCCAGTTATTTTTGGAATTAAAAGAGTTTCTAAACCAAGCTTTTAGAGTTACTACTCCTGCAAAAAAAATCCCAATAGTTTTAAGTGGCTTAGCAACAGTCATTATGTCAACAAACCAAGGCATTATGTGTGAAAAAAGCTCACAATTAAATGTTGGTGGAGAAATTTTTGCTTATATTTGATAATTTATGTCACGAATTGGTAATAGAGTTTTTAAATATCCCAGATGGCATCAAAGTCTTTTTGGACAGCATTATCACTGTTGTTTCAGATAAAGAAAAAATTGAGATTTTTTATAACAAGTTTTTAGTTAAACCAATCGTTGAAGAAAATTTTTTAAAACAGAAAATTAAATAGTTCCAAACATTCAAAAGCTCAATTTGGAACTATAAATGCTTTAGTTTCTAATGCTTTTCAAGGTTTGACAGTTGGTTTTGTAAAACAATTAGAAATTGTCGGAGTTGGTTACAAAGCAATGTTAGAAAATGGTCAATTAAAACTCGCTCTTGGTCATTCTCATCCCATATTTTTAGATATTCCATCAGATATTGCTGGAATTGATTAGTTCAATTGAAATAAAAATTAACTTCACACAACAAAGAATCTGTTGGTCAATTTGCTTTTAATTAGGAAATTTAGATCACCAGAACCTTATAAAGGTAAAGGTATTAAATATAAAGATGAAGTTATATTAAGAAAAGTGGGAAAACCTCCGAAGGTAACAAAAATAAAATAAATAACTATGAAAAAAATTAATTTCAATAAAACAAAAACAGACAACTAAAGCATAAAAGAATCTTAAATAAGGTAAGAATGGGAAATAGTTATCTAAGATTAAGGTTTGTAAAAACAAATTTACATATTTATGTGCAAATTATTAACGATCTAGAGCGAACAAACCATTCTTTCATCATCATCCCTACAATTGAAATTAAAAACGGAAATATGGATAATTCAAAAATAGTTGCTCAAGATTTAGCAAAAAAATTAATCACCAACAAAATTGAACGTTTAGCTCTTGATAGAGGGCCTTATAAATATCATGGAAAAATTGCATTAATTGCCAACATTCTTAGAGAAGAAGGTATAAAAGTATAACAATCATGAATTTCGAGCCTAATAAACCAACAACCGAATTGTTTCTCCAAATCCCATGGATAGAAACAAAAAACCAGCAGGTGCAACTCAATATAAAAAAAATTTTAGAAGTGAATATGAAGAACAAATATTAAAAGTTAAGCGTATTTCCAAAACTACTAAAGGTGGTAGACAAAGTAGGATTTGAATTCTTGTTGCTGTTGGTAATAGAAAAGGAAAAGTAGGTTTTGGAATTGGCAAATCAAAAGAATATCCTGTTGCAATAAAAAAGCAATAAAAAATGCAACAAAAATATTACAAAAGTGTCAATGAATGCAAAAGGTACTGTTTTCCATGAATACTTTGGAAAATACAATTCCTCCAAAGTATTAGTTAAACCAGCTAAATCAGGTACAGGTATTATTGCAGGTAGTGCAATTAAAAAATATTAGAGCTTGCCGGTTATCAAGATGTTTATTCCAAAAAATCTAGGTTCAAACACTACCATCAATATGGTTCGAGCTACTTTAGATGCATTAAAAAATCAAAGAAGTCCTAGTTTTGTGGCAAAATTAAGAGATAAAACCTTAAAGAATTGTTCTATTTAAAATAATGCTAAGTAATTTAAGTTATACCAAAGGTTCTAGAGGACATAGAGTAAAAAAGAGTTGGACGTGGTTTTGGTAGTGGTATTGGTGGTAGATCAACACGTGGTACAAAAGGTCAAAATGCAAGAAAATCTGGAAATGTTAGATTAGGTTTTGAAGGTGGTCAAATGCCGCTGTATAGAAAAATTGGTAAATATGGTTTCAATAATTACAACTTTAAAAAAATAAAAACAATAAATTTAAAAAACTTGAATATTATCCAGAAATAAAGGAATTTGATTTAGAAACATTATTGAAATTGAGACTTATAAAAGCAAAAAGATAAACATATTAAATTCATTGGCAACGAATTTAAAAATAGCAATATCATTATCCATGGCCATTCTTTTTCTGGAGGCGCTAGAGAAATTTGCAAAACAAATTCAATAAATTTGGTAGACATTAAATAAATTTCATAGATAAAAAAACAACAATAAAACAAAAATCAAGATATTTAACAAGTGTTTCAAAAATATAAGGAATATTAGTACCTCTTTTTCAACCTTATTTATTATTTTTATATTTCAATGCGGAGCTCATATTACAGCACCCGCTGTTAAGCTAAATAATACAAATTTAACTGGCCTAAGTCAGTTATTGAATCTTTCGGTGGAGGAGGTTTAAGAAAAGTAAGTTTGTTTGCAGTTGGAATTTCTCCATACATCACTGCACAAATTATCTTGCAAATGATGTCAAACGATGTTGTAAAGCCTTTATCTGACTTAAGAAAGATGGGAGAAAGCGGAAGATATAAATTGAACTATACACTAGGTTATTGACTTTGCCTTTTGCAATAATGACATCAATAGGAACCTTTCATCTATTGAGCTCTGGTGCAGTTCAATTTAAAATCTATATACAGGAAAAGATGTAAATACTTTTTCAGAACTTTTTGTAACACAAAAAGCATTAATGGTAATTTTGTTTGTTGCTGGGACTTATGTAACTTTATTTCTCTCGGATTTGATTTCAAAAAAGGACTTGGTAATGGAATTACATTAATCATTATGTCTGGGATTGTTTCATCAATGCCTGACAATTTCATTACTGCATATAAGTTTTTTGAATCAACTGAAAATATTTCTGCAGAACACAAAAACTTTATTTCAATATTCAAATTCATTATTTATTTATTTTTTTATCTTTTGATTTTGATTTTGATTATTTTTATTTACTCATCAGTAAGAAAATTCCTCTTCAACAAACAGGTGCAGGCTTAATTTTGCAAAAAGATAAATTATCTTATTTGCCAATCAAATTAATGCCAGCAGGTATTATTCCAGTTGTTTTTTCAGGTTCCTTAATGATACTGCCTGCAAGTTTAGGAGAATTATTAAAAATAAATGGCCCGGTTTTGGTATTTTTGTAAACACCTATTTATCTTTCAACAGTGCAACCGGTCTTGCGATATATTTCTTTTTTGATCATTGCATTTTCGTTCTTGTATACAAAAATACAAATTAATGTTGAAGAAATTACTCAAAGTTTTCAAAAACAATCAAGATTTATTCCAGGCATACGTATTGGGCAAAGCACATTTAATTATTTGAATAGTGTTCTTAATAAGGTCAATTGTTTGGGAGCGCCCTTTTTAGCATTTGTTGCAATTATGCCAAATCTATTGAATTTATTTGCCAGAATGCCAGCTAATATTGCGTTTGGAGGTACAGGAATAATAATTATGGTTTCAGGAGCATTGCAAATGTATGAAGAAATAAAATCTATTGTTATTGTTTCCAAATACAAAAACAAAGATGAATTTGGCAATCAATATCTATTAACAAGCACTACAAAAACAACTTCTTCAAATAACTTATTGTGGTAATAAAATTTAATTAATGCTTATTTATGTAATTATGGGTTGCCCAGGAAGTGGAAAAGGCAGCATTTCATCATTGTTGGTTGATCATAATGATTTCATTCATATTTCCACAGGTAAATTATTTAGAGAGTTAAAAGAAGAAATCTTAAAAATTGCAGAACATGCTGATAATTTTGAAGAAGAGAAAAAAATATAGAAAAAGGTCTTTTTGTATCAGATCAAATTACCAACTTAATTCTTAAAAACAAATTAGAAGAAGCAATGTTGGAAAATAAAAATATTGTGTTAGATGGTTTTCCAAGAACAATAAAACAAGCTGAATTTTTAAGTCATCATTTTTCAATACATAAAGTTATTTATTTAAATGAAGTGACTGATGAATTAATCATGAACAGGTTATGCAATAGATATATTTGTAAAAATCTGAACATATTTTCAATATTTCTAATTTCAATAAAGAAAAGATGGTTTTTGTGTGCATGACGGTTCAGAGTTATTTCAAAGGCAGGATGATAAATTTGATGTAATTAAAAAAAAGAATTTCTGATTTATAACGAAAGCACAATTCCTGTTATTGAGTACTATAAAAACAATTTAATAGTGAATGTTTCTTCAAATACCTCTGTTACTGTTTTGTATAAAAATATTAGAAATTATCAATATATAAGATGTCAGCACTTACAACTCAATTTCCAACAATAAAAGCAATGCGGAAGTGGAAAGTATGCGCGAGGGGGCAGAAATTTGAAAAAAATAAGAAAAGAAATAACGCCTTTTGTGCAAATAGGTGTAACAGGCATGGAAATAGAACAACAAATTAATGAATTATTTAAAAATATCGTGTTTATCCAGCTTTTCAAAATTACAAACAATTTCCAGGATTAATTTGTATTTCTATAAATGACTGTATTGTGCATGGGCTAAGAAATGATGAAAAATTAAATCAGGAGACAAAATAACTTTAGATATTGGTTTTATATATAAAGCACTATATATTGATTCTGCATTTACATTATTGATAGAACCAGAAAAGCATCCTGAATATCAAAAGATCATTGACTTAGGCCTTTCTGCTCTTTGAGCTGGAATTAAAGCAGTTAATCCAAACGGACATACAGGAAATATTGCTGAAGCTATTGAAACACATGTCAATAATTCAGGTTATCCACAATTCAAAATTTTAGATCACTTCACTGGTCATGGCATTGGTAAACAATTGCATGAATCTCCGCATATTTTTAATAAAGGTTTAAAAAATAATGAGGGAGTTCGTTTTGCCGCCAAATTCTGTTATTTGTATTGAGCCGATGTTAATTGAGCAAGAAAACGGCGCTTGTAAAATTGGACCTAATAGTTTTGATGTTGTTGCTGAGGTTCCTAATTCAAAAACAGTACATTGAGAACATATGATATTAATTAAAAGCATGGTATAGAAATACTTACTGCTGAAGAATCTGAAATTGAAAAATATTATGGTCAGTAAAGAAACAATAAATACAATAAAATTACAGGGTAAGGTAGACAGAATATTGATGGCTGGTGTTTTTATTGTTAATCTATAATGGAATGACAATTAATTGTCATTTATCCAAAAAATTAAAAAATTTAATTTAAACATTATTCCAGGAGATTTAGTAGATGTGTCAATAAGTCCATACGATTTAACTAAGGGTAGAATTGTTCATAGATATATAAGTAAATAAAATACATTATTTAAATTATTATGAAAGTACGTGCATCTGTTAAAAAATTTGCAATCATTGCAAAATATTAAAAAGAAAAATAAAGTTTGTGTTATTTGTAAAATTGCTACATAAGCAGAGACAAAAATAGTTAATGGCAAGAATTTTAGGTGTTGATATACCAAATAATAAAGAGCTTTTCATTGCTTTGACTTATATGTATGGGGTCGGTTTAACAACATCACAAAAAAATTATTCAACAAGTTGTTTTTAACAAAATACGAGATTTAAAAAAATTAACTCCAGAGGAGTTAACAAAATATAAAAAAAGTTAGCAACAACAAGGGTTAAAAATCTTACAAAAGAAGATGTTTCAAATGTTTCTCAGATCATTGTTTTTTTCAAAACAATACTTTGACAAATATCCAAGACTTTTAATTGAGGGTGATTTAAGAAAAAAATCAATGATGATATTGCAAACTTAGTTGATATAAATTGTTATGTTGGTATTAGGCACAAAAGGAATCTTCCTGTTCATGGCCAAAGAACAAAAAACAAATGCAAGAACTAGAAAAGGTCCAAGAAAAACGGTTGCAAATAAAAAATAGAAAGCAAATAATATGATCAAAAAAAGAAAACTAAAAACGTTAAATCAGGTATTGCACATATCTTTTCATCTATGAATAACACAATTATTACTATGACTGACACTGAAGGAAAAACAATCTTACAAGAAAGTGCTGGAACTATTGGTTACAAAGGTACTAAAAGCTACTCCTTATGTTGCTAACTTGGTTGCAGCTAAAATCGGAAAAGACAGTATTTCTATGGGAATGAAAGATTTTAATTATTAAAGTAAATGGAATTGGAAGAGGTAAAGAAATTGCAATCAGAACCTTATTGGGCCTAGGTTTTAACGTGTCTGAAATTTCAGATGTGACACCAATTCCACACAACGGATGCACTCCAAGTAAAAACCTCGTTAAAATTATTTACTTAACAAAATGAAAAAATTTGAAAAATTCAACATTATTCCACAAATCGTTTCTGTTGATGGCAATATCTCAACATTTGTATTCTCACCTTTAGAACAAGGCTTCGGTACTACAATTGGTAATTCTTTAAGAAGAGTTTTACTTTCTTATATTCCTTCACCAGCTGTTTTTGCTGTAAAAATTAACTCTATTTCTCATGAATTTACTCCTATTGAAGGCGTTTTAGAAGATGCAACAACAATCATCTTAAATATCAAAAAACTAGCTTTAAAAGCAAATTTAGAAATTTTTGATTTTGATACTTTATTAGACAAACCTTTTGAACAATGACCAACTTTAAAATCTCTAAAAACCAAAGGTCCTGTTACCGCTAATGATATAGTTACTTACCCAGGTATTGAAGTTGTTAATACAAATTTAAAAATTTGTGAATTAACTGAAGACATTCCTTTTGAAGCAGAATTTTATGTTGCTTATGACAGAGGTTATAGAAACTACACAGAAAATAGAGATGTATTAAATACTTTAAAAATTATTGCTATTGATTCTTTATTCTCACCAATTTTGAAAGTTGAATGAAATGTGCAAGAAGAAAACTACCAAATATGGCATTACTGATAGATTAACTATGACTGTTGCTACAAACGGTGCTATTTCAGCTTTAGATGCAATCTCATATGCAGCAAACACGCTTTTAACTCTACTTAAACCAATAGCAGATTTCAATCCAAAATTATCTTCTTTATCAATGCTTAATTCTTCAACTTCAACTGTAAGAAAACAAGTTGCAGCTACTCCAATCGACACTCTAGGTTTAACAATGAGATCATTTAATTGTTTAAAAAATAATGGTATCAATACAATTCCAGAATTAATTTCAAAATCAAGACAAGATGCAGAAAATATTAAAATTTAGGTAAAAATCATTAGTTGAAATTGTTGAAAAACTAGCTGAACACAACTTATCTTTTAAAGATTCTTAGTTTATTTTAGAATATAAACTTAATTACTTTATGTCATACGTCACCAAAAGACCAAAAACAACATCTAGAAAAAAAATGGTTACCAGACAACAAATTTCTGACATTCTTTCTTATGGCCATATCATCACTGAAAAATCTTTTGCAAAAACAACTCAAATTTTTTTAGAAAAATTAATCACAGCAGCAAAAAGATTGTTTGCTTTCAAGAAGAAAAGCAGCTTCAATTTTAATGACCACAAAAAAATTCACTCGTGATGAATTGGTAAAACAACTTTTTATGATTGTTGAAGAAAATATAAACCCGCCCAGGTGGATATTCAAGATTATTAAAACAGAAAAAGGAATTTTGATTCAATTGGTGTAGTTTTTTTTATTTTAAAAATCAATAATTAAGCAACCATTAATTATTGATTTATAGTAAAAATTAAAATCAACTATAGGTGTTTGTTAATGCAATATAAATATGTCTATTATTGAAAGTTATCTCATTAAATATGGATTTATTTTTTCCTAACAATGAAATTTATGGAAGATTACAAAATTTGTGAGATTATGGACATTTAGGTGTTTTATTAAAAGAAAACATAAAAAAAAGAGTGAATAAAGTTTTTTGTTTACAAACAAAAAAATGCATTTCTTTTTAGATTGTGCAATCCTTAGCAGTAAATCTGTTTGAACTGCTTCCGGACACATAAATCAATTCCATGATATATTGATAGATTGCAAAAATGTAAAAAAGATTTAGACAAGATTTGTTGTTGGAAAAACAATGTCTTAATTGCAAATCAACATCATTTACAGAGCCGCAAGAATTTAATTTAATGTTTCAAACCAATGAATATTATTTAAGGCCAGAAACAGCTCAATCTATTTTTATTAACTTCAAAAATATATTAAACACCACTGGAGCAACATTGCCTTTTTCTGTTGCACAAGTTGGAAAAGCCTTTAGGAATGAAGTTACAACAAGTAATTCAATTTTTAGAACGCGAGAATTTGAACAAATGGAATTGGAGTTTTTTGATTTTCCAAACAATTCTGACAATACATTTGATGTTTTATTAAATCAAATGAATGATTTTTTTAATAAATCATTTAAAAATTAATCCTGAATTAATAAAAATTGTTCCAATTTCAAAGGAAGACAGAGCACACTATTCATCTAAAAGTGTTGATATTTTTTTTAAATTTGAACACGGTTTTGCAGAATTGTGAGGATTGGCTAACAGGCAAAGTTTTGATCTTTTACAACATCAAGAACATTCAAATACAAAACTACATTATTTTGATGCAAAAACAATGAAAAAATAATGCCTCACGTTATTGAACATTCAATTGGGTTAAATAGATTGTTTTTAGCATTGTTGACCAACGCTTATGAAGTGGATGAAGTAAATCAAAGAGAGGTTTTAAAGATTGATAAACAACTTGCACCATATAAATTCGCAATTTTTCCTTTAACAAAAGATGAGATAGAACTCGCAAAATAATACATTCAGCATTAATA
Source organism: Dallia pectoralis (assembly GCA_029465975.1). Classification (NCBI taxonomy): domain Eukaryota; kingdom Metazoa; phylum Chordata; class Actinopteri; order Esociformes; family Umbridae; genus Dallia; species Dallia pectoralis. Next base: position 1,377,483 of record JAHKKI010000038.1, on the reverse strand, counting down.
GAAAAAATATTTCTGTTTTTATGATGAAAAAGGTTCTATTGGAAAGAGATACAAAAACAAGATGCAATAGGAACACCATTTTGTTTAACAGTTGATCAAACAAGTATATTAGAAAAACCTAATTTTACTTTTACTATAAGAGATAGAGATACCTCAAACAAACAAGAATTAATTTAGAGTTTTTATTAAAAAGTTGTGGATTTTCTTGCAGTTAAACAAAGTATAAAAATTGTTGATGTTGTAAAGCATTACTTAGATTTAAAAAAAAAAGGCAAAAACTATTGATCAATTTGTCCATTTCATTCAGATCAAAATCCCTCCTTTCAATTTCAGAAGAAAAAAACATATTTAAATGCTTTTCTTGTCAAGTTTCAGGAGATGCAATATCTTTTGTAATGAAATATCACAAAATCACCTTCATAGATGCTATAAAAAAATATCAACCCTTGTTAATTTGGATTTAAGTTTTTTAATAAAACATGAAAATTCACAATCATTTTTATTAAATAAAAAAATTTATAAATTAAATGAATTAATCGCTCAAGCACATCACAAATATTTATTCCATGAAGATAATAAAAATTATTTAGATTATTTAATAAATACACGAAAAATCAATGAATCCTTAATTAAAAAAGCACAAATTGGTATTTGTCTTAATAAGAACATTATTTCTAAAATAATTGAAAAGTGAAACGCAATAAATCCAAGCGAATCTTTAAGCGAGGAAATTTTAGATAGCAGCAAAACTTTATTAATGTTGCAAATAAAGAAAAACAATTTTTTTATTCAATAGATTTATTTTTCCAATTTGAGATGAAAATAAAAACATCATAGCTTTTTCAGGAAGAGCAATAGATAAAACAAATAACTATAAATATTTACATTCTCAAGAATCAACTGTTTTAAAAAAATCTGAGTCTCTTTACAACATACAAAATTTAATTCCTAACAAGCCAATTTATATATTTGAAGGTTTTTTTGATTTAATTAGTTCTCAAAAATGTGAAATTATAAATTCAGTTTGTCTTATGGGGGTTAATTTAAGTTTGGAACATATCAAAAAATTAAAAAAATATTCTCAAAAAATCATTCTATCTTTAGATAATGATGCTGGTATAGAATCAACAATTTCTTTATCGCAAAAGTTAATAAATCAAAAATTTAGCGTTTATATAGTTGATTTACTGCAAGAAAACATTAAAGATATAGATTTACTAACAATCCATAATTTTAGCGGTGCTAATCACGCTTTAAATGAGCCAATTAATTTTTTTGTATGATATAAAAATATTGAGAAATAAAAATACAAAATTTGCACTTTCTCAAATTTCTGAAGAAGTGAATAGATTATTGAATATTTTTTTATGAATCAGAAAAACATATCTCTTAAAAAAGATATAAATATTGAATTTGCAAAAGAATCATTAATTGAAATTTTTAATTTTTTTTTTATTGTGAAAAGAAGTAGACTTAAAAGAAAAAATTAATCAACAAATAAAAAAGTATTTAAGTATTATTTCTAATTTTGAATTTTCAAATTCGCTTTCTGAATTAAAAGAAAATGTTGTTGAAAAATCATCAAAAGACAATAATTTTTATTAAAGTTCTTTGGAATTTTTCTTTCATGAGAGATAAATAAAAACGATATAAATTATTTTTTAAAAACATCAGAATGATTAATTGACTGAAATATGCTTACAACTTCGATTTCGACCTTAAACAATTTTGTTTTGTTATTTAAAAACTTTATTGAAGAAAAGTTGGATGAAGAGCAAAAACACTTAATTAAAAAATATAAAGAAAAACAGGTGCCACAACATATAGAAAATGATATTTTTTATTTTTTTAATCTTTATTATTCATTGATCAAAAATATGTTGAATCAACAATTGCAAGAAATCAACAATAATTTAGCTTTGAATTTTGAAGAAAAAAATTAATAAAAAAATACTCTTTTCAGCCAAGTGAAATTTGTTGATCAAACATCAAAAATGTTATTTAAAAAATTGTTACTTTTTAAAAATAATTTGAATTAATTAACCGATTATGTATTACTTAATTGGTCAAGTAAAAACAATTGATGACAAATCAATCATTCTTCAAAACAACAATGTTGGATATGAAATTCAATTACTAAACAAATTTAACTTGAAAGAAAATGATGAAATTAAAGTATATATTTATCAAGATTCAAAATTAGAAAAAACAACAAATTCATTCAACATTTATATGGTTTTTTAACACAAGAAAAATATTGTTTATTTTTAGTTTTAATTACAGTCCCTAATATTGGGCCAAAAACGGCCTTAAATATTTTAAAAACGATATTAATTTATTGTTAGAGATTATTAAAACTGAAAATCTTTTTGCATTATCTAATTTGCAAGGTTTAAATTTGAGACTGGCAAATTTTTATTAGATGAATCAAAAAAATCTAAAAATTTAAAGAAATATTAAAAACATTGAAATTAGAGATAATTTTTCACACATTTCAATTGAACAAACTAACAAAATTGATGAAAATGATCTTTTTCTGCTCTTAAAAGCATCGGTTACTCAAATCAAGACATAAAAAATTCAATTTTATTATTTAAGTTGGACTAAGAATTGACTGCGAATCTTGACGAAGCAGTAAGCAAGTGTATAAAAATCATTATTTCTAACAATGACAAAGATATTAAAAACCAAAAAAAATTAATTAATGGATTTTATTGACAAAATAAGGCCTAATAAGCTCAAAACATTTATTGGTAAGCAAAACATTATTAAAAGCATAAAGGTTGGTATAGAAGTTGCTAAAAAACTAATTCTCCTTTAGATCACACGCTATTTTATGGACCGCCCGGTGTTGGAAAAACTTCATTGGCACAAATTATTGCAAATGAAATGAATGCAAAAATCAAAATTATCCAGTCAACAAACATACAATATTTACCAGATTTGATAAGTGTCTTAAATTCATTAAAAGATTTTTGATATTTTGTTTATTGATGAAATACACACGCTTAAAAATGATATTGCAGAAATACTGTATCCTGCACTTGAGGATAATGTACTTGATATAGTTGTGGGTAAAAATTACAATTCAAAAATTATTCGTTTAAAGTTGCCAAGATTCACCTTAATAGCTGCAACAACAAACTTTGGAGCGTTAGCAAAAGCTTTGGAGGAAAGATTCTCTTATATTTTTTTATTGATTTATATACAGAATCAGAATTGAAGGAAATAATTAAGCAATCAGCAAAAAAATTTAAATTTGGAAATCACCGATTTGGAAATTCAAGAAGTAGTCAATAATGCAAGAGGAATACCAAGAAACTGTAACAGAATCTTAAAAAGGTTTCAGAACTATAAAACCCTTGGTAAGAAGGAACGTATCGAAAAAATAATTTTCGAGTGTGGGTATATTTTGAAGGTATAACAGAGATTGATATGAAATATTTAATTTTTTTAAGTAAGGAGAATAATTATATCAGCGGTATAAAGTCTATCACGCAAGGAATTAATTTAGATGAAAAAACTTTGATAAATAAAATTGAACCATTTTTAATTAATAAACAGCTGATTTACAAAACCGCAAAAAGGAAGAGCATTGACCAAAAAGGTTTAAAAGCAATTAAAAAATTCTTAAACATTAAAAAACAAATTAATGACTAAATTTTGTAATTTCTTCTTCAGTTAAATGTGGTTTTGCTTTTTTTCAATAAATTTACTGTTTTCATCTTTAATTGCATTTGGAAGAATTTTTGTTTTGTAATTTATAAATATTTCAAATAATTATTGAACTAATAAATAGTACAGGTATTGATAACATTATTCTCATAATCAAAAACTGTTCATATGGAACAGTTGATATTTTGATGTCAAATAAAGGTAATGAAATAATGTCAATAAGAATATAAGAGACTAAATTTACAGACAAAATTTGTAAAGGGACATTGGATTTTGAGTAAAAATTAACAATTTTTGCATTTTTATATTTTTTGGTTTCTTTTAAAAATTACATATAACTGAAAAAAATTAAAAGTACAGACACCAAGCCAGAAATAACAGCAATATACGCAAATATATAATTTTTATTTAACGTCAGCTTCATTGACAATACATTTACACTGGCGGTTTCTGAAGAAAGATTGTTTGCTAATAAAAAATTTAAAAATGTCAAAGAACAAAGAATCAAAAATATAGAAATTGTTGTAGATTTGATTTTTTTGAACCCTTCATATTCATCAATAAATGAATAATTCCTCCAGCAAAACCATTTAATGCAGCGCAAAGTCAATAACCATAATTTAAAACAGCTGATGCCAATATTACAGTTAATAAGTCAGTTGTAATACCAATAAAAATACCAATAACAGGGCCAAATAATATGCCTCAATTTTACTAGAGTATTTTCCAAAACATTCTACTACCGGGATATATTTGAAAAACAGCACCAAAAACTCCACCAGAAAGCCAAGTAATGGTAAAGATTAAAGCGGTATTCATTGCAATAATCATTGCAATGTTGGTAATTTTTTTAATTTGTAGTTGAGGAAAAATGTAATACTTTTTTTTTTAAATAAATCTGATATCAAATTTTTAATAAATGCAAAACATAAAAATATTGTCAAAAGTGCCAAAAAAGACAAAAATAACATACGTGTCTGTAAAACTGTTAGCACTAGTTAAAAAACTAATGGTTACATTTAGAAATTCAGCCATTCAATTCTTCAA
>JAHKKI010000038.1:1335873-1372261 GCA_029465975.1 Dallia pectoralis | reverse complement strand
TCTTCCTTGGAAAATGTGCAATCACTGCGTTCACACAATTTCGTGACTGCCTCTTGATAAAGCCGAATCTCCCCGGCTGTCGTAGTTCTGGGGGCGTATCAGCTGGCCAGTCGCCTTTTACGGCCCCACCGAAGCAGTAAATTTCGCATCATTAGCATCTCGATCTCAGCCATGTTTGGCTTGTACTTTAGTCAATTATCTGGCAGACTCTGGTGAATTCTTCACCACCCCGTCTTGCTCTAGGTCTGGTAGAGACGGCCACGTCTCTCAGATCTGCCGGTGACCATGGGCGATTACACACAGAGGATGTTAGCTGGATTATCGTATTCCTCCAGCCATTGGGTTACTTGCTTCCACCATCGGAAGCTATTTTGGCGGTAACCCCTCTAGCAGTGTCTTTCGTTTCGAACTTCTTGTCCCGCTCAGGAAACTGGGAAGACAGTCTCGGCATGTCTTCCTCCAGGGCAGCACTCCTTCCTCAGAGCAGCCCGCGCGAGATGGTAGGAGGCGGGGGCCGGCAGACAAGACATCAGATCGTCGTCAAAGCTGGTAACAGATGCTAAGACACACTGATTAGTAGTCGCTTTGTTCTTCTCTCTCTAAGCGACGTCTCACTCTTTCCCATATATAAAAACGCCTTCAATCTACTTTGCGTTTACCTGATTGCATTTTTTATTTTACCTTCCTCATAATCCTGTAGTTGCTCTGTAACTCGCTTATTTGGCAGGGAATAAACCTCCATTATCACCAAATCCTAATTTTGACCATAAATCTAATTGGTTGCAGGTCAATCATCATATTTATCAATCATTATTTTGCGGGACCCTCCTTTGGGCGAGCAACCGCATTAGTTTACTATAAGACTTTCCCATAGTTAGAAAATTAAAATCCCAAAAAATAAATTTTAGTAAAAAGAAATGATCTTGTCCAACAAGATCTGTAAACGCAGCGTAAATTAATTACTACCACCTGGTGAATGCCTATAAAAATAGGATTTAAATCTCAAATCAAAAAAACGATCTGTCCAACAGAATCTGTAATTAATGAGCATAACCACCTAGTACCTATGTGAATAGGTTTGTCTTGTCTCAATCAATCAGCCCAGCGCTGTTTGACAAACTCGTCAGTTTCCTAGTGAGACCGGTCTCCAAGACCCTTGAGAAAATCCACCGGTAGATTTGGTGACCTGTAGAACAGATCAAAAATTAATAATGACCTGCCTAGCAGATCTGTAATTAACACACGTTTATATTGTACCAATTACAACCACTAGTGATTTTGTGAACTATAGAATGAGATCAAATTTTACCCAGTAAATTGCCGTGATCTTTGGAACAGATCAAATTATGGGCCTAGCCCTTTAATCTATCAACTGTATACAAACTGTACACGTTCTTACCGTCTGAAATTCAGTATGTATTTGGTCTTTGAGTTCAAAATTCTGTCCTGAATCACTTATCCTCCTTCAAAGATGGTCCTGAAGTGGCCTTCTTTGGAGAAAATATGGATTATTTAAGAACGACGGGCCCGAGCCCCAAGTGTTATGGAATTATTTCTAATACCACGTAATTAATGTTACTATACCTTTATCTCTGAAATAACATTAAGCAAATACACACTGAAACCAGACTTGAAATAAGAACAGACAAGAGTATCTCTCAAGTTAACTCCTAACAGTTTAATTGATAGATGAGGAAAACCTTACACATACAGCAGCAGCTCTATGCAGAGACAGGCAAAATATTCTAACTAAAGAGAAAAACAGACTCATATTTATATGGGTTGGTTTTACGCATACGCTTTCACACGAACATGAACATTAATAATGAGAAACAGACAGAAGCCTTCTAGAAGATCCCATCAAACCTATAGGATAAATTGCTAAATGACCTATAGGCGGCATAAGAATCGAGGAGTCACTGCCCTCAAGCAAAGGGAGCCCTGATAGATCCATCCATGATGAAACACAGATACGGTGAACAAAGATCGGGCATTTCCTTTTGACAGTCCATCACAAACAGGTAATCAAGACATCTGTTTCTAGCATTGGGCCCCTCCACCAGCGTAAAGATAACATTCCAGTTCTCCCAGTAAAACACTAGATTCTCAGGGTCTCGTGTTTCCCGTTCTTAACACCTGGGCCCTCTTGTGATATCCATGTACGTATATCGCATACGACTATACGTTTAACCTCACTATTTCTGAACTCCTAAATCTAAATCTATATTTTCCTCCACAACAGGAGACAGAGGACCCAACATATATACACTACACTGATGACTGATTGGTGTGGAGACAAGAGGACCCAACATATATACACATACTGATGACTGATGTGTGGAGACAGAAGAACCCAACATATATACATACTGATGACTGATGTGTGGAGACAGGGACCCAACATATATACACATACTGATGACTGATGTGGAGAAAGAGGACCCAACATATATACACATACTGATGACTGATGTGTGGAGACAGAGAACCCAACATATATACACATACTGATGACTGATGTGTGGAGACAGAGGACCCAACATATATACATACTGACAAGCTGATGTGAGACAGAGAGCAACATATATACACATACTGATGACTGATTGGGTTGTAGGTTCATAAAGGACAGAATGAATCCGGGAAACACAGGGTTCAGACATGTGGGCATAACTTTTCTGTGACCCCCATCAAAACAGGACCCCCACCAACATGCACCAGCTGTGAGAACACGCCGATGAGGCGGCTCCAAGGCAGGAGGGAGGTGCTGCCGCTTTCGGCAGCGCTGGAGGTGAATTCCGTCGCTGCCAAAACCGCTTCGAGCTCCGGCAGCGACATGTGGCTGAGTGGGGACGCCGGCTACTGCTCATTTAAAAGGCGCTGGGTGGAAAAATGCAGAGAAATGCTGAACACAATTAAGACTCAGAAGAGCGCAGCAGGGAATACAACGTAGGCCAAACTGGAGACTTTCAAAAATATGTGTATATTAAAGAAAATGAAAAACGGACAAGAGAGAGAGAGAGAGAGAGAGAGAGATGAGGGAAGATAGTAAGAGTGAGAGTGTTAAATGGGCAGAATGATAAAAGGAACATGGTTTTATGGTAAACGAAGGACAGTAACAAAACACTCTAGGGCCTTCAGAACAAAAATAGAACTGGCAAATTCAGCATATACATGTAAAGCACAACAAGCACTTTTGTTATGCTAAATTACACAACAAAAAAACTTGCAAGCTGGCTTATTTTTTGTCAATTCAAAGTTTCTTGTCTGTCATTTTTTGTTCTTTCACGTAGGACATATATGCAGCACCAGTCAAAAAGACACAGTTAGCCATTCACTAGGAGTGTGTCCATACATTTGTGCTGTGTGGGTTTAACGCATAAGATGAACAAAGTCATTCAGGATTTGTTTTACTGTACCACTGTTGATATGAGGGGATTCAGAGGCGCTATTCAAGCTACCATTCCAAGCATTTTTCACGTGTATTGAAATTTTTGGACGACTGCTAGCAAGTAAATTCAGTTGAGACATTCACATTAATTCAAACTCATTCGCAGTAGTAAAAGTTCTGTTACCTACAGAGGATATAAAAAGACTACAGCCCTAAAAATGCCAGGGCTCGTATTCATTAAGAATCTGAATGAAAAGAGTAGCACCTAGTGACAAAATTCTAAGAAAATTCTTAGAAATGTGGGCGTTTTACTCACAAAATTAAAAAGAAAAATCCACCAGCAACCGAAAAGTAATTTAAAAAGCATCTTAACCCTTAAAGAGGTCTTAAGGTCAAAATTGTTAGGAGCACGGGACCACTTTAAGTAGTGGGCCATATCTGGGCTGATGTGTCGGACATTGAAGGCAATATTCCTCTACCAAGTTCACCGAGATTCATTATGCAAGGTAAAAAATTCAAATGTACATTATATTTAGGAAATAATACTAATATTCTATCTCTTCTGTAGCAGTTTATTCTTCAAAATCTCAGATTCTGACCTAATAGCAGTTCGGTGGATGCTTGAAGTTTATTGATTCACTGGATGTTTATCATTTTATGTATTCTATTGTATGTTCAGGGGAGGGACTGAGGGACTGCAGGCAGCTGGATGAGTACATAAAAGGTAAAAAAGTGTGGCTAAATAAGCTTGAGTCTTTATTCACTCAGCCTCTCTTTATTGTCATTCATGTAAAACAGTAAATCAATCCTTAAATCAAGGATTCAGTTTTAATCACAGTCTATTTACCAAGTGCTGAAACACCCAAAAAAATTCCAGTGCTTTTTTACTTCAATTTGACATTTAGAAATTAAATTCGCCTGCCACTGCTTTGTGTATATTTTTGATTTGGAAGCTGCAAGCTGGTATGAGACATTTGACTGATGCCTGGATTGTCCCTGGTTTTGATTTCCCAACCGTCATGATAAGGTGTTAGTGATTCCAGAAGGTGCTGCATTCTGGTCTGTGGTAGGTCTAACGCCCTGTATAGTGACGGGGACACACAGAAGGGTGTGCTCTGGTCTGTAGTGGGTCTAACGCCCTGTATAGTGACGGGGACACACAGTAGGGGTGTACTCTGGTCTGTGTGGGTCCTAACGCCCCGGTATAGTGACGAGGGGACACTATACTGTCAAAAGCACCGTCCTTCGGATGAGACGTTAAACGAGGCCTTGACTCTCTGTGGTCATTAAAAACCCCAGGATGTCCTTCGATAAGAGTAGTATTTTTGATAGCAGTTTTGAATTAAGTTTAAAAGTGAAGTAAATTCTGTATTTTTTTTACATTTTTTGCTGAAGACGTTGATTTTTAATAGCACATATTGTTTAGTTTTCTGTTTTATGTACAGACATGCTTGTTTAAATTGGGGATAGTTTTTGCAAGTGTCTCCATATGTTTAGATTTATTATCTCAATTTTCTTTTTGGACTCGAACAACGTTCTTTGAAAATGATTGTTGAATTTGTTTACCAAAAGTGACATGTGGTGAATACCTGGCTGGATAGATATATGTGTGAATTAAATATTTGACAAACAAATAGTATATTTAAAAGTGCTGTCACGTAACCTCTGTTGTAGTAAGGAAGAGCCAAGGCCAAGTGTTTGACATGTGAAGGTGGTCGAACACAGGCGGAACAGAGACAAACTCTGGGTAGCTATTGGTGACTGGGTCTTCCCTTTTGCCAAACTGCCCTGGCCCACTTACTTGCATTCCCTGTTGGGCATGACACAGTGTGGCATTCCTGGTCCTCCCGGAGACGAAGAGAGATGAAGCTGGGACGTATCTGCAAGGATTGAGGTCCCATGTGTAATTGTGACAGTACAGCTGTTGCCCAGGGTTATCTTTGGTTTCCTGGAAGTTAACAACTCTTATGTTGCTAACTTACTTACACAAAATATGTTATGGCAACCCAGCTGTAAAATCAATTCAATGCTGTGAACCCCAACTAAGGTGGGACTAATCCATACAGTCATCAGAAAGCTCAAATCAACGTCATAATTCATACAGAGACTGTGGGGGGGAGGGGTTTAGAACTTAGCCTATTTAGGCTACATTCCCATTAGCTGATCAAGGCGTGCGCACCAGGACTTAAGACATATTAGCAACAGCATAACACTATATTAGGAACAGCATCAGTTGCAGCAGGTCAGATTTACAGCACCACGTAACGACACACTGTAACATGTATGATATTTTAAGGCTTTCAGATTAGTAGGTCAATGTTATTTTTTTCCTAAATGAAATGTTGGTGGAGGCGAAGAAGAACCACAGTTAGAAGGCCATCGACCTCAGGTAGGTCCTACGGGAAGAGATGCAGTGTGCAGGACATCAATCCACAGTCGGATCTGCCTTCATCTAAGTGTCAGCAGGATCGAGAGGAATTTATCAGTATGGATTCACATGTGTCATCGTCAACAAAGTCATCGTACAACATCCCCCAGTGTGTAGTGTGTTGCAGTGCTTGCTCACTTGAAGCCTAAAGCCTGTAGAAATGCTATGACACTTGAAAACCAAGCACCGGTTTCCGCTGCTTAACCAGTAGATGTTTTCCGACAAAGAAAAGGATTGAGAGTTGCAAAGCCAAAAGCAAGTCCTTACTAAGCAAACATCAATCCCTGTCAATACTCAACAGGCATTGTATGAGGTGACATTTTTAATTGCAAATGCAAAAAAGAAGCCACCGCGCCAATTGGGAAAAGCTCATCAAACCAGCTGCTGTTGTTTGATGAAAGCAAATACGTTTTTATGAAAACTCTTCGAACAACTTGTGGTTGTGAAGGTGAGGGTTTTAATTGTAGTTTTGGAACATTCTGGACCAATACATTTTAATCATTATAGTTGTGGAAATTGGCATTTTAAACTGATTATTTTCTATTTTGATTGATGTGCACTAACATTCAAACGAAAAAATGCCATCCATATCTCCAGGGAATATTTAAACTATTTCTTTGCATATATTGACATCGAAATCTTAAAACAATGTTGGTATTCTATTGTCCTTACTGGTATTGTGTTGCTTATTAGATTGTATTCTTGGCTAAAAATGTAATATTATTTGTTAGCAGTAGCATTATTCGATAAAATTTATCATATTACCACCATAACAGATATGACTCGGACCAGGACTTTTTTACAGAGTTTCTACATAAGACTATGCTTTTAATAATTATTAAACTACTATAAGGTCACTCTGCACAGCCTGCGGAGGAATGTACCCCTCAGAGCCAGGTTCCTCTCTAGAGTTTCTTCCTAAATTTGACCCATCAGGGAGCTTTCCCTAACCGCTGTGCTGTGTGAACTTTATGTTTTTATGCGTGTTCTCTCGTGTTTCAGGCTGGGTTTTGTAAAAGCACTTTGTGACAACTTTCTGTGAAAGAGGCTATATAAAATACATTTGATTGATTGACTTCTGAGTGTTCCATAATTGTCTTTTCTTTAACCCAAACTCGGGTTGGTGCACTTTTCAGACCAGTGTGTGCTCATTTGTTTATAATGGATATTTAGCCAGTCAATGGGAGGGTACTGCTTTACAATTGAACTGAAAGGGTAAACAGCTGCTAAGTAGTCCTTGTGATGTGAAATTAAACTATAGTGTGTTTCTAACCTCCAATTACGTTTTATAAAACTCTGCCAGGCCTTATATTTATTATGTCTATGTAGGGTTGTTTCTTAGGTCACTCGACAATACAGAATGATCTCTGTGTGTTCTCAGTTAGGGGCATAGATGCTGGTCATGGAATATGTGTGAGCATTGATTTATTTTATTAATTGCTTTGGTATATTTATACAAATGAGGTGGTAATTTATCAAAACTAAGCAGATTTTACATCGACTTGTACCATAGACAAATCCAATATTCATTTCACATTTAATACATAATGTAGATTGCACCAGTCTTGGACGCAACACCGTTTGTGTTGTCTGCCGTTAGGCTTGATAAGCATCTGCACCTGGACAATGTGGGGAAAATAAATGAAAGTGTGCTGCCATATTCAAAAATGTCATGGACGTAGTCCCTTACCTTAGGTCTTACAATGCTAGCATTGTGTTCCTTTTTTATGAGTTTGCTTCCAGTAATGGTTTGGTGACAATCCCTTACTCCTGGCCTGATACCGTCTATTCTGTCCTCAACCCTATTTCTTATCATGAAGTATTATGACTAGAGTTGCCACCCGTCCCTTAAAATACGAAATCGTCCAGTATTTGAGAATAAACGGGTTTATCCCGTATTTTCAGGTTGTCTCAATGAATGCCTCCATCTCTCGTGCAAATCATCCCACCCACGCATTCTGCCAGAAGGAGCTCGTCCTATTCTGCCCCTGATTGGGTAATACTCACGCGACTGCCATCGTTGGATTGATTGGTTGTTTTCAGGGTCGGCCAATCAGAGTCAGAGGGCAGGTCTCTTGGCAGAGAGTCTAAACTTTGAAGGATGGCGGAGGCTGCTCCAGATACCCCCCGCGTCCCAGCGTGAGGCAAAAGCGAATGAGTTGGAAGCAAATACGTGGCTGGGAAGGTGTCGGCGCAAATGAATATCGAAGCCAAGATCAAGAAAACCAAAAATTTGTCGGCGAATGTTCTCTATTTGCCCACGGTGGGTTGTCAGATGTGCGACAGCATGCATCGGGGAGCAACATTCCCTGTCTCAGAAGTAAAAAAACAAGAGAACACTCCCGGATTCTTCGCACCTCAATCATCTCCTGAGGCAGATAGTAATGACCGTTTTTAATCACCTCAATATTTCTGATTGATTACATAAGATTTCTGTTACCTATTTATTTAAGAAATAATGTTAAATGTAAATGAATCATGTTATGGTATAGTTGGTTGAAGACACTTTACAATAAGGTTACTTTAGTAAACATTAGTTAATGTATTATTAACTATGGACTAACAATAGAGTAATACATTTGTTACAGTATTTATTAATCTTTGTTAATGTTAGTTAATAGAAATAAAGCTGTTCATTTTTGTTCATGTTAGTTCACATTGCATTAACTAATATTAACAAGATTTGAATAAAGTATTAGTAGATAATAGAAATTACATTAACAAAGATGAATAAATACTGTATAAGTGCAGTTCATTTATTAGTTAGTTATGGATCTGTTAATTTAATAAGTTAATAAAATATGGTTCACATCTCAAGTTCCTCCAAATGCCTATTTTTTTGTGGTCCCTACTGTCAAGCCCATGTTCAATCTTAATATTTGTATTAAAACATGTATTAAGTTGTGATTTACCACTACTGGCACGTCATCGGACACCCCCACCATACACCACCACCCCCCTTGCGACGAGGCGTCCTCTTTATTTTTCTGTATTAAAGGTGGCAACCCTAATTATGACTGCCATTAACCACACACCACTTCTGACCAATGTCAGGCCATGGTTTTAGCCATGCTCAGCAGTGTATAAATAATAAACATATTAATGGTGACGTGGAAAACAAAGAAGAAATACATTTCCTAAAAGTCTGCACCTTTGATAGAGTTCAGTCGGTACTAAGTTATTTACCCACTTTCATTCTACTTACTCAATTTAGCCTTTAAAAAATATTCTACTACACACATGACATCCTGTGATCCAAGCATTGAATTAGTACCATAAACCATTTTATGTCAGATGAAAAATACACTTTTTACATTAGTAGGAATTGTTTGTAACCTTAGAAACGGATCATTCCATCATCTTAATCCTCATTATTAGATGCCAAGGTAGCGATACATGCTAGTACTTCTAGGTAATATTAGCCATATACACAGCTTACAGCAACGCTTTAGAGTTGAAACTAAGGAAAGCAGTAATCCAAAATTGTTTTAATTCAGTTTTATCTATTGCCGGGTCTGTTTACATTGACATACTGCACGTTGACATGGCCGTTCTTACAAAGAGGGCCGTTCTTACGAAAGTTAAATGAATGATTCGGTGGCAGGAAAAGCATGTTTTTACAATTCTAATTCAAATGTGTGCTTCAGCCTCCGGTTGGGAAAATCTAAGGAAAAACCCTTTTCCCTCATCCTTTTGTAAAATAACACTTTATTAACACATATTTGTTACAGTGCATCTGAATCTTCACTGACAATGTAAAGTAACACCATACTATTTATATTGAGAACAGTAATCTTTTGAAACCATATTTCCGTACAATATATACGTCATATCAGCCTATTCTGGGTCATTGGAAATTGGTGAGAAGATCAACCAGATTAGTAATGTTTCAATAACAACATCCAATTGAGTATAACCCGGGACATGCTGATGTGAACACACAGGGGCTAGGACATGAGTCCCTGTACCTTGTCTGAACACAGAGGATATTTTCACACCACATATGGCATCCTGTCACGGATGGAGCGGCGTAGTCACGAGGTGAAAGCCATGCAGAGCAATAGATCCGTTTAACCCAGGTTTATTAAAGACAACCTGAACATAAGTAAACCGAGTACGGCGAAAACACACTAAACTGTGAACCCAAATCAAGATGCGCACCTTAGCGACTTACACACAAACATTTAAGAGCGACAGCTATATATGTTACAAACCCACTCACCTCTAAAACACGGTGACATGTAACAACAAACAATGCTAAGCAAGGAGTGACTTCAAGACCCTTTATCCCCACATAAAGTGACAGATTACTAAGCAACTGTGACCGTGAAGAAGAAGTAATCACAGCTAGTGAACAAACACGGAAGTGGATCACCGAAATGGAAGTGCTTAGCATACCACACCAATCGTGACAGTATCCCCCACTAAAAGGCTAGCTCCCCAGATAGCGGGCGAGACAACAAAAACCAGAAGAGAACCAACAAGACCCAGGACCCACAGTTAAACCCAATGGGTTAGTCCATCAGGGCAGATTCCCAGTCCTGAATAGGCCACGTTGTGACCGCCATCTCGGCGGCTGAGGACGCCAGTTTGGCGAGCTCCAGGTGCGTCGTGGCGGCGGCCATCGTGGGTCGTCGTGGCGGCGGCCATCGTGGGCGTCGTGGCGGCCATCCGTGGGCGGCGTGGCGGAGGCCATCGTGTGCGTCGTGGCGGAGGCCATCGTGGGCGTCGTGGCGGCGGCCATCGTGGCGTCGTCGTGGCGGCGGCCATCGTGAGCGTCGTCGTGGCGGCGGGCCATCGTGAGCGTGGTCGTGGCGGCGGCCATCGTGAGCGTGGTCGTGGCGGCGGCCATCGTGGCGTCGTCGTGGCGGCGGCCATCGTGGCGTCGTCGTGGCGGCGGCCATCGTGAGCGTCGTCGTGGCGGCGGCCATCGTGGCGTCGTCGTGGCGTGACGGCTTATCGTGAGCGTAGTGGGCGGCCATCGTGGCGTCGTCGTGGCGGCGGCCATCGTGGCGTCGTCGTGGCGGCGGCCATCGTGGCTGTCGTCGTGGCGGCGGCCATCGTGACGTCGTCGTGGCGGCGGCCCTCGTGGGCGTCGTGGCGGCCATCGTGGCGTCGTCGTGGCGGCGGCCATCGTGGGCGCGTCGTCGTGGCGCGGCCCAGCCATTGTGGGGCGCGTCGTGGCGGCCATCGTGAGCGGCGTGGCGGCGGCCATTGTGGCGCGTCGTGGCGGCGGCCATTGTGGCGTCGTGCGTGCGACGCCATTGTGGCGTCGTCGTGGGCGGCCATAATGAGGCGCGTGGCGGCGGCCATTGTGGGCGTCGTGGCGGCGGCCATCGTGGCGGCGTGCGTGGCCGGCCATTGTGGCCGTCGTCGTGGCGCAGACCATCGTGGGTCAACGTGGCGGCGGCCATTGTGAGGCGACGTCGGCAGCCATTGTGGGCCGATACGGCCATCTTGACGTCGTCGTGGCAACAGCCATCGTGAGCGTCGGCGTGCGGCGGCCATCGTGGGCGTCGGCGTGACGGGAGCCATCGTGGGCCTGGCGTGGCGACCCGGCAACCATCTTGGGCGCTGGCGGTGACGGCGACAGCCATCTTGGGCGCTGTCGGGACAACGG
This sequence comes from Dallia pectoralis, assembly GCA_029465975.1. Taxonomy (NCBI): domain Eukaryota; kingdom Metazoa; phylum Chordata; class Actinopteri; order Esociformes; family Umbridae; genus Dallia; species Dallia pectoralis. The sequence continues at coordinate 1,360,822 of JAHKKI010000038.1, read as the reverse complement.
GGACCGTGGGCCGCTGGCGAGGCGGCGGCAGCCATCTTAGGCGCCAGGCGTGGCGACAACAATGCATCTTGGGGCGCTGGCGTGACAGCGGGGGCCATCGTGGGCGCTGGCGTGGCGGCGGCCCAGCCATCTTGGGGCGCTGGGGACGTGGCGGAGCCATCGTGAGCGCTGGCGTGACCACAGCAGCCATCTTGGGCGCTGGCGGACGACGGGAGCCATCTTGGGCGCTGAGCGTGACGCGAGCGGCCATCGTGGCGCTGGCGTGACGGCGGAGCCATCTTAGACTGGCGTGGCGGCAGCCATCTCGCGCGCTAGGCGTGAAGCCACAGCAGCCATCTTGGCGCTGGCGTGGCGGCAACAACCATCTTGGCGCTGGCGGGACGGCGGGAGCCATCGTGGAGCGCTGGCGAGGCGGCGGCAGCCATCTTGGGTGCTGGCGGGCGGCGGCAGCCATCTTGAGCGCTGGCGGACGGCAGCAGCCATCTTGAGCGCTGGCGTAAGCCCGGCAGCAGCCATCTTGAGCGCTGGCGGGGCGGCGGCAGCCATGCGCGCTGGCGGGAGCGGCGGCAGCCATCTTGGCGCTGGCCGGGGCTGACCCAGGACCATCGTGGGCCCAGCTGGCGTGGCCAGCCATCTTGGCGCTGGCGGGGCGAGGCGGGAGCCATCGTGGACGCTGGCGTGACGGCGGGGAGCCATCTGGTGAGCGCTAGGCGTGACGGCGGGAGCCATCGTGGGCGCTAGGCGGGGCAGCGGCAGCCATGCGAGCGCTGACGTGACAGCGGGGAGCCACATCTTGGCGCTGGCGGGGCCGGCAAGGCCATCGTGGACGCTGGCGGGGCGGCGCGCCGCCATCTTGAGCGCTGGCGGGACGACAAGGCCATCGTGGACGCTGGCGTGGCGGCGACCTTCATCTTGAGAGCTGGCGGGGCGAGGCGGGAGCCATCGTGGACGCTGGCGTGACGGCGGGAGCCATGCGTGGGCGCTGGCGTGGCGGGCAGGGAGCCATCGTGGGCGCTGTTGGGCGAGACCGGCGGCAGCCATCTTGGGGCGCTGAGCGGGACGACAGGAGCCATCGTGGACGCTGGCGTGACGACCATCTCAGGCGCAAGCGTGGTGGCGACCATCTCAGGCGCTGGCTCCTGTAAATCCAGCCATGTCCTCCACCACGTCCTAATAATGGCCGTGGGCTGGTCAGCTCAACCCCCTCCGGGGTTTTCTGTCCCTGACGTCGGCGGCGAAGGTCTTCCCACGGCGGGGTAGTGGCTGTAGCTCAGGGTTTTCCTCCTCCTGTCTGCAGCCCCGGAACAGTAGGCGGTGTCTTCTGCCTTCCCCAGCCCGGCACGTCCGATGTTGCGGGGACTAGTCGACTGAGGACGGGATCCCCATAGAGAGCGTCTTCCAGAGTCCTCCTCCACTCGCTCGTAGACCGCCTCCTCTCATCATCCAGGAGAGAATTCGGACTAATCACTGCCAGGTGTGGCGCTCCTGCTGCTCCGTGGAGTTGTGGTGAGCTTCATACCTCGGAGGCGCTATAGCTTGCCCCTCCGAGAATCACTCACCGTCCGGCTCTGCGGAGCTTTTTGGGTGGCTTCGCATTCTGTCACGGATGGAGGCGGCGTAGTGCGGTGAAAGCCATGTGCAGACCAATAGATCCGTTTAACCAGGTTTATTAAAGACCAGCACCTGAACATAAAACAAACCGAGTACGGCGAAAACACACTAAACTGTGAACTTAAATCAAAGATGCGCACATAGCGACTTACACACAAACATTTAAGAACGACAGGCTATATATGTACAAACACTCACCTCTAAAACACAGTGACATGTAACAACAAACAATGCTAAGCAAGGAGTAGCACTGGCGAGCCCCTTTATCCCCACATAGGCTGACAGATTACTAACAGCTGTGACCACGTGAAAGAGGAAGTAATCACAGCTAGTGAACACAAAAAAGAAAAACACGGAAGTGGATCACCGAAATGGAGGTGTAGCAGCAACGCCACCACACCAATCGTGACACATCCGTGTGTTTTAAACTTACTGCAGGATTGAGATTTCTAAAGATGTAGAAAGCCTCAGAACATATCTCTGAGTAAGGACTGTACCATTTTTGAATAGGATGGCGGATTTCTGCTGATTCTATACCCTGTTAAAAATATTGAAAATAGTTTTCATATACCAAAACAAAGAGCTGGTGAATGAACAAGTATACACAAGTAACAGTACAGAACATATTATTTTTTCTCACTGAGAATGACAGTTAACCAAGATTAGTTCACACTCTAACAAAATCCATGATAAATAAATATTTTGAAAACTGAAAATTGAAACAGGCAATAGAGAGGGACTCCACTGTAGAGACCTTAATTTATATTAGCCATGAGATGGACTTCACTATAGAGACCTTAATTTATATTAGCCATGAGATGGACTCCTGTAGAGACCTTAATTTATATTAGCCATCAGATGGACTTCACTGTAAAGACCTTAATTTATGTATTAGCCATGAGATGGACTCCACTGTAGACCTTAATTTATATTAACACATGAGATGGACTCCACTGTAGGAGACCTTAATTTATATTAGCCATGAGATGGACTCCACTGTAGAGACCTTAATTTATATTAGCCATGAGATGGACTCCACTGTAGAGACCTTAATTTATATTAGCCATCAGATGGACTCCACTGTAGAGACCTTAATTTATATTAGCCATCAGATGGACTCCACTGTAGAGACCTTAATTTATATTAGCCATCAGATGGACTCCACTGTAGAGACCTTAATTTATATTAGCCATCAGATGGACTCCACTGTAGAGACATAATTTATATTAGCCATCAGATGCACTCCACTGTAGAGACCTTAATTTATATTAGCCATGAGATGGACTCCACTCATTCAATTCCCGAATATGCTTTTGAAATTATGCATCCAGAAGGTGTTATCTCGATGTCATGCCAGCCGGCTTGTCCTGCCTCTTGATCAGTTGTTTTATCCTTTTGTTTATTGGAAAACCAACAGAAATAAGAGTTCTTAAATATGCATAGTAAGGTAATGTTTGCATGGGTAGAGACACATCACCAACATAGCTGTTGCCTATTATTCAGCACATCATCATTCAAGCATTTAGTTGGGGTGTCTCCGTAGGATGTCACTATGAGTCGATGCCATGAAACATTTCACTGCCATGATTGTGTGGCCTTCATAATACTGAAGAGCTGGCAGATTGGTTAGCATTTTCTTAACATTAGCAATGCTGTTTTATGTCATATGTCAAGCTTTGCAAAATCAAAGTTGGCGTGATGAGTGTCAGAGGTGGTCAATATGGATTTACGATGTGATCACCAAGCACTTAGGCTAAATGTAGAAGGAGCTTTTTAAACACAGTGAATCCACAACTGTTCAAGAGAGAGACAGGAAAAGCATAGTCGATTACAATCCAAAACGCACTATGATTTATGTTCTTTAGAACTTGAAACTGACAAATCAGACATTTTCAGCTCCATTTTAAACAAGATATTTTTGGTTTGACCCATTCCCCCAAGAGCACATATTTAGCTAGTTGGATACCATTAAGAAATCTGTACATGAACATCTGTATATATATGCTTGTTGAATCAGATAGTTTACTGCCTTGTTGGTCTACATAATTAACCATGCAGTGGTATGGTCAAATTGATTACATAGAAAAAAAACATAACAAAATTCACAGTTTTGTTTTTAGTTTTGTACATCCAACCAGGTTAAGGGAATATGCATTTGTTACAATATCACAATATTAAAACGAGGTAGAGAGACTTTCATCTCAACTTACTCCTAGTACATTTCTACTCACGTAATAGGGTGTTGATTAGAAAAATAATTAGGAGATTTTGATAATCGACTTTTGTACCATATATTTCATTACTGCCCAGACGGAATATGATTGTAACTTGCAGTGTCAATATGGCAGCCATTGGCATTCATTGTTTGATCTAAGATGGCAAAACCCTGTAAAATCTATGGCTCATTTAAAGTATACAGGAATACTTTGTTAACTCAACGTGTGGCTCTGTGTAATCTTAATCATTGAGACTAATGGAAAATATATTTGTCTAACTGGGTCTTGTTTTTTCCTTAGGCCGGTTAATATAAACACATCTGTATATTTACAAAATGATTAGAAAGGCATTAAACAAATCTAAAGCATTTTCCAGTGACACTTTCTGTCAGTTCTTTAAATAAGGCAGTACTGAACATTTTACTTGACTTGACTTGAAAAGTATATTTAGCATGAGAAGTGAGCGTGTGTGGGACATAGGTATATATAAAAGTGTAGTAATGAGTGAGTAAAAACGTTGTTGCCACAAAAAATGTAGTTGTTATAAACATACACTTTCTTTTTATACAAATGTGCTTAACTCTTTTACAGTTTGAACCTAATAACAGATTATTAACAGAACAAATGTGCAGAAAAACAAAAGGCACAGGACCATGGCAGTTAATCCAGTCTGGGTAAGAAGAACATTGATGCATTTCAAAGCTTACTTCCAGAAAGTTCTTAGAAACGTAGACATAAATTTCCACTTTCAGTGTAGAAGAAGCATCATGCAAAAAAAATCAAAAAATGCTAAATAAACCTTTACTGTCACTATAAGATAAACATTTGCTTCTACAAATCTGTCTTCAATAAATTCACTGACTGTCATATAATCACTTATTTTAACCAAAGTTAACATTTGTCATTTTATTACATGTTTTTATGGTTGGACTATGAGTGTTCCATATTGTAAGTAAGGTATTTTATTTTAAATATACTGTCTGGTCATTCTGTTATTGAGCTGTTAGTGTATATATTTATAATATTGTGTATATTATGTTGTGTGTGTGTAACCCAGGGGGAACAGTGGATGTTCTAACAACAGCTGATGGGAATCCTAATAAAAATGTAATACAAAAAAAGGTTTATGGCAGAATGTTTGTCCTTATCCAACCAAATAACACTAAGACCTTTGTGTTTTCAATGTAACCGAAAGGACTCTCTGTTCCCTCAATGCTACCCCTTCATCTCTCCAATCTCTACAATCCAGTGCAAGCATTATACAGGCAATCAGATAATTTGTGGAGGCCAGAAGGTTCAGAAACAGAGACTGGCCAACCGAGGCCTGACCGCATGTTTATCATTGATAAAGCTATTGTCTCTTTGTTCTAATGTAGTAGTGCTGATCAACAATGCTGGCTACAGGAGGAGTGTAGTCTTTTGTAAACATGTGCATTCAGATTAAACAAGTATACAATTTTTTTCAGTATAATTTCAGGTAGCATTTAATGCTAATGTCATAGACAGTCTGGCTGGAGCATGACCATACATGTGGACCTGTCTGAAATAGAGGGTGACGACAGGGGTTATCCTAGAAGAGAATAGAAAGTGCTAGCTAACGAGAGCTTCATCTTGACCACCTTTATGAAATATAAAACTTCACAATTGTCACCAAAGAAATACCCTAAAAGTAAAAAGCTAATTCCAGGCAACAACTATACAGTAGCGAGTTCTATTTTGTGGACATTTATCCATATATTGTTTGTTTTGGAAGGTGGGATTGGGGATTACACCTCTTTCAGGGTAGCAGAACTGACTCTTCTCAAACAAATACGGTGTGCATTAGGATTTCAGCAGTGGCCCTAAAAATGTGTTTGGTTCTGGTGTCTGAAGCTTAAGCATTGATTGCTCCCAGGTTTGACTTTCTGTAGGACCAATCGGAATCCAATGAATGCTACTGCATTGGTTCATGACAGGACGTGAATTTGCCAAACCAATCAGAGGACATGCAGCCAGCCTCACTATTCTAAAAACAGCCACGTATCCTCCTTTATCCATATTTATAACAACAAAATATATCGTTTGTTTTGTTGCAAATAATTATATTTATATACATTTGAATATAGTTTGTATATACATTGACAGTAAATTCATCTTGTGATTGTTTATATTGGCTTCATATATGGGTAAAAAGAAAGCGGCACATCTTTGAGTTTTACATCGATACTGATGTGTGCCAAACGGGAAATGCTTTATTCACATTCTGAAGAAATGAAATGTTCACTTGGTGCATAGATGTGGATATTTCCAGGAGGATCAGTTGGCACTAGGCATTTTAACACGTTGATAAATGTGTACTGATTATCTCTGGAACTGATGAAACAAGACACCCTTAACCAGAAATTGCACTGAGGTCACCATTGATATGAAACGGATCAAAACAAGCCAAACCAGTCATGGGAAAATACTAACTGAAACGTAAAACACGCTGAAAGAAAGAAGGCTGAAGAGAGTAGCTTATCTTGCAGTTTGGTTACACAGAAGAGGTCATTTGACGCAATCCAGATGAAGAGGACACCTCTCAGGGGTTTGTAAACAGTTGGACACACATACACACACACACACATGTGCTCTGTTGTTGTGGTCTGAGGGCATCTGTTCCTAATGACCATTGACTTGTCCGCCTCTGTATTCCGGAATAAAACAAAGATGCTGACAATGTTGTCATGGAGGGAATGCTGTATCCTCTACAGAAAGTGACATATTGAATACTATACTAATTATGCTAATTAAATGTGGTTAATATCTGATTCTTAAGAACCACTGCGAGTTGTGTTTGCTAGTTTACTTTGCTAGTTACTAGTGGTTCTTGGGCAACAATTTATGTTCAATGTGGCATACGGTTGTGGAGAGTAACTTGAAATGGGGCATGTCTTTGAGATAGTTCAGTTTTAGCACCTGGTAAAATTCATGGTCATCAGTTTTGTTGTTTGAAACTACTAAGACAAATATGTACACTTATGTAGAAATTTGACAAACAGATGCCCTCAGACCACAACAACAGAGCACATGTGTGTGTGTGTGTATGTGTGTCAACTGCTTACAAACCCTGAGAGGTGTCCTTCATCTGGATTGGTGTCAAATGACCTCTTCTGTGTAACCAAACTGCAAGATAAGCTACTCTCTTCAGCCTTCTTATTCAGCGTGTTCAGTTAGTATTTCCCATGACTGGTTTGGCTTGTTTTTGATCCAGCCATATCAATGGTGACCTCAGTGCAATTTGGGTTAAGTGCCTTGCTCTTCATCAGTTCCAGAGATAATCAGTACACATTTATCAACGTGTTAAATGCCTAGTGCCAACTGATCCTCCTAGGAAATATCCCATCTATACACCAAGTGAACATTTGTTTCTTCAGAATGTGAATAAAAGCATTTCCCGTTTGGCACACATCCCAGTATCGATGTAAAACTCAAAGATGTGCGTTTCTTTACCCCATATATGAAGCCAATATAGAAACAATCACAAGATGAATTTATAATAATGTATATACAAACTATATTCAAATGTATATAAATATAATTATTTGCAACAAAACAAACGATATATTTTGTTGTTATAAATATGGATAAAGGAGATACGTGGCTGTTTTAGAATAGTGAGGCTGGCTGCATGTCCTCTTCTGATTGGTTTGGCAAATTCACGTCTCTGTCATGAACCAATGCCCGGTAGCATTCATTGGTTCGATTGGTCACTACAGAAGTCAAGTGGGAGCGATATTGCTTGAAAACTTCAGACACCAGGGCCAAACACATTTCAGGGCCACTGTTGAAATCTAATGCACACCGTATTTGTTTGAGAAGAGTCAGTTCTGCTACCCTGAAAGAGGCCAACCCCAACCCACCTTCAAAACAAACAATATATGGATAAATGTCCACAAAATAGAACTCGCTACTGTATAGTTGTTGCCTGGAATTAGCTTTTTACTTTTAGGGTATTTCTTTGGTGACAATTGTGAAGTTTTATATTTCATAAAGGTGGTCGAAGATGAAGCTCGCTAGCTAGCACTTTCTATTCTCTTTCTAGATAACCCTGTCGTCACTCCCTCCTATTTCAGACAGGTCACATAGTCATGCTCAGCCAGACTGTCTATGACATTAGCATTAAATGCTACCTGAAATTATAATGAAAAAATTGTATACTTGTTTTAATCTGAATGCACATGTTTACAAAGACTAAGGACTTCTCCTGTAGCCAGCATTGATGATCAGCACTACTACATTAGAACAAAGAGACAATAGCTTTATCAGCCAGTAAACATGTGGTCAGGCCTCGGGTTGGCCAGTCTCTGTTTCTGAACCTTTTCTGGCCCCTCCACAAATTATCTGATTGCCTGTATAATGCTTTGTTCCGGATTGTAGAGATTGAGATGAAGGGTAGGCATTGAGGGAACAGAGGTCCTTTTCGGTTACATTGAAAAACACAAAGGTCTTAGTGTTATTTGGTTGATAAGGACAAAAACATTCTGCCGCAAACCTTTTTTTGTATTACATTTTTATTAGGATTCCCATCCGGCTGTTGTTGGGAGCATCCTGTTCCCCCTGGGTTACACACAACATAATATGCTTTATCATTATAAATATATACACTAACAGCTCAATAACAGAATGACAGACAGTATATTTAAAATAAAAATACCTTACTTACAATATGGAACACTCATAGTCCAACCATAAAAAACATGCAATAAAATGACAAATGTTAACTTTAGTTTGCGTGATTATATGACAGTCAGTGAATTTGTGAAGACAGATTTGTAAGAAGCAAATGTTTATCTTATAGTGACAGTAAAAGGTTTATTAGCATTTTTGATTTTTTGCATGATGCTTCTACACTGAAAGTGGAAATTTATATCTACGTTTCTAAGAACTTTCTGGAAGTAAGCTTTGAAATGCATCAATGTTCTTTCTTGCAGACTGATTAACTGCCATGGTCACTGTGCCTTTTGTTTTTCTGCAATATTTGTTCTGTTAATAATCTGTTATTAGTTCAAACTGTAAAAGAGTTAAGCACATTTGTATAAAAGAAAGCGATGTTTATAACAACTACATTTTTTGTGGCAACAACGTTTACTCACTCATTACCACACTTTTATATGGGCCTATGTCCACGTTTTCACTTCTCTGCTAAATATACTTTTTCAAGTCAAGTCAAGTAAAAATGTTCAGTACTGCCTTATTTAAACTGACGAGGAATGCTGAAATGCTTTAAAGATTTGTTTAATGCCTTTCTAATCATTTTGTAAATATACAGATGTGTTTATATTAACCGGCCTAAGGAAAAAACAAGACCCAGTTAGGACAAATATATTTTCCATTAGTCTCAATGATTAAGATTACACAGAGCCACACGCGTGAGTTAACAAAGTATTCCTGTATACTTTAAATGAGAGCCATAGATTTTACAGGGTTTTGCCATCTTAGATCAAACAACAGAATGCCAATGGCTGCCATATTGACACTGCAAGTTACAATCATATTCCGTTCACAGTAATGAAATATATGTACAAAAGTCGATTTATCAAAATCTCTAATTATTTTCTTAATCAACACCCTATTACGTGAGTAGAAATGTACTAGGGAGTAAGTTGAGATGAAAGTCTCTACCTCGTTTTAATATTGTGATATTGTGGAATAAATGCATATTCCCTTAACCTGGTTGGATGTACAAACTAAAAACAAAACTGTGAATTTTGTTATGTTTTTTTCTATGTAATCAATTTGACCATACTACTGCATGGTTAATTACAGTGTAGACCAACAAGGCAGTAAACTATCTGATTCAACAAGCATATATATACAGATGTTCATGTACAGATTTCTTAATGGTATCCAATCAGCCAACATGTGCTCTTGGGGAATGGGTCAACCCCAAAATATCTTGTTTAAAATGGAGCTGAAAATGTCTGATTTGTCAGTTTCAAGTTCTAAAGAACATAAATCATAGTGCGTTTTGATTGTAATCGACTATGCTTTTCCCTGTCTCTCTTTTGAACAGTTGTGGATTCACTGTGTTTAAAAGCTCCTTCTACATTTAGCCTAAGTGCTTGGTGATCACATCGAAATCCATATTGACCACCTCTGACACTCATCACGTCAAACTTTGATTTTGCAAAGCTTGGACATATGACATAAAACAGCATTGCTAACAGAGAAATGCTAACCAACGTTGCCAGCTCTTCAGTATTATGAAGGCCACACAATCATGGCAGTGAAATGTTTCATGGCATCGAATTCATAGCACATCCTACGGAGACACCCCAATTAAATGCTAACACATGCTAATAGGCAACAGCTATGTTGGTGATGTGTCTCTACTCCATGCAAACATTACCTTACTATGCATATTTAAGAACTCTTATTTCTGTTGGGTTTTTCCAATAAACAAAGGATAAAACAACTGATCAAGAGCCAGGACAAGCCGGCTGGCATGACATCGAGATAACAATTTCTGGATGCATAATTTCAAAAGCATATTCGGAATTGAATGAGTGGAGTCCATCTCATGGCTAATATAAATTAAGGTCTCTACAGTGGAGTGCATCTGATGGCTAATATAAATTAAGGTCTCTACAGTGGAGTCCATCTGATGGCTAATATAAATTAAGGTCTCTACAGTGGAGTCCATCTGATGGCTAATATAAATTAAGGTCTCTACAGTGGGAGTCCATCTGATGGCTAATATAAATTAAGGTCTCTACAGTGGAGTCCATCTGATGGCTAATATAAATTAAAGGTCTCTACAGTGGAGTCCATCTCATGGCTAATATAAATTAAGGTCTCTACAGTGGAGTCCATCTCATGGCTAATATAAATTAAGGTCTCTACAGTGGAGTCCATCTCATGGCTAATATAAATTAAGGTCTCTACAGTGAGTCCATCTCATGGCTAATATAAATTAAGGTCTCTACAGTGAAGTCCATCTGATGGCTAATATAAATTAAAGGTCTCTACAGTGGAGTCCATCTCATGGCTAATATAAATTAAGGTCTCTATAGTGAGTCCATCTCATGGCTAATATAAATTAAGGTCTCTACAGTGGAGTCCCTCTCTATTGCCTGTTTCAATTTTCAGTTTTCAAAAATATTTATTTATCATGGATTTTGTTAGAGTGTGAACGAATCTTGGTTAACTGTCATTCTCAGTGAGAAAATAATATGTTCTGTACTGTTACTTGTGTATACTTGTTCATTCACCAGCTCTCTTGTTTTGCATATGAAAAAACTATTTTTCAATATTTTTAACAGGGTATAGAATCAGCAGAAATCCGCCATCCTATTCAAATGGTACAGTCACGCGGCGTAGATATGTTCTGAGGTTTTCATATCTTTAAATCTCAATCCTGCAGTAAGCCTAAAACACACGGATGTGTCACGATTGGTGTGGTGGCGTTGCTACACTTCCATTTCGGTGATCCACTTCCGTGTTTTTTTTGTTCTCAGCTGGCTCTTTCACGTGGTCACAGCTGTTTAATCAATGGGATATAAAGGGGTCGCGAGCAGTCACTCCTTGCTTAGCATTGTTCTATGTCACATTGTTTTAGAGGTGAGTGTTTGTACATATTTGAATTGTTGTTTTAAGGTGCTTGTTTTAAGTCGCTATATGCGCATTTTCCTTTAATTCACAGTTTAGTGTGTTTTTCGCCGTTTCGGTTTGTTTTATGTTTTGTCATTAATAAACCTGACCCAAACGGATTACCTTGGCTCTGCACATGGCTTTCATCCACACTACACCGCTCCATCCGTGACAGAATGCGAAGCCACCCAAAAAAAGCCCGCAGAGCCGGACGGTGAGTGGATTCCTCGGAGGGGCAAGCTATAGCGCTCCGAGGTATGAAGCTCACCGTCAACCCACGGAGCAGCAGGAGCGGCGCTACACCTGGCAGGGTGATTGGGGTCCGACTCCCTCTCCTCGGGATGAGGAGGCGTTCTGGCGAGTGGAGGAGGACTCCTGGAAGACGCCCTGCTATGGGATCCCGTCCTCAGTCGACTAGTCCCGCAACATCGGACGTCGGCTGGGGCGGGCAGAAAGACACCGCCCACTGTTCGGGGCTGCAGACAGGAGGAGGAAAACCCCTGGAGCTACAGCCACTACCCCGCCGTGGGAAGACCCTTTTCTGCCGCCGACGTCAGGGACAGAAAAACCCCCGGAGGGTTGGATGACCAGCCCACGGCCATTATTAGGGCGTGGTGGAGGACATGGCTGGATTTACAGGCCAGCGCCTGAGATGGTCGCCACCACGCTTGCGCCTGGGATGATGTCAGCCACCACATGGCTGGACCGTCACGCCTGAGATGGTCGCCGTCACGCCAGCGCCTGAGACGTGGTTCCTGCCTGCCGTCCCGCCAGCGCCCAAGATGGCTACCGCGTCCGCCAGCGCTCAAGATGGCTGCCGCCGTCCCGCCAGCGCCCAGATGGCTCCCTGTCGTCCCGCCAGCGCTCAAGATGGCCCCCGCCGTCACGCCAGCGCTCAAGATGGCTGCCGCCCCGTCCCGCCGCGCCGATGGCTCCCGCCGTCACGCCAGCGCCCAGATGGCTCCGCGTCCGCCAGCGCCCAAGATGGCTACCGTCGTCCCGCCAGCGCTCAAGATGGCTGCCGCCGTCACGCCAGCGTCCACGATGGCTCCTGTCGTCCCGCCAGCGCTCAAGATGGCTGCCGCCGTCCCGCCAGGCGCTCAAGATGGCTGCCGCCGTCCCGCCAGCGCTCAAGATGGCTGTTGCCGTCACGCCAGCGCTCAAGATGGCTGCCGTCGTCCCGCCAGCGCTCAAGATGGCTGCCGTCGTCCCGCCAGCGCCCAAGATGGCTGCCGCCGTCTCGCCAGCGTCCACGATGGCTCCCGCCGTCCCGCCAGCGCTCAAGATGGCTGTTGCCGTCACGCCAGCGCCCAAGATGGCTGTTGTGGTCACGCCAGCGCTCGAGATGGCTGCCGTCGCCACGCCAGCGCCCAAGATGGCTGCCGCCGTCACGCCAGCGTCACGATGGCCCCCGCCGTCACGCCAGCGCCCAAGATGGCTGTTGTCGTCACGCCAGCGCCCAAGATGGCTGTTGTGGTCACGCCAGCGCTCAAGATGGCTGCCGCCCCGCCACGCCAGCGCCCAAGATGGCTGCCGCCGTCACGCCAGCGCCCAAGATGGCCCCGCCGTCACGCCAGCGCCCAAGATGGCTGTTGTCGTCACGCCAGCGCCCAAGATGGCTGCCGCCGTCTCGCCAGCCCCACGATGGTCCCCGCCGTCACGCCAGCCCAAGATGGCTGTTGCCGTCACGCCAGCCCAAGATGGCTGCCGCCGTCTCGCCAGCGTCACGATGGCTCCCGCCGTCACGCCAGCGCCCAAGATGGCTGTTGCCGTCACGCCACCGCCCAAGATGGCTGCCGCTCACGCCAGCGCCCAAGATGGCTCCGCCGTCACGCCGCCCACAATGGCTGCCGCATCGCCGCCCACAATGGCTGCCGCATCGCCGCCCACAATGGCTGCCGCATCGCCGCCCACAATGGCTGCCGCATCGCCGCCCACAATGGCTGCCGCATCGCCGCCCACAATGGCTGCCGCCGCCGCCCACAATGGCTGCCGCATCGCCGCCACAATGGCTGCCGCGCCGCCCACGATGGCTGCCGCTCGCCGCCCACGATGGCCGCCGCCACGCGCGCTCACGATGGCCGCCGCCACGCCGGCGCTCACGATGGCCGCCGCCCGCCGCTCACGATGGCGCCGATCGCCGCCCACGATGGCTGCCGCATCACCGCGCTCACGATGGCCGCCGCCACGCCGCTCACGATGGCCGCCGCCACGCAGCGCTCACGATGGCCGCCGCCACGCCCTCGATGGCCGCCGCTCACGATGGCCGCCGCCACGCCCGCTCCCACGATGGCCGCCGCCACGCCTCCGCTCACGATGGCCGCCGCCACACTCCGCTCACGATGGCCGCCGCCCGCCACGCTCACGATGGCCGCCGCCCGCTCCGCTCACGATGGCGCCGCCCGCCGCTCACGATGGCGCCGCCCGCTCACGCTCACGATGGCCGCCGCCACTCACGCTCACGATGGCCGCCGCCACGCTCCGCTCACGATGGCCGCCGCCCGCCGCCCACGATGGCCTCCGCCACGTCGCCCCGATGGCCTCCGCCCGTCGCCCACAATGGCCTCCGCCACGTCGCACCGATGGCCTCCGCCCGTCGCCCGATGGCCTCCGCCCGTCGCCCACGATGGCCTCCGCCACGTCGCCCACGATGGCCGCCGCCCGCCGCACCTGAGCCGCTCAAGCTGGCGGTCTCTCAGCCGCTCGAGATGGCGGTCGGCCACCCGTGGCCTATTCAGGACTGGACCCGTCCTGATGGACTAACCCATTAGGTTTAACTGTGGGTCCTGTCTTGTTGCTCCTTGTGGTTTTTGTTGGTTCGTTCGGCTATCTGGGAGCTAGCCTTTTAGTGGGGGATACTGTCACGATTGGTGTGGTGGCGTTGCTACACTTCCATTTCGGTGATCCACTTCCGTGTTTTTGTTTCACTAGCTGTGATTACTTCCTCTTTCACGTGGTCACAGCTGCTGTTTGTCACTTTATCAATGGGATAAAGAGGGTCGCTAAGCAGTGCACTCATTGCTTAGCATTGTTCTATGTCACATTGTTTGTAGAGGTGAGTGTTTTGTAACACGTTTGAATTGTTCTGAAGGTGCTTGTTTTAAGTCGCTATATGCGCATTTTGATTTCAAGTTCCAGTACGTGTTTTTGTCGCCGTTTACGGTTTTGTTTTATGTTTTGTCTTTAATAAACCTGACCCAAACGGATTACCTTGGCTCCTGCACATGGCTTTCATCCACACTACGCCGCTCCATCCGTGACAGGATGCATATGTGGTGTGAAAATATCCTCTGTGTTCAGACAAGGTAATAGGACTCATGTCCTAGCCCTGTGTGTTCACATCAGCATGTCCCGGGGTTATACTCAATTGGATGTTGTTATTGAAACATTACCAATCTGCTGATCTTCTCACCAATTTCCAATGACCCAGAATAGGCTGGATATGACGTATATATATTGTACGGAAATATGGTTTCAAAAGATTACTGTTCTCAATATAAATAGTATGGTGTTACTTACATTGTCAGTGAAGATTCAGATGCACTGTAACAAATATGTGTTAATAAAGTGTTATTTCATAAAAGGATGAGGGAAAAGGGTTTTCCTTAGATTTTTCCCAACCGGAGGCTGAAGCACACATTTGAATTAGAATTGTAAAAACATGCTTTTCCTGCCACTGAATCATTCATTTAACTTTCTGTAAGAACGGCCCTCTTTGTAAGAACGGCCATGTCAACGTGTATGTCAATGTAAACAGACCCGGCAATAGATAAAACTGAATTAAACAATTTTGGATTAATGTTTTCCTTAGTTTCAACTCTAAAGCGTTGCTGTAAGCTGTGTATATGGCTAATATTACCTAGAAGTACTAGCATGTATCGCTACCTTGGCATCTAATAATGAGTGATTAAGATGATGGAATGATCGTTTCTAAGGTTACAACAATTCCTACTAATGTAAAAAGTGTATTTTTCATCTGACATAAATGGTTTATGGTACTAATTCAATGCTTGGATCACAGGATGTCATGTGTGTAGTAGAATATTTTTAAAGGCTAAATTGAGTAAGTAGAATGAAAGTGGGTAAATAACTTAGTACCGACTGAACCTATCAAAGGTGCAGACTTTAGGAAATGTATTTCTTCTTTGTTTTCCACGTCACCATTAATATGTTTATTATTTATACACTGCTGAGCATGGCTAAACCATGGCCTGACATTGGTCAGAAGTGGTGTGGTTAATGGCAGTCATAATTAGGGTTGCCACCTTTAATACAGAAAAATAAGAGACGCCTGCCGCAAGGGGGTGGTGGTGTATGTGGGGGTGTCCGATGACGTGCCAGTAGTGGTAAATCACAACTTAATACATGTTTTAATACAAATATTAAGATTGAACATGGGTTTGACAGTAGGACCACAAAAAAATAGGCATTTGGAGGAACTTGTGAGATGTGAACCATATTTTATTAACTTATTAAATTAACAGATCCATAACTAACTAATAATGAACTGCACTTATACAGCATTTATTCATCTTTGTTAATGTAATTTCTACATTCACTAATACTTTATTCAAATCTTGTTAATATTAGTTAATGCAATGTGAACTAACATGAACAAAAAAATGAACAGCTTTATTTCTATTAACTAACATTAACAAAGATTAATAAATACTGTAACAAATGTATTACTCATTGTTAGTCCATGTTAGTTAATAATACATTAACTAATGTTTAATAAAGTAACCTTATTGTAAAGTGTTCTCAACCAATCATACCATAACATGATTCATTTACATTTTTAACATTATTTCTTAACAAATAGGCAGACTATGAAATCTTATGTAATCAATCAGAACATTATTGAGGTGATTAAAAAACGGTCATTACTATCTGCCTCAGGAGATGATTGAGGTATGAAGAACTGGGAGTGTTTTGCTTTTTTACTTCTGGCATTGCGGGAATGTTGCTCCCCGATGCATGCTGTCGCACATCTGACAACCCACCGTGGGCAACAGAGAACATTCGCCGACAAATTTTGCTTGATCTTGGCTTGATATTCATTTACGCTGACACTTTCCAGCCACGTATTTGTTTCCTCCAACTCATTCGCTTTCGTTTCAGCGCTGGACGCGGGGGGGGGTATCTGGAGCAGCCTCCGCCATCCTTTCAAATAGACTCTCTGCCAAGAGACCCGCCCTCCTCTGACTCTGATTGGCCGTGACCCTGAAACAAACCAATCAATCCAACGATGGCAGTCGCGAGTATTACCCAATCAGGGGCAGAATAGGACGAGTCTTCACAGAATGCGGGTGGGATGATTTGCATTGAGAGATGGTGCATTCATTGAGACAACTCCGAAAATACGGGACAAACCCCGTTTATTCTCAAATACTGGACGATTTCGTATTTTAAGGGACGGGTGGCAACTCTAGTCATAATACTTCATGATAAGAAATAGGGTTGAGGACAGAATATGGGGACGGGTATCAGGCCAGGAGTAAGGGATTGTCACCAAACCATTACTGAAGCAACTCATAAAAGGAACACAATGCTAGCATTGTAAGACCCAAGGTAAGGACTACGTCCATGACATTTTTGAATATGGCAGCACACTTTCATTTATTTTCCCCACATTGTCCAGGTGCAGATGCTTATCAAGCCTAACGGCAGACAACACAAACGGTGTTGCGTCCAAGACTGGTGCAACTACATTATGTATTAAAATGTGAAAATGAATATTGGATTTGTCTATGGTACTAAGTCGATGTAAAATCTGCTTATAGTTTTGATAAATTACCACCTACTTGTATAAATAGTACCAAAGCAATTAATAAAATAAATCAATGCTCACACATATTCCATGACCAGCATCTATGCCCCTAACTGGAGAACACACAGAGGATCATTCTGTATTGTCGAGTGACCTAAGAAACAACCCTACATAGACATAATAAATATAAGGCCTGCAGAGTTTTATAAAACGCAATTGAGTGTTAGAAACACACCATAGTTTAATTTCACATCACAAGGACTACTTAGCAGCTGTTTACCCTTTCAGTTCAATTGTAAAGCAGTACCTCCCCCATTGACTGGCTAAATATCCATTATAAACAAATGAGCACACACTGGTCTGAAAAGTGCACCAACCCGAGTTTTAAGAAGAAAAGACAATTATGGAACACTCAGAAGTCAATCAATCAAATGTATTTTATATAGCCTCTTTTCACAGAAAGTTGTCACAAAGTGCTTTTACAAAAACCCAGCCTGAAACACGAGAGAACACGCATAAACATAAAGTTCATACACAGCACAGCGGCTAGGAAAAGCTCCCTGATGGGTCGAATTTAGGAAGAAACCTAGAGAGGAACCTGGCTCTGAGGGGTGAACATTCCTCCGCAGGCTGTGCAGAGTGACCTTATAGTAGTTTAATAATTATTAAAAGCATAGTCTTATGTAGAAACTCTTGTAAAAAAGTCCTGGTCCGAGTCATATCTGTTATGGTGGTAATATGATAAATTTTATCGAATAATGCTACTGCTAACAAATAATATTACATTTTTAGCTAAGAATACAATCTAATAAGCAACACAATACCAGTAAGGACAACAGAATACCAACATTGTTTTAAGATTTCGATGTCAATATATGCAAAGAAATAGTTTAAATATTCCCTGGAGATGAGGATGGCATTTTTCGTTTGAATGTTAGTGCACATCAATCAAAATAGAAAAAATAATCAGTTTAAAATGCCAATTTCCACAACCAGTGCAATGATTAAAATGTATTGGTCCAGAATGTCTCCAAAACTACAATTAAACCTCACCTTCACAACCACAAGTTGTTCGGAAGAGTTTTCATAAAAAACGTATTTGCTTTCATCAAACAACAGCAGCGGGTTTGATGAGCTTTTCCCAATTGCGTGTGGCTTTTTTGCATTTGCAATTAAAAATGTCACCTCATACAATGCCTGTTGAGCATTGACAGGGATTGATGTTTGCTTAGTAAGGACTTGCTTTTGGCTTTGCAACTCTCAATCCTTTTGTCGGAAAACATCTACTGGTTAAGCAGCGAGAAACCGGTGCTTGGTTTTCAAGTGTCATAGCATTTCTACAGGCTTTAGGCTTTCATGAGCAAGCACTGCAACACACTACACACTGGGGATGTTGTACGATGACTTTGTTGACGATGACACATGTGAATCCATACTGGATAAATTCCTCTCGATCCTGCTGACACTTAGATGAAGGCAGATCCGACTGTGGATTGATGTCCTGCACACGCCGATCTCTTCCCGTAGACCTACCTGAGGTCGATGGCCTTTCTAACTGTGGTTCTTCTTCGCCCTCCACCAACATTTCATTTAGAAAAAATAACATTGACCTACTAATCTGAAAGCCTTAAAATATCATACATGTTACAGTGTGTTACGTGGTGCTGTAAATTGACCTGCTGCAACTGATGCTGTTCCTAATAT
Source organism: Dallia pectoralis (assembly GCA_029465975.1). NCBI lineage: Eukaryota > Metazoa > Chordata > Actinopteri > Esociformes > Umbridae > Dallia > Dallia pectoralis. Next base: position 1,341,910 of record JAHKKI010000038.1, on the reverse strand, counting down.
AGTGTTATGCTGTTGCTAATATGTCTTAAGTCCCCGGTGCGCACGCCTGATCAGCCAATGGGAATGTAGCCTAAATAGGCTAAGTTCTAAACCCCCTCCCCCCACAGTCTCTGTATGAATTATGACGTTGATTTGAGCTTGATGACTGTATGGATTAGTCCCACCTTAGTTGGGGTTCACAGTTGTATTGAATTGATTTTACAGCTGGGTTGCCATAACATATTTTGTGTAAGTATAGGCAACATAAGAGTTGTTAACTTCCAGGAAACCAAAGATAACCCTGGGCAACAGCTGTACTGTCACAATTACACATGGGACCTCAATCCTTGCAGATACGTCCCAGCTTCATCTCTCTTCGTCTCCGGGAGGACCAGGAATGCCACACTGTGTCATGCCCAACAGGGAATGCAAGTAAGTGGGCCAGGGCAGTTTGGCAAAGGAAGACCCAGTCACCAATAGCTACCCAGAGTTTGTCTCTCTGTTCCGCTCTGTGTTCGACCACCTTCACATGTCAAACACTTGGCCTTGGCTCTTTCCTTACTACAACAGAGGTTACGTGACAGCACTTTAAATATACTATTTGTTTGTCAAATATTTAATTCACACATATATCTATCCAGCCAGGTATTCACCACATGTCACTTTTGGTAAACAAATTCAACAATCATTTTCAAAGAACGTTGTTCGAGTCCAAAAAGAAAATTGAGATAATAAATCTAAACATATGGAGACACTTGCAAAAACTATCCCCAATTTAAACAAGCATGTCTGTACATAAAACAGAAAACTAAACAATATGTGCTATTAAAAAATCAACGTCTTCAGCAAAAATGTAAAAAAAATACAGAATTTACTTTCACTTTTAAACTTAATTCAAAACTGCTATCAAAAATACTACTCTTTATCGAAGGACATCCTGGGGTTTTTAATGACCACAGAGAGTCAAGGCCTCGGTTTAACGTCTCATCCGAAGGACGGTGCTTTTTGACAGTATAGTGTCCCCGTCACTATACCGGGGCGTTAGGACCCACACAGACCAGAGTACACCCCCTACTGTGTGTCCCCGTCACTATACAGGGCGTTAGGACCCACACAGACCAGAGTACACCCCCTTCTGTGTGTCCCCGTCACTATACAGGGCGTTAGGACCCACACAGACCAGAATGCAGCACCTTCTGGAATCACTAACACCTTATCATGACGGTTGGGAAATCAAAACCAGGGACAATCCAGGCATCAGTCAAATGCCCCATACTAGCTTGCAGCTTCAAATCAAAATATACACAAAGCAGTGGCAGGCGAATTTAATTTCTAAATGTCAAATTGAAGTAAAAAAGCACTGAATTTTTTTTTTGGGTGTTTCAGTGCACTTGGTAAATAGACTGTGATTAAACTGAATCCTTGATTTAAGGATTGATTTACTGTTTACATGAATGACAATAAAGAGAGGCTGAGTGAATAAAGACTCAAGCTTATTTAGCCACACTTTTTACCTTTTTATGTACTCATCCAGCTGCCTGCAGTCCTCAGTCCCTCCCCTGAACATACAATAGAATACATAAATGATAAACATCCAGTGAATCAATAAACTTCAAGCATCCACCGAACTGCTATTAGGTCAGAATCTGAGATTTTGAAGAATAAACTGCTACAGGTGATAGAATATTAGTATTATTTCCTAAATATAATGTACATTTGAATTTTTTACCTTGCATAATGAATCTCGGTGAACTTGGCAGAGGAATATTGCCTTCAATGTCCGACACATCAGCCCAGATATGGCCCACTACTTAAAGTGGTCCCGTGCTCCTAACAATTTTGACCTTAAGACCTCTTTTAAGGGTTAAGATGCTTTTTAAATTACTTTTTTCGTTGCTAGGATTTTTTCTTTAATTTTAAGAGTAAACGCCCACATTTCTAAGAATTTTCTTAGAATTTTGTCACTAGGTGCTACTCTTTTCATTCAGATTCTTAATGAATACGAGCCCTGGCATTTTTAGGGCTGTGTAGTCTTTTTATATCCTCTGTAGGTAACAGAACTTTTACTACTGCGAATGAGTTTGGAATTAATGTGAATGTGTCTCAACTGAATTTACTTGCTAGCAGTCGTCCAAAAATTTCAATACACGTGAAAATGCTTGGAATGGTAGCTTGAATAGCGCCTCTTCTGAATCCCCTCATATATCAACAGTGGTACAGTAAAAACAAATCCTGAATGACTTTGTTCATCTTATGCGTTAGAACCCACACAGCACAAATGTATGGACACACTCCTAGTGAATGGCTAACTGTGTCTTTTTTGACTGGTGCTGCATATATGTCTCACGTGAAAGAACAAAAAAATGACAGACAAGAAACTTTGAATTGAACAAAAAATAAGCCAGCTTGCAAGTTTTTTTGCTGTGTAATTTAGCATAACAAAAGTGCTTGTTGTGCTTTACATGTATATGCTGAATTTGCCAGTTCTATTTTTTGTTCTGAAGGCCCTAGAGTGCTTTGTTACTGTCCTTCTCGTTTACCACAAAACCATGTTCCTTTATCATTCTGCCCATTTAACACTCTCTCTCTCACTCACTATCTTCCCTCATCCTCTCTCTCTCTCTCTCTCTCTCTCTGTCCGTTTCATTTTCTTTAATATACACATATTTTTGAAAGTCTCCAGTTTGGCCTACGTTGTATTCCCTGCTGCGTTTCTCTTTCTGAGTCTTAATTGTGTTCAGCATTTCTCTGCATTTTTCCACCTGTGCGTCTTTGGGGTCGAGCAGCAGCCGGCGTCCCCACCAGCCACATGTCGCTGCCCGGAGCTCAGCGGTTTTGGCAGCGACGGAATCTCTAGCCTCCAGCGCTGCCGAAAGCGGCAGCACCTCCTCCTGCCTTGGAGCCGCCTCATCGGCGTGTTCTCACAGCTGGTGCATGTTGGTGGGGGTCCTGTTTTGATGGGGGTCACAGAAAAGTTATGCCCACATGTCTGAACCCTGTGTTTCCCAGTTCATTCTGTCCCTTATGAACTCATAACCCAATCAGTCATCAGTATGTGTATATATGTTGGGTTCTCTGTCTCACACATCAGTCATCAGTATGTGTATATATGTTGGGTCCTCTGTCTCCACACATCAGTCATCAGTATGTGTATATATGTTGGGTTCTCTGTCTCCACACATCAGTCATCAGTATGTGTATATATGTTGGGTCCTCTTTTCTCCACACATCAGTCATCAGTATGTGTATATATGTTGGGTCCTCTGTCTCCACACATCAGTCATCAGTATGTGTATATATGTTGGGTTCTCTGTCTCCACACATCAGTCATCAGTATGTGTATATATGTTGGGTCCTCTGTCTCCACACCAATCAGTCATCAGTATGTGTATATATGTTGGGTCCTCTGTCTCCTGTTGTGGAAAATATAGATTTAGGATTTAGGAGTTCAGAAATAGTGAGGTTAAACGTATAGTCGTATGCGATATACGTATGGATATCATTAAGAGGGCCCAAAGTTAAGAACGGGAAACACGAGACCCTGAGAATCTAGTGTTTTACTTAGGAGAACTGGAATGTTATCTTTACGCTGGTGGAGGGGCCCAATGCTAGAAACAGATGTCTTGATTACCTGTTTGTGATGGACTGTCAAAAGGAAATGCCTGAGTCTTTGTTCACCGCATCTGTGTTTCATCATGGATGCGGATCTATCAGGCTCCCTTTGCTTGAGGGCAGTGACCTCGGATTCTTATGTCAAGCCTATAGGTCATTTACAATTTATCCTATAGGTTTGATGGGATCTTCTAGAAGGCTTCGTCTGTTTCTCATTATTAATGTTCATGTTCGTGTGAAAGCGTATGCGTAAACCAACCCATATAAATATGAGTCTGTTTTTCTCTTTAGTTAGGAATATTTTGCCTGTCTCTGCATAAGTTGCCGTTTGTGTATGTGTAAAGGTTTTCCTCATCTATCAATTAAACTGTTAGAGTTAACTTGAGAGATACTCTTGTCTGTTCTTATTTCAAGTCTGGTTTCAGTGTGTATTTGCTTAATGTTATTTCAGAGATAAAGGTATAGTAACATTAATTACGTGGTAATTAGAAATAATTCCATAACACTTGGGGGCTCGTCCGTCGTTCTTAAATAATCCATATTTTCTCCAAAGAAGGCCACTTCCAGGACCATCTTTGAAGGAGGATAAGTGATTCAGGACAGAATTTTGAACCTAAAAGGACCAAATACATACTGAATTTCAGACGGTAAGAACGTGTACAGTTTGTATACAGTTGATAGATTAAAAGGGCTAGGCCCATAATTTGATCTGTTCCAAAGATCACGGCAATTTACTGGGTAAAATTTGATCTCATTCTATAGTTCACAAAATCCACTAGGTGGTTGTAATTGGCATAATATAAACGTGTTAATTACAGATCTGCTAGGCAGGTCATTATTAATTTTTGATCTGTTCTACAGGTCACCAAATCTACTGGGTGGATTTCTCAAGGGTCTTGGAGACCGGTCTCACTAGGAAACTGACGAGTTTGTCAAACAGCGCTGGGCTGATTGATTGAGACAAGACAAAACCTATTCGCGATAGGTACTAGGTGGTTGCGTTCATTAATTACAGATTCTGTTGGACAGATCGTTCTCTTTTCTTGATTTGAGAGATTTAAATCCTATTTTTATAGGCACCACCAGGTGGTAGTAATTAATTTACGCTGCGCTTAGTTACAGATCTTGTTGGACAAGATCATTTCTTTTACCAAAATTTATTTTTAAGATTTTAATTTTCCTTAACCATGGGAAAGTCTTATAGTAAATCAATGCGGTTGCTCGCCCAAAGGAGGGTCCCGCAAAAATAATGATTGATAAATATGATGATTGGACCTGCAACCAATTAGATTTATGGTCAAAATTAGGATTTCCAGATAATGGGAGTTTCAGCCCTCGCCAAATAAGCGAGTTACAGAGCAAACTACAGGATTATGAGGAAGGTAAAATAAAAAAATGCAATCAAGGTAAACGCAAAGTAGATTGGAAGGCGTTTAGTATATGGAAAGGAGACGTCGCTTAGAGAGAGGCAGAAGAACAAAGCGACTACTAATCAGTGTGTCTTAGCATCTGTTACCAGGCTTGACAGCCCGATCTGGATGCTCTCCTGTCGTCCCCCGCCCTACCATCTCGCGCGGGCTGCTCTGGAGGAAGCGAGTGCTGCCCTGGAAGACATGCCGAGACCGTCTTCCCCAGTTTCGAGCGGGACAAGAAGTTCGAAACGAAAGACACTGCTAGAGGGGTTACCGGCCAAACAGCTTCCGATGGTGGAAGTTGCTAACCCAATGGCTGGAGGTGAATACGACAATCCAGCTACCATCCTTGTGTACCGCCCATGGTCACCGGCAGATCTGAGAGACGTGGCCGCTTCCCTACCAGACCCAGAGCAAGACGGTGGTGAAGAATTCACCAGAGTTTTCCGCCAGATAATTGACCAGTACAAGCCAAACATGGCTGAGATCGAGATGCTAATGATGCGAAATTTACTGCTTCGGTGGGGCCGTGTAAAGGCGACTGGCCAGCTGACATGCCTCCCAGAACCTACGACAGCCGGGAGATTCGGTTTATCAGAGGCAGTCACGAAATTGTGTGAACGAGTGATTGCACATTTTCCAAGGAAGATGCGTTGGGAGAAGATTTCAGACTGTAAACAGAAGAAAGATAGAAAGTGTTGCAGACTTCAGAAATCGTCTTGAGCGAGTTTGAGCTGCACAGCAGGATGGGAGAAGACCGGACGGGGACGGAGACTCAGCCTGGGAACAACAGTGTAAGATGAGACTCGTCGCGGGCCTCCTCCCGGAGACGAACGTCATGTCCGGACACACTGTGTCTCACTGGACGATGGAAGAATGGCTACTGTCTGGCCACACATAAAGCACGCCGAAAGAGTCTATCGAGGCCAGGAACACGGGAAGTTGGAAGAAAAGTTAAAGAGAGACAATAAGCTGCAGATGGCCCAGATGAACTACTTTGGGAAGCGGTGAAAGGAGGGCGTGGAGTGAGGCAG
>JAHKKI010000038.1:1314226-1335373 GCA_029465975.1 Dallia pectoralis | reverse complement strand
CGTCCTGAGCTCACTCCCGTCCTAGGCTCACTCCCGTCCCTAAGCTCACTCCCATCCCTCGCTCCTCCCCGTCCTAAGCTCACTCCGTCCTCGCTCCTCCGTCCAGCCAGTGTCCGTCCCCCAGCCCGAGCCAGTGTCCGTCCCCAGCCCGAGCCAGTGTCAGTCCCCCAGCCCAAGCCCCGTCTTGTCCTCGAGGTCGTCCCACCCCCTGCCTAGAAAGCCTGTTCGGGGCTAAGACTATTCCCTGTCCTCGGCACGGCCACCTGACCCGTGTCCTCCCGGCGCGGCCACCTGACCCGTGTCCTCGGCGCGGCCACCTGACCCGTGCCCTCCCGGCGCGGTCTCCTGACCCGTGCCTCCCGGCGCGGCCTCCTGACAACCGTGCCCTCCGGCGCGGCCTCCTGACCCGTGCCCTCGGCCCGGCCTCCTGGCTCCGTGCCCTCACGCGGCCTCTGACCGTGCCCTCAGCCGGCCTCCTGACCAGTGCCCTCCCGGCCCGGCCTCCTGACCCGTGCCGCCCGGCCTCCTGATCCGCTTCCTCCGGGCGGCCTCCTGACCCCTCTTCCGCGTGCGGCCTCCTGGCCCTCTTAGCCATTACAGGCCTCCTGCTCCGCCTACGCCCGTCGGCCGCCTGACCCACGCATCCGCCTGTCCGGGCCTCGCTCCCCTCAGCCAGTCCGGCTTCCTGACCCCGTCATCACCGGTGCGCCCTCTAAACCCGTTCCGTGATCTGTCCTCTCCCTGGTGGCTTCTGGGGTCGCTTAGTTTCTGCCCTGCCCAAGACCAGTTCTCTCTGCCTGCCCGAGACCAGTTCTATCTGTCCTGCCCCGTAACTCGACTCATTGTCGCCTCCTTCCCTCCCCACCTCAGCTACCGCCTCCCCGTCGTCACTGAGTCTACTTCCCGGTCTGGTTCAAGGACTATGATCGGCGGAGCCCAGAGGCCGCTTGGACACTTGGTGCATTCGTGGGGGAGGGGTACTGTCATGGTTCCCTCCCTCTGTCCCTCTCTATCTTGAAGTTGGCACTCCCCACGACCAGCAGAGAGAGGGAGTAATCCTGAACATTCTAGACACCTGAGTTTTCCACACCTGGGTTCAGGTTTTCATTAGTGTCCCTATATAGTTCTGTGCTTGTCAGTTGTTTAGTGTCGGGACATTAATTCAAGGTATGTGGTGTTTAAGTTTTTAGTTGTGCTGTTATGATTTAATGCAGGAGTGTTAGAGTTGGTAATGTGAACATTCAGTTTTGTTGTTGTTGGGTTGGGTTTTATGTATACGGGTTATTTTGCACGTTCTGGTTTATGTTCCTTGTGTATGAGTTTCCTCTGTCTGATTTTGTGTTTTGTTAATTCAAGTTCCCAGTTCTTGTGCCTGTCTTGCCTGTCCTGGATGAATAAAACCCATTGTAAGAAACAAGTTCTCTGCGCTTGTGTCCTCTGTCGGCTTGAGACGAGAACCTGACACAAGGTAACCACCGTAAAGCCTGCACACTACAAGCTTCTGACCAAAGCTGTGTTCAGAGTAGCCTACTGGACATCCGAGCCTTTTCTTTCTTTTCTTTTTTTCTATATTAAGAAGATGTCATATGCATTTTACAGGGAATTGAAGACAGCTATAGCATTCAGATGCATGTCGCAAGAATGAAGAGGAGTGCAAAAGCCCATCAAACATAGACATCCTGAAGGAAAATGAAGAGGACATTCGCTGAGAGTCGGCTTCATTCAAAGCCACTCCACCAGTGACATTCTTCAGGAGTTCCCAGCTTTACAGCATATCAGCATTGTGAGTTCAATGTAGTACAGTTTAATTTTTAATCCGTTTTCTAAAATTTGACAAATTTGTAATGTATAGAAATACTCTTTAGATTTTCACTGAAATTGAGCACATCTTCAAAGTTGATGTGGACAAAGAGGTTGCTGGAAGGCTTTGGGAAAGCAGCAGACAAAATTATTGCAGAGGCCAAAAGGAGGAGGCTGGGCAGGAGATTCTACTCCAGTACCAGACGGCACTCAGTCAGGAGTGTGAGGAGACACAGAAAGGTATTTAGAACTACTTGACATTCTTCAAATACATTTTGCCACAATTTGCTATAAATACTGTTAACGTATTTTTTCCTTTAGGACACACCGTCTGTGCTGCAATACTCTTACTCCCCTACATGTTCCATGAAAATCCAGACAGGCTCTATGTAATTGACAAGGTAGAGCACCACCAGTCATTCACCGCCCATCATAGGTAGGGATGTTGTATCTCTGTTGTGTTTCGTTTGTTTTAATGGAATTCTGGAGTGTACTCCTTTGGTGATTCATTCCCATCATTCGGTGCAACATTTACCATTTATAGGATTTTATGCTTAATAATCTTGGCAATGAATTATTTCTCCCAATATAAGGTATGTATTTTTTATTGCAAGAATTGGGTGCACTTATTCATTAATTCAGTTCAATAAAACAGAGAGTACTTAGAAAACACATTGCAAATGTCATTAATTTATTTGTTGTGTGCTTTTAATAGGTGGCAAATGCTCCAACCCTGTGCTGCTGATAAGTGGGAACCCCTTCAGTGCTGGATGTGAAATTTCCCATCACATAGATGGAATGGACATTGTGAAGCCAGAGGACATCTCAATGGGAGTTGGTGCCCTACTGGGGATCTATTTCATATTTGGAGTTAAATATGCAGAGAATGTAAAGAAGACTCTACATTTTATGCAGTGCATGGTTTAGTATCAACTCAAATGATAAAGTACCCATAGGGGTAATTAAAATGGTAAACCTTGCTCTGAATGTATTATCTAGTATTTTGTATTAAATGTAAATATTTATTTTGCAAATTAAAAATGCTCAACGCGCAATCATTATTGTTGTATTGTTCAAAATCGGGTGTGTAAATTAAAACTTGCTTAAAAACATCTGAGGTTTCATCATTTTTATTACTACCACTGTTACTACTATATTTTTACTATATACTACTACTATATATATATATATATGTATACTACTAGAGGAAAGGTTCTTCCCAGAGCTCCCAAAGGTTCTTCCCAGAGCTCCCAAAGGTTCTTCCCAGAGCTCCCAAAGGTTCTTCCCAGAGCTCCCAAGGTTTCTTCCCAGAGCTCCCAAAGGTTCTTCCCAGAGCTCCCAAAGGTTCTTCCCAGAGCTCCCAAAGGTTCTTCCCAGAGCTCCAAAGGTTCTTCCCAGAGCTCCCAAAGGTTCTTCCCAGAGCTCCCAAAGGTTCTTCCCAGAGCTCCCAAAGGTTCTTCCCAGAGCTCCCAAGGTTCTTCCAGAGCTCCCAAAGGTTCTTCCCAGAGCTCCAAGGTTCCTCACAGAGCTTCCAAGGTTCCTCACAAAACTAACAAAGGTTCCCAAGTAGCCTTGTGAAGGGGTTCTTCTAAGAACCCTTCCTTGAAGGTTCTTCAAGCACCATAAAAGGTTCCCCACAGTTTCAAATTGAAGAACCTCCAAAAAAGTTCCATCAAAATCTTTTTGTTTTAACAGTGTAGAGAAACACATGTCGTTTTGTATGAATTATTTATTTGAGTAGGTTAAAAAATAGTTTAAAACATGGTGGATTATTATTAGTCGCTGAGTGCATGTCCTATGAAAAAGGACTGCCTTGAAATAAATACATGAGGGAATTTGAAATACAGTCCACTCGAAATAAATAAATGTTGTCTAATGGAAATTTTGAAATAAAACCTATTTCTTTACATATGAAGTGATATATTCATTTTTATATTTACACGTATTCATGTAATTATTGAATTATTTCATAGATATATTTATTATTTCATTTCAGTATTTATCTATTTTAATATTGACGCAAATGGCGTTACATACTGACAGCACAAACAAAATAGAGAAAATATATCAGGAAATGTGATGGAGGTAAGGCGTCAGGGTCGCGGATCCACTGGTCTTTTGGGACTTCATAAGGATCGACATTTTCCATTAAAGTTGATTCTTTCAATAGCGTTTAGTTTTGGTCGTCTTTTGCAACCGACAAAATTATGCTGGTTAATTGGCAGGTTACTATGCTCACATAATAAATCTCCCTTATATATTATACATATTTTTTTAAACGTATAACTGGACATTGGCAGTTGATATCAGTACACAGTGGACTACGGGTGGGCGCAAGCACATGCATTTTCAGCAGGAATTGTAACCTTATCTAGTTTACAATTGTTTTGGATGTGCACTTAATTACTTCAATGTCTTTTTAAGCACAGACACCACATCCGAACACAATCTTTTCTACACACCCAACCACAAATGCCTGTCGGGCAGTGTACCTCAAGCCCTTAATCAGAGCCCAATCTATCTTTATCACCACTGATTACCAATGGTTGTCTCATGAACGTTTCCACAGCACTGAATATGTGTGAAAAGCACTTCAGACTAAGCTTTAAGGTATCAATTGAACATCGAGCACTGATGTTCACAGGAAAATCAATTATTTCACTGTCTTTGTTTACTCTGATGAACTTACCTTTTTCTTGTCCAGATTTCCATCCAAATGTTTGGTGTGATATTATGATTAGTTTCCTCCCACAAATCACCCCATCTCATCTTCTGAAGGGTCCTGGTACCTACGGCTGGATTGCTAGATCTGCTCTCTAACACTTCAATGAGCAACGTGTTCTGTTGTTCATCCACTAACTTCATTGTAAGATGATTTCCAGTTAGATGATTTCTTGTCTGTTTAGCAGACACACACATATCATTTATTTTAATATTTACACATTAACACTTTTGGCCTGATGCGAAGTAACACAATGTTTATTGTTTTCTGCTGCGAAATAGCTGTTTCTGACCCAATTCTTCATCTCAGTTCACTACGTAAATTTACATGCACATAATTAACTCAACATTAAACTGCTTATTGTACTAATCTGGCGTGTTAACACTATGCTTGTTTCAATCAGCGTAAAGGTCATAATCAAGGTAAGTATGCACTGATTTGCTTTTCTGAGCATATTGTACTAATTATTTGTACATCTTAATCAGATTGCAGCTGTGTTTGCCTCTGTGCCTGCATCTCCCTCACTTGCGCTGCTCAATGGAGTTCAGAGAAACAGGATGTATTCATATTAGAATGTTAATTCACATTATCAAAGTCCCATAACACGGCTTGATTTGAGAAGTGCCAGCATTGACCAAAGGTTAAAGAAAGTAGTTTTCTACCAGCATGTTATAAGTCAACAGGATCTCAAACAAAAAATACAAACATTCCTCAACACCAAAATTGCATGAAAATAATAGTCACCAAAGTCAATAATTTAAAAGTACACACACCACTATTGAAACTAGACATTAATTAGAAAAATATGGTAATGAAAATCAATGCTACAAAAGTCAAATGCAAAACAAAACTTTCAGCGAGTTTCCCGACCTTTATTCAATTTTATTCAGCCCAATAGCACAAGTTTGTTTAACCAGAAGGACCACCTTTTGTAACCTATTTTACAAAAATGTTTGCAATGTCTCTGTAGGAATTTGTCCCCATTCAGTCAAAGAGCGTTTGTGAGTTCAGGCACTGATATTGCAATTGGCGGTCCAGTTCATCCCAAAAGGTGTTTTTATTTTTAAAATTTTTTATTTAACCTTTCTTTAACCAGGTAGGCCGATTGAGAACAAATTCTCATTTACAACGGCGACCTGGCCAAGATAAGGCGAAAAAATTTGCAGGGACAACATATAGTTACACAGAATACACAAACACAGGAGTTTAAATAGCAGTGGGACACAGTAAGGAATACAGCATCAAGATTAAACAGGATGAGGTATATGAAATACAGTTGAGCAGCATTAGATACAGTGATAAATAAATATATATATATATATATAAAATAAAATAAAAAAATAAATACAATGAGTATCTTAACACGGAATGTAAAAAGTTAAAGTGTGCCTAGCAGGTATACAGAATAAAGTGTCTCTAGCAGGTTGGTCGATAGAGTGCATGGGAGTAAAGGAAATGAGGTTATGGGAAAGATCAATTGGGCATTATCTGAGCACAAAGAGTGGTTCAACAGTGTACACAGATATGACAGTAGTACAGGTGCAAATAGGGCATGGCAAAGTGAGAAGGGTTGGGCCCGTTAGCAGGTCGAGAGATCTGACAGGTGCTCAGACAGGAGCCGTTTGAAGGCAGCTGGTGAGATAAGGGTTTTCGAGTTTTAGGGTTTTTGTAAATCGTTCCAGTCATTGGCGGCTGCGGAGCTGGAAGGATTGGCGGCCGAATGTTGTTAATATGAAGCTTTCGGGGTCACTAAAGCAATATACCTACTTCGCGTAGACTGCGGGTGGGTAGCGCAATGGTAACTAGACAACTTAAGTACAGTGGGACTTTGCCAAGCAGAGACTTGTAAATAAGTTGGTACCAATGCGTTAAACGCCGAGTAGTTAGTGACGGCCAGCCGACTAATGCATAAAGCTTGCAGTGGTGGGTGTTGTAAGGGCATTTTGTAACAAAACGTATGACGCTATGGTAGATCACGTCCAGTTTTTTTCAGCCCAGAGAGTTTGAGGCTGTTTAAGCCGTATTAAAGGTCAGCACTCTACAGGCCACTTGAGTTCCTCCACACCGACCTCATCAAACCATGTATTTATCGACCCTGTTTTGTGCACAAAGGCACAGTCATGCTGGAACCGGAACGGGCCTACCTCAAACTGTTGTCACAGAGTGGAAAGCACCCTATTTCGAACTAAAGCAGATCAAGTAGAGCAGAAATGACACAAAATAAATTGTGGCAAATGTGGTGTCCTATGACAGTTCCACGTTTACAGTCATTGAGCTGTTCAGTACGGCCCATTGTACTGACAATGTTAGATCCATTGAGATTTCATGGCTATGTGCTGGTAGGCCTCATAATCCATCGCCACCTGAAGGCTCCCTCAACACCCGGTGCCTTAGTAATCCACTCAGAGCCGGAAAAATGGCATAAAAAGACAACCACACAAAAGCAACATTTATATCCATTCACCGGAATCAGCTTCCTTGAGTCCTAGTCAATGTGAGCTACAGATAAAAGAGGGCCGAGTGAGCAATCACAGCTTTTATCAAACTCCGACATCAGAGCCAACGTTGTACAGGCACCTATCGATCCCTGCCATTCTCTTAGCAGCCAGATACTTTGACTGGATCATATCACAGATGTGACTCCTGTGTATTCAAGGATCAATAAGAGGTTCCTAACTGTGGTCCTAAGATGATATAACACTGAGCCCAACAGACCTCGAACAGCCCTGGTGGGTTTGGGGTATAACTGCTTCACAGAGTGTCAAATAGAGAGCTTAACATGAAGCCTAAATAACAGTGAAGGCCTGAGCAGGCCTGATGTAAGCATACAAACGAGTGAGGCCACACTCTCATTTTCACACAGCGTTCATTAGTCAAACCTCTTCAAAGCACAGCGGAACCCTGGGAATTAGCTGGGATGGCTTCCGACTCGGAGAGCGCTCCGGAACTCTTTTATCTTAATGCCAGACAGGGCCTGTTGCCAAATACCCCCTCTCTTATAATGGACTCATAAAAATACGGCCACAGTTCTTTTGAATTGTTGGAATTGTTGGTAGCCTGGCATGCTGACTACGATAAGGTTAAACATCGTGTCTTTACATTTGGTGGAATTGGGTAAGCAAATGCAATAATTTCTAGTCAAATGCATTAGCACTTTGTTGAAAATCAGGGCAGCAGTAGCTATGCTGGAAATAAGTTGTAAACAAATCTGGATTCAATGTACAATTGCCAAAGCTGTGAAAAGACAGACTTTGCTCAACATTGGTTTGGTCAAATGTTGAGCAAATTCACAATCAATTACAACTTGTTGTGTTCAACATTATTTACAACCCAACAGCATGGCAGTCAAAATACAACACAGTGCCGTATCAGAATGTGGGCTTAAAACAAATGTTCATTTCGAGGAGAGTTATTTCAACTATAAATCTGTCTCTCTGGCAGACAATTGTAGTCAGATCTACTCCAATCAAAATAGATTCATTATTTTTGTTTTGCTTTTCTAAGCAGCTAGTGATTTTTCTGCAAGTAGCGCTATGTATATATTTTTTCTGGTCTGGGGCATTAAGAGATGAAGACAATCCATCTGGCTCATATGACTTTGAGTCAGCTACATCAGACTTTCAGGTTTTCCTGAGCTGAATAAAATGTCTAGCTGCCAGGCTTGTAGTTAAATGGGCCTAATTCAGTGTTTTAATTGCACTGGACCTTCCAGCTAATTAAATGTTCAGAGGGGTGATGAATTAGGTGGGTCGCTGATAACAACTACAGTAGTGGTGAAATGGTCCAATACCGACACATACAAAATGAACAGGATCACAAGAATAACCTGAGCTAGATAGGTCACTGGAAATAACACCCAAGATGATTTCATCAACACTGTAATCTTTGTTGCTAAAAAATGAATTCATACATCAGTTCATAATTTAAAGGAATACATTGTTTGTACTATCAAGAAGGGGGGAAAGGTCACCAAAACTAGTGTAGATGTAGTACAGTACCATATGCAGAGCCAGTTATCTCTGTTCAAAAACAGGTTTATTGAAAACAACATAAAACCAACCGTGAATGGCGAAAAAAAGTGTTTGAAATAATACTGCACATATACAGCGACTTCCAAAATACATTTAAACAACAGCAATCTTCTTAAACTAACCCTCACCTTTACTGAATTGTGACTTGGAAAAAAATAATCAACACTGTGCACCCAGATCCAATTTTTAAATACGCACATAATCAACTTCTAGGAAATCCTATACAGCCGTGACACTTTAATTAAACCAAATTCTAAACAACTGCAACAGAAATACCAGTGCTCATAATAAACAAAAGTGCTCCAACATCCTCTAGCCACTAGATGTCCCTGTGGACCAGAAATGAGTGACAATAACGTAATGAAGAAAAAGGTAATTGTGTTATTGTTGCACCTTGATGTGATAATTATTACATTTTATTAACAACCCAATGAAAACCTTTTATGGTGACAAAAAATCTGGAAAATCTGTATAAACATTACTATCATTGAATAGGAAACCCATTGCATTGACAATGATATTGAAAACTATTTGAATAGAGTATATTGGTTATTATTATATTAATTTCCCAATGTCAATCTAAGATTACAGATGACAGAGAACTTATTAGATCTAAGTTCAAATACTTAGGAAATACTTTCCTTCTTGATCTTGCCGATTTGCTGGACTACTGTAATGTTCGAAACACTGTACAACCTGTAATGAGGCATGCCAGACAACATTTTAAACAGTTTTCTCTCCACCAAAAATATGTATTTTTCATATGCTTGCTATCATATGTGTATTTGGTAAGGCCAGTTCAGGCCGGAGGCTCTAACCAGCAGGTAGTAATCACTGGACAAGTAGCTATTGTTGTCAGAATAAGAGATGGCTCCTTGCCAGGTTCTGTCTCGAAAACCACCTCAGATAGGTAATAGAATGCAGGGTTAGAGATAAGCCACGGCAGACCACTGATCTGGAGGCACTTATGTACACAGTATCTGCCCTCGTATTGACGACCTGTCGTTGGTTAGTGGTTTGTCCTACGGACCTCTGTCATTAGGTATTCGCCAATGTTAATACCACATAAGCCATGCCGTTTCAGGGATTCTCTGACCCAGTTTTTAAGGATATGTTTTAATGCATTATTGTTTATCTGGAGTTCACTTTAATGTATTGCTTTTTAAAATAAATGAACACTCCAATAACTTGAATGGTTTTGAACAGTTTTCTCAAGAGGCTTTGCACAATAACATATATTGTATGCAATAGTAGAAGTGCATAGATAATTGCTTGAACAGTAAAGGTACACTATATGCAGTAATATTGTATATATTATAACAGTTAAGTTATTGATCTTAAATTTATATTAGCAGTCCATAGGTGAGTGTTGGACAAGCTTCTGGGCTGAAAGAGCACAGCGAATAATAATAAAGAACAAACATGGACAGACTAGAGCTATTATGTGTCTGTGTAAGGTCTTGACTTCATAATTAAACGTAACAAAAGACTCTTCTACAAAAGAAAAGCTGCATTTAATTGACTTAATACCTTTTTTACTCCTCAAAGAGAAAAGGCAATTGCCACTTATCTGTTATGAGAGCGAAAGGAAAGACCATTTATTCTGCCAAAGTAAATAAAGACATTTGTTGTATGGAAATTGAAAATAAATATGTTCACACAGAGATCCTCAGGGATAAACGTAATCTCCAAAGAATATCGGTATCCATGGTACATTAATCTGACATGGTGGTCTCAATGACGCCAGATAAAGATGGCACTCACCAAGCATTGAAAAAAACCTCCTGTTTCATACTGCAATGACAAGTAGCTCAGTGCACAAGGTTTTACTAAGAGTGACAAGTTAATCTTTGGGCTCAGCTTCAAAACAGCATATAGAACATAATGTCCATAAAGCACGAGGCTTTATCTTGGATAACCAGACTGAAGGCCAAGTTGTGTAAACGGAAGAATGTCTTTGCAACACCCAAGTACCAGATACAGCACAGTAGATACCAGGATCCAATGTCAACAAGGAGACAGAGAAGTGGAGTTACCCCTGCCAGTACTATAAGGACTGGTACATTTTAAACAATGTCTTTATGCTGGAAGGTCAGATATGTTCTTAAAGTGGACAGTCATTGCAGGTCTTTATAGTAAAGGTCATAGCAGTTCTTTACAGTGGAAGTTCACGGCAGGTCATTGTAGTGGAAAGTCGTGGCAGGTCATTATAGTGGACGTCATAGCAGGTCTTTATAGTGGAAGGTCATGGGAGGTCTTTATAGTGAAAGGTCATGGCAGGTCTTTATAGTGTTAGCTCAAAGCAGGTGTTTATAGTGTAAGTCATAGCAGTTCTTTATGGTGGACGGTCATACATGAATCTTTATAGTGGAAGGTCATGGGGAGGTCATTTTTGTGAAAGAATTCATAGCAGGTCATAATAGTGAAATGTCATAGCAGTTTAATAGTGAAATGTCATAGCAGGTCTTTATAGTGATAGCTCAAAGCAGGTGTTTATAGTGTGAAGTCATAGCAGTTCTTTATGGTGGAAGGTCATAGCAGGTCATTATAGTGGATGGTCATTGCAGGTCATTATTGTGAAAAGGTCATATCAGGTATTTATTATGAAAGGTCATAGCAGGTCTTGATAGTGAAAAATCATAGCAGGTATGAATGAGTGGGAGGTCATACCAGATCTTTATAGGCAGGTCATTTGATCTTCTCTACCGAGTTTTTGTTAAGCCCTATGCTAAGAAAATCAATGTGAACATTGAAAATACAGATTAGACATCTGTGAGCTGTTTAAGGCTCATTTAGCATGCATTGGCAGATAGACTTTCCTGTTAAATGACGAGGATAAAAAAATCAAGATGATCAAGATCATCTAGTGTCTCTTCTCAATTGGATCCCTATTCAGGAAATAGGGAGAAATGTGTGAATCCACGGGTTATGGAATTGATTAGAAAACTTTCTTTTACTTGATATCTTTCTTTCCAGGTGCCAGAAAGGAAGATAAATATGCAATAAAAATGTATCTCTTTCTCCTTTTTAATACATTTTAGTGCAGCCAACTGCTGTGAACACATGAAAGAGGAATTGATATGTTCCTCAGCAATCAATTTCAGTTAGAGTGTGTCCTTGTCAATCCCAGAGGCGTTAAACATGGTCTTTAAATTTTACTGATGCTGACAGGACAGCTTCTGCCTGTCTATCAAAATTACTGACATGCTGACAAACATCAGCCATCAGATTCTGAATTCAACCAAGAATTAAAAGCTGACATTCTGGCATATGAGAATAAAGTATTTTACACACCATGGAAGTGGTTTCAAGTGATGGAGGGGAAGGAGGTAGAGAGTTAGAGGGAGGGAAATAGAGATTTACAGATGGAAGAAATAAAGAGGATGAAGAGTTATTCTGGGAACCAGGAATTGGAACATTAAAGCAGTGATGACATTAGGCATGCTATTGAAAATGAGAGGCAAATCTACAATAATGAGCCATTTCCCCCAAGTTAAATACTGCCTCGCCTGGAGCCTGACCAAGTTGCAATTGCCGGAAGGAGTCGTGGGTTGACTGGACTGGCTGACTGGCTGACTGACTGGCTGACTGGCTGAAGGGAGAGGCAAGGAGAGCAGGCCACGTGAATCCCACGACTCTCTGACCGACATTGCAACTTGGTCAGGCTCAGGCGAGGCAGTATTTAATTTAGCAGGAAATGGCTCATTATTGTAGATTTGCCTCTCATTTTTCAATAGCATGCCTAATGTCATCACTGCTTTAATGTTCCAATTCCTGGTTCCAGAATAACTCTTCATCCTCTTTATTTCTTGCATCTGTAAATCTCTACTTCCCCCCTCCTCTAACTCTCTACCTCCTTCCCTCCATCACTTGAAACCACTTCCATGGTGTGTAAAATACTTTATTCTCATATGCCAGAATGTCAGCTTTTAATTCTTGGTTGAATTCAGAATCTGATGGCTGATGTTTGTCAGCATGTCAGTAATTTTGATAGACAGGCAGAAGCTGTCCTGTCAGCATCAGTAAATTTAAAGACCATGTTTAACGCTCCGACTGGGATACAAGGACACACTCTAACTGAAATTGATTGCTGAGAACATATCAATTTCCTTTCATATGTTCACAGCAGTTGGCTGCACTAAAATGTATTAAAAAGGAGAAAGAGATACATTTTGTGCATATTTATCTTCCTTCTGGCACCTGGAAAGAAAGATATCAAGTAAAGAAAGTTTTCTAATCAATTCCATAACCCGTGGATTCACACATTTCTCTATTTCCTGAATAGGGATCCAATTGAAAAGAGACACACTAGATGATCTTGATCATCTTGATTTTTATCCTCGTCATTTAACAGGAAAGTCTATCTGCCAATGCATGCTAAATGAGCCTTAACAACAGCTCACAGATGTCTAATCTGTATTTTCAATGTTCACATTGATTTTCTTGCTTATAGGGCTTAACAAAACTCAGTAAGGAAGATCAAATGACCTGCCTATAAGATCTGGTATGACCTCCCACTATTCATACCTGCTATGATTTCACTATCAAGACCTGCTATGACCTTTCATAATAAATACCTGATATGACCTTTTCACAATAATGACCTGCAATGACCATCCACTATAATGACCTGCTATGACCTTCCACCATAAAAAGAACTGCTATGACTTCACACTATAAACACCTGCTTTGAGCTATCACTATAAAGACCTGCTATGACATTTCACTATTATGAACTGCTATGACATTTCACTATTATGACCTGCTATGACCTTTCACAAAATGACCTCCCACTGACCTTCCACTAAGATCTGCTATGACCAAGTCCACCATAAAGAGCTGCTATGACTTACACTATAAACACCTGCTTTGAGCTAACACTATAAAGACCTGCCATGACCTTTCACTATAAAGACCTCCCATGACCTTCACTATAAAGACCTGCTATGACCGTCCACTATAATGACCTGCCACGACTTTTTCCACTACAATGACCTGCCGTGAACTTCACTGTAAAGAACTGCTATGACCTTTTACTATAAAGACCTGCAATGACTGTCCACTTTAAGAACATATCTGACCTTCCAGCATAAAGACATTGTTTAAATGTACCAGTCCTTATAGTACTGGCAGGGGTAACTCCACTTCTCTGTCTCCTGTTGACATTGGATCCTGGTATCTACTGTGCTGTATCTGGTACTTGGGTGTGTTGCAAAGACATTCTTCCGTTTACACAACCTGGCCTTCAGTCTGGTTATCCAAGATAAAGCCTCGTGCTTTATGGACATTATGTTCTATATGCTGTTTTGAAGCTGAGCCCAAAGATTAACTTGTCACTTTAGTAAAACCTTGTGCACTGAGCTACTTGTCATTGCAGTATGAAACAGGGAGGTTTTTTCTAATGTAGTGAGTGCCATCTTTATCTGGCGTCATTGAGACCACCATGTCAGATTAATGTACCATGGATACCGATATTCTTTGGAGATTACGTTTATCCCCTGAGGATCTCTGTGTGAACATATTTATTTTCAATTTCCATACAACAAATGTCTTTATTTACTTTGGCAGAATAAATGGTCTTTCCCTTTCGCTCTCATAACAGATAAGTGGCAATTCGTCTTTTCTCTTTGAGGAGTAAAGGTATTAAGTCAATTAAAATGCAGCTTTTCTTTGTAGAAGAGTCTTTGT
Organism: Dallia pectoralis; assembly: GCA_029465975.1. Classification (NCBI taxonomy): domain Eukaryota; kingdom Metazoa; phylum Chordata; class Actinopteri; order Esociformes; family Umbridae; genus Dallia; species Dallia pectoralis. The sequence continues at coordinate 1,321,132 of JAHKKI010000038.1, read as the reverse complement.
TACGTTTAATTATGAAGTCAAGACTGACCTTACACAGACACATAATAGCTCTAGTCTGTCCATGTTTGTTCTTTATTATTATTAAGCTGTGCTCTTCAGCCAGAAGCTTGTCAACACTCACCTATGGACTGCTAATATAAATTTAAGATCAATAACTTAACTGTTATAATATATACAATATTACTGCATATAGTGTACCTTACTGTTCAAGCAATTATCTATGCATCTCTGCTATTGCACATACAATATATGTTATTGTGCAAAAAGCCTCTTGAAAAAGCTGTTCAAAACCATTCAAGTTATTGGAGTGTTCATTTATTTAAAAGCAATACATTAAAGTGAACTCAGATAAACAATAATGCATTAAAAACATATCATAAAAACTGGGTCAGAGAATCCCTGAAACGGCATGGCTTATGTGGTGGTCAGCATTGGCGAATACCTAATGACAGAGGTCCGTAGGGACAAACCACTAACTAACGACAGGGTCGTCAATACGTGAGGGCAGATACCGTGTACATAAGTGCCCTCCAGATCAGTGGTCTGGCCGTGGCTTATCTCTAACCCTGCATTCTATTACCTATCTGAGGTGGTTTCGAGACAGAACCTGGCAAGGAGCCATCTCTTATTCTGACAACAATAGCTACTTGTCCCAGTGATTTTCATTTACCTGCTGGTTAGAGCCTCCCGGGCCTCTGAACTGGCATACCAAATACACATATGATAGCAAGCATATGAAAATACATATTTTTGGTGGAGAGAAAAAACTGTTTAAAATGTTGTCTGGCATGCCTCATTACAGGTTGTACAGTGTTTGAACATTACAGTAGTCCAGCAAATCGGGCAAGATCAAGAAGGAAAGTATTTCCTAAGTATTTGAACTTAGATCTAATAAGTTCTGAAGCTGTCATCTGTAATCTTAGATTGGACATTGGGAAATTAATATAATAATAACCAATATACCTATTCAAATAGTTTTCAATATCATTGTCAATGCAATGGGTTTCCTATTCAATGATAGTAATGTTTATACAGATTTTCAGATTTTTGTCACCATAAAGGTTTTCATTGGGTTGTTAATAAAATGTAACAATTATCACATCAAGGTGCAACAATAACACAATTACCTTTTTCTTCATTCGTTATTGTCACCATTTCTGGTCCGAGGACATCTAGTGGGCTAGGAGGATGTTGGAGCACTTTGTTTATTATGACACCTGTATTTCTGTTGCAGTTGTTTAGAATTTGGTTTAATTAAAGTGTCACGGCTGTATAGGATTTGCTGATTATGTGCGTATTTAAGAAATTGGATCTGGGTGCACAGTGTTGATTATTTTTTCAAGTCACAATTCAGTAAAGGTGAGGGTTAGTTTAAGAAGATTGCTGTTGTTTAAATGTATTTTGGAAGTCGCTGTATATGTGCAGTATTATTTCAAACACTTTTCGCATTCACGGTTGGTTTATGTTGTTTTCAATAAACCTGTTTTTGAACAGAGATAACTGGCTCTGCATATGGTACTGTACTACATCTACACTAGTTTTGTGACCTTTCCCCCCTTGATAGTACAAACAATGTATTCCTTTAAATTATGAACTGGATGTATGAATTCATTTTTTAGCAACAAAGATTACAGTGTTGATGAGAATCATCTTGGGTGTTATTTCCAGTGACCTATCTAGCTCAGGTTATTCTTGTGATCCTGTTCATTTTGTATGTGTCGGGTATTGGACCATTTCAGACTAATTACTGTAGTTGTTATCAGCGCGACCCACCTAATTCATCACCCCTCTGAACATTTAATTAGCTGGAAGGTCAGTGCAATTAAACACTGAATTAGGCCCAATTTAACTACAAGCCTGGCAGCTAGACATTTTATTCAGCTAGGAAAACCTGAAAGTCTGATGTAGCTTGACTCAAAGTCATATGAGCCAGATGGATTGTCTTCATCTCTTAATGCCCCAGACCAGAAAAAAATATATACATAGCGCTTTTACTTGCAGAAAAAATCACAGCTGCTTAGAAAAAGCAAAACAAAATAATGAATCTGTTTGGTGGTAGATCTGGACTACAATTGTCTGCCAGAGAGACAGATTTATAGTTGAAATCCACTCTCCTCGAAATGAACATTTGTTTTAAGCCCACATTCTGATACGGCACTGTGTTGTATTTTGACTGCCATGCTGTTGAGTTGTAACAATGTTGAACACAACAAATTGTAATTGGATTGTGAATTTGCTCAACATTTGACCAAACCAATGTTGGGCAAAGTCTAATCTTTTTCACAGCTTGGCAATTGTACATTGAATCCAGATTTGTTTACAACTTATTTCCAGCATAGCTACTGCTGCCTGATTTTCAACAAAGTGCTAATGCATTTGACTAGAAATTATTGCATTTGCTTACCCAATTCCACCAAATGTAAAGACACGATGTTTAACCTTATCGTAGTCAGCATGCCAGGCTACAACAATTCCAACAATTCAAAAAAGAACTGTGGCCGCATTTTGTGATCCATTATAAGGGTGTTTGGCAACAGGCCCTGTCTGGCGTTAAGATAAAAGAGTTCGGGCGCTCTCCAGTCGGAAACCATCAGTTAATTCCCAGGGGTTCCGCTGTGCTTTGAAGAGGTTTGGACTAATGAACGCTGTGTGAAAATGAGTGTGGCCTCACTCGTTTGTGGCGCTACATCAGGCCTGCTCAGGCCTTCATTTATTATTTAGGCTTCATGTTAAGCTCTCTATTTGACACTCTGTGAAGCAGTTTATACCCCAACCCACCAGGGCTGTTCGGAGGTCTGTTGGGCTCAGTGTTATATCATCTTAGGACCACAGTTAGGAACCTCTTATTGATCCTGGAATACACAGGAGTCACATCTGTGATATGATCCAGTCAAAGTATCTGGCTGCTAAGAGAATGGCAGGGGATCGATAGTGCCTGTACAACGTTGGCTCTGATGTCGGAGTTTGATAAAAGCTGTGATTGCTCACCTGGCCCTCTTTATCTGTAGCTCACATTGACTAGGACTCAAGGAAGCTGATTCCGGTGAATGGATATAAATGTTGCTTTTGTGTGGTTGCCTTTTATGCCATTTTTCGGTCTTAGTGGATTACTAAGGCACCGGGTGTTGAGGAGCCTTCAGGTGGCGATGGATTATATGAGGCCTACCAGCACATGCCATGAAATCTCAATGGACGAACATTGTCAGCACAATGGGCGTACTGAACAGCTCAATGACTGTAAACGTGGAACTGTCATAGGACACCACATTTGCCACAATTTATTTTGTGTCATTTCTGCTCTACTTGATCTGCTTTAGTTCGAGAATAGGGTGCTTTCACTCTGTGACAACAGTTTTGAGGTAGGCCCGTTCCGGTTCCAGCATGACTGTGCCTTTGTGCACAAAACAGGGTCGATAAATACATGGTTTGATGAGGTCGGTGTGGAGGAACTCCAAGTGGCCTGTGAAGTGCTGACCTTAATACGGTTAAACAGCCTCAAACTCTCTGCTGAAAAAACTGGACGTGATCTACCATAGCGTCATACGTTTTTGTTACAAATGCCCCTTACAACACCCACCACTGCAAGCTTTATGCATTAGTCGGCTGGCCGTCACTAACTACTCGGCGTTTAACGCATTGGTACCAACTTATTTACAAGTCTCTGTGGCAAAGTCCCACTGTAGCAAGTTGTCTAGTTACCAGTAGCTACCCACCATGATCTACGCTCAAGTAGGTATATTGCTTTAGTGACCCCGAAAGCCCTACACAACATTCGGCCGCCAATCCTTCCAGTTGCAGCCGCCAATGACTGGAGCGATTTACAAAAATCCCTAAAACTCGAAACCCTTATCTCACCAGCTGCCTTCAAACGGCTCCTGTCTGAGCACCTGTCAGATCTCTCGACCTGCTAACGGCCCACAACCCCCTTCTCACTTTGCCATGCCCCTATTTGCACCTGTACTACTGTCATATCTGTACACTGTTGAACCACTCTTTGTGCTCAGATAATGCCCAATTGATCTTTCCATAACCTCATTTCCTTTCTCCCATGCACTCTATCGACCAACCTGCTAGAGACACTTTATTCTGTATACCTGCTAGGCACACTTTAATCCTTTTACATTCCGTGTTAAGATACTCATTGTATTTATTTTTTTATTTTATTTTATATATATATATATATATTTATTTATCACTGTATCTATGCTGCTCAACTGTATTTCATATACCTCATCCTGTTTAATCTTGATGCTGTATTCCTTACTGTGTCCACTGCTATTTGCACTCCTGTGTTTTGTATTCTGTGTAACTATATGTTGTCCTGCAAATTTTTTCGCCTTATCTTGGCCAGGTCGCCGTTGTAAATGAGAATTTGTTCTCAATCGGCCTACCTGGTTAAAGAAAAGGTTAAATAAAAAAAAAAATTTTAAAAAATAAAAACACCTTTGGGATGAACTGGACCGCCAATTGCAATATCAGTGCCTGAACTCTAAACGCTCTTTTGACTGAATGGGGACAAATTCCCACAGAGACACTGCAAACATTTTTGTAAATAGGTTACAAAGGTGGTCCTTCTGGTTAAACAAACTTGTGCTATTGGGCTGAATAAAATTGAATAAAGGTCGGAACTCGCTGAAAGTTTTGTTTTGCATTTGACTTTGTAGCATTGATTTTCATTACCATATTTTTAATTTGTCTAGTTTCAATATTAGTGGTGTGTACTTTTAAATTGACTTTTTGGTGACTATTATTTTCATGCAATTTTGGTGTTGAGAATGTTTGTATTTTTGACTTATTTGGTAGAAAACTACTTTCTTTAACCTTGTCAATGCTGGCACTTCTCAAATCAAGCCGTGTTATAGGACTTTGATAATGTGAATTAACATTCTAATATGAATACATCCTGTTTCTCTGAACTCCATTGAGTGAGAGATGCAGGCACAGAGCAAAACACAGCTGCTAATCTGATTAAGATGTACAAATAATTAGTACAATATGCTCAGAAAAGCAAATCAGTGCATACTTACCTTGATTATGACCTTACGCTGATTGGAAACAAGCATAGTGTTAACACGCTCAGATTAGTACAATAAGCAGTTTAATGTTGAGTTAATTATGTGCATGTAAATTTACGTAGTGAACTGAGATGAAGAATTGTCAGAAACAGCTATTTCAGCAGAAAACAATAAACATTGTGTTACTCTCGCATCAGGGCCCAAAAGTGTTAATGTGTAAATATTAAAATAAATGATATGTAAAAGTGTCTGCTAAACAGACAAGTAAAATCATCTAACTGAAATCATCTTACAATGAAGTTAGTGGATGGCTGAACAACAGAACACGTTGCTCATTGAAGTGTTAGAGAGCAGATCTAGCAATCCAGCCGTAGGTACCAGGACCCCTTCAGAAGATGAGATGGGGTGATTTGTGGGGTAAAAAACTAATCATAATATCACACCAAACATTTTGGATGGAAATCTGGACAAGAAAAAAGGCAAGTTCATCAGAGTAAACAAAGACAGTGAAATAATTAGATTTTCCTGTGAACATCAGTGCTCGATGTTCAATTGATACCTTAAAGCTTAGTCTGAAGTGCTTTTCACACATATTCAGTGCTGTGGAAACGTTCATGAGACAACCATTGGTAATCAGTGGTGATAAAGATAGATTGGGCTCTGATTAAGGGCTTGAGGTACACTGGCCCGACAGGCATTTGTGGTTGGGTGTGTAGAAAAGATTGTGTTCGGATGTGGTGTCTGTGCTTTTAAAAAGACATTGGAAGTAATTAAGTGCACATCCAAAACAATTGTAAACTAGATAAGTTACAATTCCTGCTGAAAATGTGATGTGTGCTTAGCCCACCCCGTAGTCCACTGTGTACTGATATCAACTGCCAATGTCAGTTATACGTTTAAAAATATGTATAATATATAAGGAGATTATATTATGTGAGCATAGTAACCTGCCAATTAACCAGCATAATTTGTCGGTTGCAAAGACGACCAAAACTTTCAAAACGCTATTGAAAGAATCAACTTTAATGGAAATATCGATCCTTATGAAGTCCCAAAAGACCAGTGGATCGCGACCCTGACGCCTTACCTCCCATCACATTTCCTGATATATTTTCTTATTTTGTTTGTGCTGTCAGTATGTAACGCCATTTGCGTCAATATTAAATAGATAAATACTGAAATGAAATAATAAATATATCTATGAAATAATTCAATAATTACATGAATACGTGTAAATATAAATGAATATATCACTTCATATGTAAAGAAATAGGTTTCATTTCAAAATTTCCATTAGACAACATTTATTTATTTCGAGGGACTTGTATTTCAATTCCCCATGTATTTATTTCAAGGCAGTCCTTTTTCATAGGACATGCACTCTCAGCGACTAATAATCCACCATGTTTTAAACTATTTTTTAACCTACTCAAATAAACATTCATACAAACGACATGTGTTTCTCTCTACACTGTTAAAACAAAAAAGATCTTTGAGGAACTTTTGGAGAGTTCTTCAATTTGAAACTGTGGGGAACCATGGTGCTTGGAAGAACCTTCAAGGAAGGGTTCTTAGAAGAACCCCTTCACAAGGCTACTTGGGGAACCTTTGTTAGTTTTTGTGAGGAACCTTTGGAAGCTCTGAGGAACCTTTGGGAGAAGAACCTTTGGGAGCTCTGGGAAGAACCTTTGGGAGCTCTGGGAAGAACCTTTGGGAGCTCTGGGAAGAACCTTTGGGAGCTCTGGGAAAGAACCTTTGGGAGCTCTGGGAAGAACCTTTGGGAGCTCTGGGAAGAACCTTGGGAGCTCTGGGAAGAACCTTTGGGAGCTCTGGGAAGAACCTTTGGGAGCTCTGGAAGAACCTTTGGGAGCTCTGGGAAGAACCTTTGGGA
>JAHKKI010000038.1:1285167-1313726 GCA_029465975.1 Dallia pectoralis | reverse complement strand
ACCATACCTAATGGACTATAGAGATGTGCCTATTCACCATACCTGTTTGAATATAGGAGATGTGCCTATTCACCATTACCTGTTGGACCATAGATGTGCCTATTCACATAAATTTGTTTGAATATGGGAGACATGCCTATTCACCACAGCCTGTTGACCAGTGATGTGCCTATTCACCATGGCCTGTTGGACTATAGAGATGTGCCTATTCAACACACCTGCTTGAATACAGAGATGCGCCTATCAGCCTGCTGACCTCAGGTAGACGGGGCTTGAGCTTACCTGTCTGAATATGGAGATACCATATCTGTTGGACTATGAGATGTGCTGGTCATAGAGATGTGTTTTACCACCATACTGTTGACTATAGAGATGTGCCTACTCACCATACCTGTTTGAACAGGAGATGTCTCTCACCAGCCTGCCTGGGACCCGTCTATTCACCATGGGCCAGCCTGACTATGCAGAGATGGGGCCTTGGCCTGTGACTCCAGCCTGAGTTTTTTGTTGCCATAGCTCATCAATGATTCTAGGCCCAACACGCACCCCTCCTCTGAAACTGTCACCACTGCTGACCAGCCATCAGCTGGTCCAGACATGCACCACTTCTGGTCGCCGCCACATTTTAGCATGCGCCTGTGTCTTTCTGCCCATTTTCTCTGGCATCCATCATGGCATCTGATAGTTCACTCCATCGACTCCATGGGAGCTGATCAGTGTCACCTCATGCAGTGCTCACTGGCTTGTGTGGGCTTCGTCAGTGCAAGTGAATACTCAAAAAGCTCTTTGAAAATACGTTCTCTGCCATCCGTAAAGATATATATATATATATATATATATATATATATTCTAAGCCTGCTGTACACACGAAGTGCCTGTGGCAGTGAGTACTCATATATTGCTGTCTTGTTTTTAGTAGACAGTGCTGTGCTCAGGGCAGGAGTACTCCATATTATATTGCTGTCTTATTTTAGTGTATAATGCGCTGCTCTAAGGAGGAGTATCATTATACACTAAAATAAGACAGCGATATGAATATGGAGTACTCCTGCCCTGGAGAGCAGCGCATTATACACAAAAATAAGACAGCGATATGAATATGGAGTTCTCCTGCCCTGAGAGCAGCGCATTGAGTATCTCTGCTGTGCAACACAATATGAACCCGAGAACTCCTGCCTCGAGAGACAGTAATACGGGTCAGCCGGGTCACACAGTGATATGTCGCGGAGATTTGATTATGTGACGCATACTTATCGGCTCACAGAAGGCAAAGAGCTGAAAAGCATTAACGTTAACATTATGCTGCCAGCTGTTTTGGTTGGATCAGCAGGCATCAAATGCAACTGAGAGAACGATGAATTAGTTTTGTGCATTCTCACTCCCAACACTTCAGCACAATTTTGAGGCTGTTTATTCAGAATTTTCAATCAGGAATTTCCGAATTTCAACAAACAAAGCTTCTAATTCTTACCTTTATGACAGCCCCGCCTTGGGTCAGTTAATAACGCCGCCATCACCCAAGATCCTCCATGCTTAACGCCATCCGGCTTCACTTGTCTCATTGATCTAAATCAATCATTTTCTTCTTTCTGCCCCTGTGACCAGTCACCTGTCACAGGCCCGTGACAGATCATGCCAGAGTACCCCTCAAAATAACTAATATGTGTCGGCTGATAGTGGTTTATGTTGTATTATCATTGAGGATCGCCTGATTCACAGGCGGGGTCAGTTTTCTTACATTTCACCCTGTTGAAGGTGAGCTTGGAGTGTGGTAATGACTGCCCTCAGAGGTCTTACTCAGTTCTCTAGGTAGTGACCTTTCCACAGATAATACAGCGTGCTTTTTGTTGATGACTACTCAGGCTCAATAAGATGCAGGCTTTATATAAGACAGGTTTTATGTAATACTTATAAGTTTTTTTGTGTCAATAAATGCATTTTATACAAGACTAATATTGGTATTATAAATGTAATTTTAAAGATTCATAACAAATAGTTTAGACTATCAAATATATATACAGTAATTACGTTTCTTTAATAGTTGAATAAAACAACAATATTTGTTTACATCTTCTACAGGGTTTAATGTACTACCACTGGGTTTAATATAAGATATATCAGGTTTTTATTTGTCCATATATTTGTTAATACTTTGTTTTCTAGTTCAAGTCATAACATTGTATTTAAGACAAATAAATGTAGTTTACAGAATCCTAATACATAACTAGTTTCTGCATTTGGCTACAGGTTTAATATTGTGCCAATGTGCTGCCTAATATTACCAATACATGTTTAATATTAGACTAATAGAGGTTTAATATTTAGACTAATAGAGTTTTAATATTAGACTAATACAGGTTTAATATTAGACTAATACAGTGTAATATTAGACTAATACAGGTTTAATATTAGACTAATACAGGTTTAATATTAGAATAATATAGGTGTAATATTGCTGTGTTAACAAGACAATTCAACAGGCGGGATTAATAGAACATGAACGAACATCGTAGCGTAGTCCAGTTTCATAATGACTGAAAGGCAAGACGTCCAGCTCTATCACTGAGATGTCACCTGACATGACATGATGTTGTCAGCATTTCTGATGAAGAGTCTTCCTCACTGACTGTGGCTCACATGTGAGCTCGACCAACGAGCATGTGTTGTTATGCTTCACCATGGTGATGGTGCATGTCATCATCTGATCTCATTAACAACACACTCTAATTGTGATTGCCGTGTTGCATAATTGGCCGCTTTCTTGCAACGCGTTGTCAAACACTGCCAGCCAGCCCAGGTGGAATTCAGAACACGAAGATGAACATATTTGGGCCTAGTATTACTCGTGAACTAAATGATATAATACATATATTTCTCTTTATTTATATATATTACTATATCATTATTCTTTTGATAACACAAGATATATTTGATCACATTCAGCCTGTTTACGCTCCAACCAACATAAACAAGATGAAAAATGATGCAGGACATTTGTACACATTTTCTTACGGCAACATTTCTAGCTGCTTCTTTATTTATTTCATAATGTTCAAATGCATCCTTGTTGACATGCTGTGCCACTCTGGTGGCTTACGCACAAGCAATTTCACTGAATGGAATAATACACATTTCAGTCAATCCTCCTCAAATTGAGCTCAACTCAAATGGAATCATGATCTTGTGCCTCAAGCGTGCTGTAGATATTGAACTGCAAATAGAGTTTTCTAATAATGTTGAACATATTGCATCACAATGAATAATAATTTCTCTTGACAGAAGTGTGCCTAGCGTGGTAGTTGTATTTCATGCCAGCAGTGCTTCAGCGTCTTTTTTTAACAGACCATTCGTCCATTGAAATAAGAAAGATGCAACTGCTGGTTGCACTGAACGGTCAACCTTAAATACCTTTTGTATTGTTTATTGCAAATTATTGATGATCACTAGTGTGCTGAATATTAACTAATCAAATTCGCAAACCCGCGATGTCTTTACTTTCCGGTCAGAGAGTCTGTTCCGTATTGAGAAGCGCGATCTGTCAGTCTCCTCCTGAAGATATAAAATTCTCTGAACATGCTTTTGGAGACTCATTTTCATACACAGAAGTAGATTTAGACACAAGAAGAAAACACAGTAATCAGTATACTTTATTCATTTAATATCTCTATAAATAGTTTCGTTTTTTAAATAACTAATTTTTGCTCTTTACGTGCTAGCACAGAGAGACAAAGACACATGCAGACTTCCCTGACAGACAGGATGATCTCCTCAGAGAAGACTAACCCCACAGGAGCCTGCCCTCCCACAACTCCTCCTTCAACTCCTCCTTCCTCAACTCCTCCTTCAACTCCTCTCTTTCAACTCCCCTCCTTCAACTCCTTCCCGACCCCAACCTCCGACAAGACAATCTGCCAGAGCAGAGAAATTTTACTGATATGTTATCACATAATATGTAAATGATATTGAGCATTCCTTTATTATTTAAATCATCTGTCATGACATTTACATATTACATTGTAGTAATTTCATTGTTTTTTATCGCTTGTGCCTGTCGCTAAGGTTTTAGTTTTGTATAGAACGGGCCAGAACAAATTTACGTAAATGAATTATGTTCTTCTGGTTCAGATCGCAACATGGGCGACTCCTCATTTTTCCACCTCACACTCATACTGCAGATCTTTTAACTGTATCTCCCCTTCCATTTAGCACACTATAGCATTTGACATTCTCCTTTCAGAGCAGTACACAATGGTTGGTCCTTTCCATGACTCACGAGCCTCACATATCACTTGCCGCAGTTCTATTCTACCATGGGCTCACTGGCGCATCTGCTCAGGTGTATCGCCTCCCGAGGTCTTCCTGACCTGGGCATCATCAGCCTGCTTGTCATCCCGGTCATCCAGCACTGTCAGGAACAGAACCTCCACGCTGATTACCGCGGCATGGCTGGTCAGCGCCTCACGCCGGGAGACCACGCCGATAACCGTTGCGCTGGTTGTCACGTTATCCGCCAGATGGACAACGCCGACCCATGACGTACGGGTGTTGGCGCCCATGTTCTCGCTACGTTGACCGCCACGCGACCATTTACGCCAACGGTGATGTCAGCGCGAATATCAGCCGCCGGGCATCTTCTGCATGAGCTGCGCATCGCCACCGCCTACTCACTCCTGCCGTGTTCATCTGCGTCCATGTTCTGCCATGCTGGTGCTCATGGCGGCCAGAGCGTCCACATGTTCATGTGCAATGAGATGACGGGCAGCCTCTGGCTGGCTGTCCTCGCCCACCAGATGGGCCGCATGAGGCGCCAGCCACCACCATCTCCTGGGATTCGTTAGTTTCACCTGGTCTCGATACTCTGCCCCAGGAACACATGCCTGCCCACATGCACCTGATCCTCGCAATCCTCGTTGTCGCACCCCCTGATCGCACGCTTCAGGAGCCAGGAGATGAGGGAGACCTCCGAGAGCCACTTTGCTGCCAGCTGCAAAGGGCCTCGGGAAACGCCGGTTTACGACGAAGGAGTTCACGTTGGTGTCACAGCCCCAGATGAATGCTACGCTGCCGAGTGATTTGCCTGCGGTTGATAAGCTGTTTGCCAGGACGGACTGTTATACATCATGCTTGATCACGCTACCAGAATTGCCCGAAAGGGAGCTGGATAATGCTGGATCTGCCACTCAACATTGACTTGCTTTCCTGCCATGCTTGACAAAAGCATATACGCAGGCATTATTTCAGTAATGGAGGTGAGATTGACGAATGTAAAGATTCAGATCAATACCCCGATGCCGTTGCAGTCTGTAATGCCTTCCACTGAGCACCAGAGGGCGCTAGTTCGAGCCATGATTTGCCTAATATCAACTGGGGAAGTAGACAATCTCGTGCCTTGCAGTAAATAGCCCAAGTGAGTGTATGTTCTCGTTACCCATACAGACACACGCATTTCAAAAATTCAAATACACTGATGAGCCAAAAACATTATGATCAGACAGGTGAGGCGAATATGCTGTTCACAACAGCGCCACATGTCGGGCGTGGCGGGAGGAGATGGTAAGCAAACAACAAAGCCTCTAGCCAACGCAGCTGATGCAAGAGAAATGGGACAGGAGAGGGCCTGAGTGACTTGCTAAGAGCCAACCACATGGCTAAACTTAGCGGTTTTAGTGAAGGATAGGAGCGCACGCTTATTCACAGACAGGAATGTGTCACAACACCCTGCTGTGTATGAGGTGATTCAGGCAGCCTGGCCTCTCACAGATTCAATTGAGTGAGCGTTCAGGATGCTGAACTGACATGTAAACCACACATGAAGTATTCGCCATCGGGGTCTTGCAGATCCACAGTCCACATTGTTTAAGTTATACATTGAGGACACACAGCATGCCGGGCATATTGTTTTGGCTTATTGGTGTATGCTCATTGTTTACATGGCTGACATCATCCACAAAACTCGGTGCCAGAGCAGCTTCAGATGTTTGTGTCTGGGTGTTGTTATCAGTGCAGAAGAAACACATGCTGAGTATGGTCCATAATTCTTACTGATATGAATATTCATTGCCTTGTCTTTTAATTACCACTGGACTTACAAATCTATATAGAGAGTGAATGTTAGAATGAGGAGACAGAGGGAGAAAGAGGAGTGGGGTGCATGGAGACAGAGTGGAGGGAGACAGAGGGAGGCATGGAGATTGCGGAGACAGAGTGGAGGTGGAGAGAGGGCGAGGAGGCGGAGACAGAGGGAGGTATGGAGACAGAGGGAGGCATGGAGACAGAGGGAGGTGAAGTGGATAGAGGGAGATTGACAGAGGAGGTATGGAGACAGAGGGTATGGAGACAAGAGGGAGGTATGGAGACAGAGGAGGAAAAACATACAAAAATGGTTTACTGAGCATCAGCAATTGCACTGCATATAGGCTGACAGCGTACACTCCACAGAAGGATAATCACAAAGAAAAAATATTCTGAACAGACTTTTCTGTTCCAGAATGCTTTTGAATACTGGGTTATTTGCTAGCGAACATTTTATATGAGACAAATGAACATGCTTGGGGACAACGCGTATAAGACCCACTGGAAGTAGGTGGATACATAATAATATGCAAGCCAGAGCCTACTCAGAACTGCTACTTTAAACAGACGTTGCCTTCACAACGGATAAAACTAGATATAGTGGCTGCTGAGCTGACTGAGATGCCTATGGGGATTGTGCTCTCATTCTTATTTGATTGTTTGACCTTACTTGCTCTCTCTCCTTCTTTCGCATAATCACAGGGTAGTGTATGTCATGTGATCACTCAACTAAATGAATACACATGATGCCGTTTAAATAGCGAACCAGTTAACAAAGCCTGGTGAGAAACAGCATTCCTTGCCGTCTCGAGCAGTTGCTAACACACACAGAGTCACTTAATAGAGAACAGACTATAGCAGCACAGAGAAGACATTTGGTCAGAGACAGAGACTATATACAGCAGAGCTGGTCAGAGAACAAAGATTATATATACAGAGACATTCAACAGAGACAGAGACTATATACACAGAGAAAGACACTCATAGAGAACAGAGACTATACCTAATGAGGACAGAGCATATACACAGAGAGACACTTAATGAGACAGACACAGACACAGAGAGACACCAACAGAGAACAGAGATTATATACACAGAGACACCCAACAGAGAACAGAGATTTCACAGAGAGATTGGCACATATATAGATATTGAACTGCACGTGAAAGACCATGAGTTATAACACATGAGTATGACACCTGAACAGAGAAACAGAGACTTCTACACACAAGCATATTATCACTTAATAGAGACAGAGATCATATGTCACGAGACACTTACCAGAGACAGAGAATAGACACAGAGAGACACCAAAGTAGAGACAGAGACTATTACAGAGACACTTACTAGAGAGCAGACTCATGGACACCCAGACTAACAGGGAACAGAGACTATATACAATAGAGACACTCCTTGATTGAGAACAGAAACAGAGACACTTAATAGACAGAGATTATATATACACAGAGAGACACTCTACAGAGACAGAGACAGACACAGAGACACTAACAGAGAACAGAGATTATACATACAGAGTACACAGAGGAACAGAGACTTGAGTACACAGAGAGCTGGCTCATCAGAGATTAGATTACACCACGACAGAGACTAAGTATACAGAGAGAGCATCTGTCAGAGAACAGAGACATATACACAGAGAGACATCAATAGAGACAGAGATTATATACACAGAGATAACAGAGAACAGACGCAGCACACAGAGTATATTGAGACAGAGTCAACTGTCAGAGATTGAGCTGGCTGGTGACAGCCAGAGATAGGCTGGTCTGTCAGAGACAGATCATAATGGCACAGAGAGCCAACGGTCGAGCCGCAGCCCATAGCACACCAGAGATACATCTTACAGAACAGATTATGGGACACCCAGACAGGAACACAGGCCCAGAGTTACCTGAGGAGAACAGATACAATAGACACTGAGAGACACTGAACAGAGACAGATACAATAGAGCCACGATTGGTACACCGAATAAGATACTGGTCAGGCAGAATGAGAACAGAGACATATAATACAGGCACCCACACAACTCTATAGCATACAGTGATGGGAACAAATTCATATGTTGCCTAGGTCAAACAGCCTGGCTTTGAGTCTCGAGCAGCAAGCATCCTCCTGAATGTGATGAAGCCGGGCATTCTGAAAGGCGAGATGGCCGGGAACAGACGCTGTGATTATCAGCAGTGCCAGGTGGCATCAGCGGTAAGACTGAGTAATGCCAGCAAACAGACATCATCAAGTGATTAGGCAAGCGGGCGCGCAGCACACCATGAATACCACACTGCCAGCTTGCCGCCTCGGAGGCTGCGGTGGCACGGTGCCTTCGGGCAGAGACACGACGCCCTACGTGGAGAGCGCATTGTGGCCAGAAGATGATGAGTATAGGGAGACGCCGAGAACACCAGGAAGAGGATCTTGATGGGTACACGGCTCTGGGAGCACGCCACCATACCCGTGCCAGACACTGCCCAGATGTCTGCCAGAGTGGTGGCGCGATGCATGGTGGTCACGATGTTGTGGCAGCGCAGCGTGGAGGCGAGACGTAAGGCTGATGGCCAGGGGAAACAGCAGATGGAAACTGGCCCCGCATCCATGACCGCCGACCTTGCGAACGCGGAGTCCAGGTGTCCCACGCCTGAATACAGCAGTTCTCCTGTCTTGAGAGGAGCTGAAGGTTGCAGGCTGCAGATGAACATACCATGAAGGTTTCTTGCGCCACGGCCAACACGACTAGGAAGTTCCTCACAATGCCACATACTAACGCGAAACAGCTGGTACCGGACACACTGGCAGTCTGTGATTGGTACATGGTGGTGATAATGACAGAGTTCGAGAAACCAAGAAAGCGATCTGACAGGTGCTGGTCTGCCAGTTCCAGCAGATGGAGGTGTCATAGATTAACATCTGGTTATGTACAGATGTTTTGATTGAGGTCAGTGCGATGCTGCTGGGCAGGGCTGTGTGAGTGTTTGTGATAGTGTCACCAGAAGCATCTGGAGATGGCGCCTGTGTCATGAGAACAAAACAGGTTATTGGGTTACTGATGGGAATCAACACCATGTGTGACAGTCTAAATCCTTATGATGTGGTCTACATTTCAAAAGGTGTGGTCTGAACTTGGGTCGCAGTGGCCCAATCATACTCAGGTCTGGCCTGCTGAAATGAGCCTGACCTCGTGAGAATAGTACTTGTGCCACAGCCGATTAACAATTCTTTATGCCCAGCAACAATCACAGAGTCCTTGGTCATCAAGAGCGGCTGTCCCTAAACCCACATCATCGCGCACGTTCCCACACTATATATTCATAAAGTCTCTGGTCATCAAAGAAGCATGTCCCCAACTTCAAAGAATATTACAGCATAATTTTGCTTAGCAATGGAACTCATAAACACACAGTCACTTATTATGCCTAATTGTCTATCTCAGCTTTTAAAGGGTAACAACACAACACTTTCAGAGAAAAACTCATAGTCTACACAACATTTCAACCAGTTTATACAATGCTCCACAACTTCTTTATATAGTTTCCTGCTTAGCAGATTCTTTGAATATTGATTTCTTGACTTAAATTGTAAACCAAAACATTCAATGCTATTAAAGATTCATACAGCTTTAAAGTAATTAATATAGCAGATTACAGGGCTTCCAAGCTGTTTCTAGACTTTCAAATATGCAAGTTCGGAGTGCATAACAGTCAAAATGTATTCAACAACGTCAGCAGCTTGAGGCCAGCAGTGCAGCCTCTGTGTTCGAACAGTTCGTTCAGGACGCATCTAAGGTCGTCGGAGGGCACTTAAAGCCTCGCAGCCGTCTGGCCAAGAGATCTGGGTGTGTGGAATCGATTTTATAACAGAGGTGCCACAGGTCACTGCATAAAAATCTATTGAGATTTCAGTATTTGAAACTAAATGCTTTTATTTTGAAACCAAATTCTGTGCAACATGTGAAAGACAATACGGTATAAATTGAGGTTTCAAGGATTTCAAAATATGGATTTGCATACTTAAATGTTTATTAACTGCTTCAATACCATTTAAAATGAAGCTGTGCAGGGTCCTCTATAAAAATACATCTGAGGCGGCCTGAATAGGTTATCTACGCAGTTATTACGGAGTTTCTCTCGGTCGATCACCGTGGTGTAGTGTGGCTGCTTGCGGGAAAACCGACCTGACCGGCCTCCGACTATCCGTTGAATATCTAATATCCCAATGACCTAAACATAGAGAGTAGATAATTAAAGAGATGACCTATTGATCAGTATGAAGGCCAGATACGTTGTACTCATGGTAATGCCCATTAGGCAACGGGCAATTCTGCTCAGGGCACATAACACTAAGGGGCAATGGGCTCTGTGAAACAGGGCTTGCATTTCAGTGCGGGATTGTGCATAATTTAAACCATTCTCGCAAGGCTTTATAGTGCGAGAAATTCCTGCACAAATACATTTGCTTGCATTCAGACTGAGGTAGTTGATTGGATGTCTTATATTAGATATTCAACGGATATCGGAGGCCGGTCGAATGAAAGTGGAGAGAAATAATTTTACACCACGGTGATCGACCGAGAGAAACCTCCGTGTGCTTATAGTTAGGACCGCTTCCTAAAGTCTCAACGTTATTAATTCAAACCACTCAGATTGTTTTATAGAGGACACCTACATTTTGCACAGCTGCTTTTAAGGAAATGGTGTGAGACGTTTAATAAACATTTAAAATTGTAAAAATCCATATTTTTTGGGGAAATCACTTGGAAACCCTAATTTACTTTCGTATTGTCTACAGAGGTCTTTCACATGTTGCACAGAATTTGGTTTTTCAAAATAAACATTTTAAGTTTTTAATACATTAAAATACTGGAAATCTCACAGGTTTTTTTTGTGCAGTGACCTATTAACCTCTGTTATCGCGATTCCACCTCAGATGTGCGCGAACGAGCTGCGAGGCTAAGTTCACTTATCCAGGCCACCTAGATGCGTCCCTAGCAGGCAGACTCATTCAGACCACAATGTCACAGAAGACTTACTGCACTTTCTTTGCTGGCCATAGAACATGGCGTTGTTGAAATGTATTTTGATGATGTTGTGCCCAGTTTGCATATTTGGAAGTCTAGAAACAAGCTAGGCCACTTAGTAATCTGCTATAATTAATACTTTAAAACAATGAATCTTTGATAGCATTGAATGTTTTGATTTACACAATTTAAGTCAAGGAGTCAGTGTGTAAGGGTCACCTTTTAAAGCAAAGGAAATATATAAAAGTTAATGAAGCGTATAAGCCTAATTTGAAATGTTGTGTAGACTATGAGTTTTTCCTCTAAAGTGTTGTGTTTGTTACCCTTTAAAGCAAAGATAGGCCAGTTAGGCATAGTAATAAAATATTTGTGTGTTTATGAGTTCAAGTTGCTAAACCAAAATTGTACTGTAATATTCTTTAAGTTTAGGGACATGCTCTTGATGATAGGGACTTTATGAATATAGTAGTAGGGCATTAACGTGATCGTAAGTTTAGGGACATGCTCTTGATGATAGGGACTCTGTGATTGTTGCTTTGGGGCGGGGGGTTGGGGGGCCCCTTGAGTCTTGCCCTGGGCATAAAAATTATTAATCCGGCTGTGGCTAAGTACTATTCACCAATTCACCGGGTCAGACATTTGTAGGTTGCAGACATAGGCACCACAATTATGAAGTTTAGACCACACACATTTAAGTTCAGACCACACCTTTGAAATGTAGACCACATCCTTAAGTTTAGACTGTCACACATGGTTGTTGATTCCATCAGTAACCCAATAACCTGTTTGTTCTCCTTGACAGGTACATCTCCAGATGCTTCTCTACGGTTTGACTACTATCACAAACCTCACACAGCAGCAGCATCATACTGACAACTCAATCAAACATCTGTACATAACTTCAGATGTTTCCTCTAAACTAATCCTATGACACCTCCATCTGCTCGGTTTTGAACGTTGCTTTTTACTCCACCTGTCCAGATCACTTCTTGGTTTCTCGAACTCTGTCAGTTATCACCACCATGGACGAGGACTTAGCCCCACCCAATCACACAGACTGCCAGGTGGTGAACGTCCCGTACCAGCTGTTTTTCGCGTTGGGCACGGTGGCATTTGGGCGAGAACCTCCTAGTCGTGTTGGCCGTGGCGCCGCAACAAGAACCTTCACTCACCCATGAACATGTTCATCTGCAGCCTCGCAGCCTTCAACACCATCGCCTCCCTCTCCAAGACCTGGGAGAACCTGATGCTGGTATTCAGAGACGTGGGACACCTGGACTCCAGAGACGGCCGCGTTCGCAAGGTCGACGACGTCATGGATACGCTGATCTGCATGTCGTTGATTGGTTCCATCTGCAGTTTCCTGGCCATCGCTGTGGACCGCTACGTCACCATCTTCCACGCGCTGCGCTACCCACAACATCGTGACCATGCGTCGCGCCACCACCGTCCTGGCGGGCATCTGGGCAGTGTGCGGTGGCACCGGGGCATTCATGGTGGCATTCTTTCAAGCCGTGTACATCAAGATCCTCTTCCTGGTGTTCTTCGACGTCTCCCTGCTGCTCATCGTCTTCCTCTACGGCCACATGTTCCTGCTGGCCCGCTCCTCACGGCAGGAAGATCGTGTCTCTGCCCGGGGCGCCGTGCCACACCGCAGCCTCCGGGCGGTAACGCTGACGATTCTGTTGGGGGTATTCATGGTGTGCTGCGCGCCCTTCTTCCTGCACCTCATCCTCATCACGGTGTGTCTGGACAACGCGTACTGTGAGTGCTACCGCGCCGCTGTTCCAGCTGCACCTGGTACTGCTGATAAGTCACAGCGTCATTGACCCGGCCATCTACGCTTTCGGGTGCCGAGCTGCGGGCGCACGTTCAGGAGGATGCTGCTCTGCTCGGACTCAAAACTCTGCTACAAGGTCAAGGCTCTGTTTGCCTGAACGCGTCTGTATGGGTCCCTATTCCCATCACTGTGCACTATGTAAGGCTAGAGTCAATGTGGGTCTCTCTGTGTATATAGTCTCTGTTCTCTGTTACACGTCTCTCTGTTAGTATCTGTTTTCTATTCGGTGTCTGTCAGTGTCTATTGTATCTGTCCTCTATTCAGTGTCTCTCAGTGTCTATTGTATCTGTTCTCTGTCAGGTGTCTTTCTGGGCCTGTAGAATATGTTCCCTGTTAGTTGTCTAGGTGTCCATAGTCTCTGTTCTCTATTAAGTGTATCTCTGTGTATATAGTTTCTGTCCTCTGTTAGTTGTCTCTCTGTGTATATAGTCTCTGTCCTCTGTTAGTTGTCTCTCTGTGTCTATTGTCTCTGTCCTCTGTTAGTTGTTTCTCTGTGTATATAGTCTCTGTTCTCTGTTAGTTGTCTCTCTGTGTATATAGTCTCTGTTCTCTGTTAGTTGTCTCTCTGTGTATATAGTCTCTGTCCTCTATTAAGTGTCTCTCTGTGTATATAGTCTCTGTTCTCTGTTAGTTGTCTCTCTGTGTATATAGTCTCTGTCCTCTGTTAGTTGTCTCTCTGTGTCTATTGTCTCTGTCCTCTGTTAGTTGTCTCTCTGTGTATAAAGTCTCTGTTCTCTGTTAGTTGTCTCTCTGTGTATATAGTCTCTGTTCTCTGTTAGTTGTCTCTCTGTGTCTATTGTCTCTGTCCTCTATTAAGTGTCTCTCTGTGTATATAGTCTCTGTCCTCTATTAAGTGTCTCTCTGTGTATATAGTCTCTGTTCTCTATTAAGTGTCTCTCTGTATATAGTCTCTGTTCCCTGTTAGTTGTCTAGGTGTCCATAGTCTCTGCTCTCTATTAAGTGTCTCTCTGTATATAGTCTCTGTCCTCTGTTAGTTGTCTCTCTGTGTCTATTGTCTCTGTCCTCTGTTAAGTGTCTCTCTGTGTATATAGTCTCTGTCCTCTATTAAGTGTCTCTCTGTATAAAGTCTCTGTTCTCTGTTAGTTGTCTCTCTGTGTATATAGTCTCTGTCCTCTGTTAGTTGTCTCTCTGTGTCTATTGTCTCTGTCCTCTGTTAGTTGTCTCTCTGTGTATAAAGTCTCTGTTCTCTGTTAGTTGTCTCTCTGTATATAGTCTCTGTTCTCTGTTAGTTGTCTCTCTGTGTCTATTGTCTCTGTCCTCTATTAAGTGTCTCTCTGTGTATATAGTCTCTGTCCTCTATTAGGTGTCTCTCTGTGTATATAGTCTCTGTTCTCTATTAAGTGTCTCTCTGTGTATATAGTCTCTGTCCTCTGTTAAGTGTCTCTCTGTGTATATAGTCTTTGTTCTCTGTTAGTTGTCTCTCTGTGTATATAGTCTCTGTCCTCTGTTAAGTGTCTCTCTGTGTATATAGTCTCTGTTCTCTATTAAGTGACTCTGTGTGTTAGCAGAGTAACTTTCTCAGACAACAAGGGAATACTGTTTCACATTCACCAGACTTTGTTAACTGGTTCACTTTTTATTTAAACAGCATCATGTGTATTCATTTAGTTAGTGATTAGGTCACATGACATACACTTTACCCTGTGATTATCTGGCTTTAAGGGAAGGGGGAAACAAAGTAAAAGGTTAAACAAATCAAATAAGAATGAGAGCACAATCCCCATAAATCTCAACAGTGTGTAACCACTATATCTAGTTTTATCCGTTTGGCAGAGGCAGGCGGATATTAGTTTAAAATTGCTTGGTTCACAGGGCATTTGGAAGCAATACAGACACATAATATTATGTATCCACACCTATACTTCCAGTGGGTTATTTTATGCACGATTGTCCCCAAAAAACGCATGACGTTCGATGACTTTGTAATCTCATGCATATGAAAGTGATTTGTGCCAATGAACGCCCAGTCTCTCTGTTCAAAACCATTCTGGAACAGAAAAAGTCATTCAAACTATTTTTTTTTTCTTTGTGGTTATCATTCCTTTTCCTTCTATTGTGGAGTGTACGCTGTCTTCTGTAAGGTAAATCTGCAGTGCATGTTATTGAATTGCTGATTGTAAGTCAATTCTCAATAAACCATTTTTTGTATGTTTTCCTCCCTCTGTCTCCATACCTCCCTCTGTCTCCATACCTCCCTCTGTCTCCATACCTCCCCTCTGTCTCCCATACCTCCCTCTGTCTCCCTCTGTCTCCATACCTCCCTCTGTCTCCATACCTCCCTCTGTCTCCATACCTCCCTCTGTCTCCATACCTCCCTCTGTCTCCCTCTGTCTCCATACCTCCCTCTGTCTCCCTCTGTCTCCATACCTCCCTCTGTCTCCATACCTCCCTCTGTCTCCATACCTCCCTCTTTCTCCCTCTGTCTCCTCATTCTAACATTCACTCTGTCTCGTTTGTTAAGGGTCCAGTTGTTAAGTTAAAAGACCAGGAACGTTGAATGGTCATATCAGTAAAAATTATGGACCATACTCAGCATAATGTTTTCTTCTGCACTTTATTAAACAACACAGACACAAAACATCTAGAAAAATGCTCACAATATCGAGTTTTGGTGATGATGTCAACCATGTAAACAATGAAACATACACCAATAAGCCAAAACAATATGCCAACATGCTGTGTGTCCTCCAATATGCTGCCAAAACAATGCCAACATGGACTGTGGCATGGACTCTACAAGACCCCGATAGGCGGAGTCGCCATGTGTCGGACATGTCGGTTCAGCACATCCCACAGACACTCACTCAGATTGAGATCTGTGGAAAGTGGAGGCCAGGAAAACACCTGAACTCACCTCATACACAGCAGGGTGTTGTGACACATTCCTCCTGTCACCATGAATAAAACTGTCTGTAACTCTGTCATTTCAGACCAGGTTGCCTAAGTTTAGCCATAACAGTTTGGCTCTTGCCAAAGTCACTCAGGCCTTTTCTCTCCTGTCCATTTCTCTTGCATCCAACACGTTGGCTATAAGAACTGATTGTTTGCTTACCATCTCCTCCACCCTGCCCTTGACATGTGGCCTTGTTGGAGATGAACAACATAATTCGCCTCACCTGTCACAGTCATAATGTTTTGGCTCATCAGTGTATTTAGTTTTTTGTCATTAACAGTGTCTGTATGGGCAACGAAGACATACACTCACTTGAACTATTTACTACAAAGATATATTCAGGGTTGCATTGGGATTTTGGATTTGAGATTGTCTACTTCCCAGTTGTATATAAAATATTAAACCGTCGGCGAGTGGAAATACGGGAGCTTAGCACCCTCTAGTGCTCAGTGGAGGCATTACGGACACAACAGCATCGGAATATTGATCTAGTCTTTTACATTCATCCTTAATCTCACCTCCATTACTGAAATAATAAATACCTACACAATGTATACTTTGTAAAGCATGGCCCGGAAGGGCAGGTCAATGTGTTGGAGTGGCTGCAGATCCAGCATTTGTCAACTCCCTTTCAGACACGAGATTCTGAAGGTTCAACGTGTTGTACGTCAAGCATGATAATAATAACAGTCCGTCTAATATGACAACTTATCAACCACAGGCAAATCACTCAGGCAGCGTAGCGTTCATCTGGGGACGTGACATTAGCCAATGAGGCTCAGGCACTCGTCGTAAACCCGGCGTTTCCCAGAGGCCCTTGCAGCTAGCAGCAAAGTAACTCTCGGAAGGTCTCCCTCATCTCCTGGCTCCTGAAGGCGTAGATCAGGGGTCGACAACGGAGTTGCACATGATGAGGATCAGGTACATGTTGAAGTGGGACATGAAACAGACGCAGTAGAGGTTCCTGGGGCAGGAGATCATCAGGACCAGGTGGAGGGAAGAACGGTGCCCAGCAGACGATGAAGATCCCCAGGAGGATGGTGGGGTGACGGCGCCTCTCATGCTGGCCCGCTGGTGGACGGAGTTGTAGCCCGGCAGGGCGGCGATGCGTCTCACGTGGGACCTGGCCAGCATGAACATGTGGGGCGTACAGCGACGCCATGAGCACCAGCATGGCAAAGAACATGGACACCAGACAGACCACGACGGGGTGGTGTCCGAGTAGACGATGAAGACGATGCCGCAGCTCATGCAGAAGGTCCAGATGCGGCGACGATGCAGCCCGCGCGACGCACCGTTACGATGTTGTGGTAGCGCAGGGCGTAGAAGATGGTCACGTAGCGGTCCACGGCGATGGCCAGCAGGGAACACATGGACGCCAACACCGATATGCAGGTCATGGAGTCAAGACGTTGTCCATCTGGCGGATGAAGCTGTCGTCCACAACCAGCTGCTGGTTGGTCAGCAGGTTGATGACGATGGTCTCCCAGGCGTAGGAGACGCTGACCAGCATGTCGGCCCGGCCAGGAGCAGACGAAGAAGTACATGGGTGAGTGGAGGTTCCTGTTCCTGACAATGGCACAGATGACCAGGATGTTCTCCAACAGACTGATGATGCCCAAGGTCAGGAAGACCTCAGGGCGATGTGCACCTGGGCAGAGAATAACGCCCTCGGGTGAGGTACATGGTTAGGATAGAACTCTGGCAAACATGATGTAGGGCTACGTGAGTCATGGAAAGAGTTAACTGTTGTGTACTTTATACAAAGGAGAATGTCAAAATGTACTATAGTGTGCTAAATATGGAAGAGATACAGTTTAAAGATCTGCAACATATGAGATGTGAGGTGGAAAAATGAGTCCTTATGTTGTTTACCCGAATCTGAACCAGAAAGAGTATAATTCATTTTACATTAAATTTGTTCTGGCCCGTTCCTCGCCAGACTTAAGAAAAACATTAACGAATAATACAAACGATAAAAAACAATAAATTACTACAATATGTAATATGTAAATGTCATGACAGGTGTTTAAAATAATAAAGGAATGTAACAATATATATCATTTACATATTATGTAATAACATATCAGTAAGGAGTATTTTTAATACCTGCTCACAGGCTTTAGGCTTGGTCTTGTCGGAGGACAAGGAGGAGTTCAGGAAGGAGTTGAAGGAGGAGTTGAAGAAGGAGTTGAAGGAGGAGTTGAAGGAGGAGTTGAAGGAGGAGTTGAAGGAGGAGTTGTGGGAGAACCCTGAGCCTCCTGCTGGGGTTGAATCTTCTCTGAGAGATCCATCCTGTCTGTCAGAAGTCTGCATGTGTGTTTGTCTCTCTGTGTACTAACGTAAAAAAAAGAGTATAAAGTTAGTTATTTAAAAAAAAAAAACGAAAATATTTGTGAGGATGTTCAATGAATAAAATATACTGATTGCATTTACTGAATGTTTTTGTGTTTTCTTCACCCAGCATTCAACCTAAACCATGATGGCTCATATTGTCCATTTCACATCCGGTTCACCCTCATCCCAATGTAGATGAAAATGAGTCTCCAAAAGGCATGTGGTTCCAGGGGGTTTATATCTTCAGAGGACTGACAGGTCACGCCTCAATGCAGGACAAGACTCTCTGACTGAGAGAGTAAAAGACATCACCAGGTTTGCAGATTTGATTAGTTAATAAAAATATTCAGCACACTGAAAATGATCATCAATAATTTGCAATAAATAACAAAAATTGTTTAAAAGGTTGA
Organism: Dallia pectoralis; assembly: GCA_029465975.1. NCBI lineage: Eukaryota > Metazoa > Chordata > Actinopteri > Esociformes > Umbridae > Dallia > Dallia pectoralis. The sequence continues at coordinate 1,295,123 of JAHKKI010000038.1, read as the reverse complement.
CGTTCAATTTTAATAGCAGTTGCATCTTTCTTATTTCAATGGACCGAATGGTCATAATTAAAGGCCTTTAAGGAAGCACTGCTGGCATGGGATCTGTACCACGCTAGGCACACTTCACAATAAAAGTATTATTCATTGTGATGCAATATGTTCAACATTGTTAGAAACTCTATTGCAGTTCAGCTATCTCGCTAACAGCAGGGGCATCGTCATGTTCCATTTGAGTTGAAATAGTTTGAGGAGAAGTTGACTGAAATGTGTAATTATTCCATTCAATTTGAAATTGCTTGTGCGTAAGCCACCAGAACAGCACAGCATGTGTCCAACAAAAAGGATGCATTTGAACATTATGAAAAATAAATAAAAGCAGCTAAGTGGTTTTGCCGTAGAAAAAATAATAATACAAATGTCCTGCATCGACTTTTCATGTATTTATGTTAGTTGGAGCGTAAACGATGAATAATGATCAAATAGGGCAGTAGACTCTTCGCATCTTGCTGTTATCAAAAGAATATGCATGATATAATTAATATATATAAATAAAGAAATATGTATTATATCATTTAGTTCTACGAATAATACAAACCCAAAATATGTGTTATTCATCTTCGTGTTCTAGTTCCACCTAGACAACAGCAGTGTTCATTTGCGCGTTTACACAGAAAGCATTTGGCCAATTATCTGTACAACAATCCACAATTAGAGTGTGTTGTTAATGAGATCAGATGACTGTTGCTGTAATTTGCACCATCACCATAATTTGAAGCATAACAACACATATCGTTTGGTGATGTCTGTCGAGCTCCACATGTGACCACAGTCAGTGAGAGACTCTTCATCAGAACATGCTGGGACAACATCACATGTCATGTCCAGGTGACATCTCAGTGATAGAGGCTGGACGTCTTTAAATGTACCTTTCAGTCAGTATAAGGGCTTGTTTCTGGACTACACTTTGATGTTCGTTCATGTTCCTATTAATCCCGCCCACCAACTATTGAAATTGTCTTGTTAACACAACTTAATATTACACCTGTATTATTCTAATATTAAACCTGTATTAGTCTAATATTAAACCTGTATTAGTCTAATATTACACCTGTATTAGTCTAATATTAAACCTGTATTAGTCTAATATTAAACCTCTATTAGTCTAATATTAAACCTCTATTAGTCTAATATTAAACATGTATTAGTCTAATATTAAACCTTTATTGGCCTAATATTAAACCTGTATTAGTCTTAAACTAGTTATGTATTAAGTTCTGTAAAAATACATTTATTTGTCTTAAATACAATGTTATGACTTTCAGAAGACCTGTTTTAGAAACAAAAGTATTAACCAAATATATGGACAAATAAAAAAAAAAAAAAACCTGATATATCTTATATTAAACCCACAATTATTAGTACATTAAACCCTGTAGGAATCTTAAACAAATATTGTTGTTTTTATTCAACTTCATTAAAAAAGCAGTAATTGCCTTATAAAAAACTATATTTGATGAATCCTAAACTATTTGTTATGAATGCTAAATTACATTTTATAATACCAATATTAGTCTTGTATAAAATGCATTTTATTGACACAAAAAACGCGTAAGTGTTACATAAAACCTGTCTTATATAAAGCCTGCATCTTATTGAACCTGAGGTAGTCATCAATAAAGCCTGCTGGTATTATCTGTGGAAAGGTCACTACCTAAAGGAACTGTAGGTTAAGACACTCTGAGGGCAGTCATTACCACACTCCAAGCTCACCTTCAACAGGACAGAAATGTAAAGAAAACTGACCCGCCTCAACTCTGTGAATCAGAGAACAGTCCTCAATATTGGCTTCTTAAACATGGCTTACTGCTCAGCATTTTATATTAGTTATTTTGAGGGAACCATAACATGATCTGTCACAGGCCTGTGACAGATTACTCAAACGTGTTCTAGGGGCAGAAAAGAAAATGATTGGTTACAGATTCATCCAATGAAATTAAAGTAGAGGCGGGATTAAGGCGTTTGAAAATATGGAGGGAAGGATCTTACAGACGATGACGCGTTATTGACTATTCGTGGGAGAAAGATCACTTGTCATAAGGTAAGAGAATTTATTAAATGTTTTGTTTGTTGAAATTCGAAATTCACAGTTGAAATTCACAGATAAACAGCCTCAAAATTGTGCTGAGATAATTGGGGAACATTGAAATGCACAAAACTAATTCATCGTTTATATCGGATGCATTTGATGCCTGCTTCCAGTCAACCACACCAAAGCAGCTAACATAGAATTAGCATAATGTTAACGTTAATGCTTTTCCAATGCTACCACGCGCTGTCTGTGAAACCGATAAGTTATGCGATCACATAAATCAAATCTCCGCGACTCAGTATCATAATGTGTTATTTGTTGTGTACTGTATGCTTCTCTCGGGCAGGAGTTCTCAGGTTCATATTACTGTGTTACTTTTAGCTTAAGTTATAATGCGCTGCTCTCAGGGCAGGAGACTCCATATTCATATCGCTGTCTTATTTTTGTGTATAATGGAGCTCTCAGGGCAGGGAGTACTCCATATTCATATCGCTGTCTTATTTTTGAGTGTATAATGATACTCCTCCTTAGAGCAGCGCATTATACACTCAAAAATAAGACAGCAATATGAATATGGAGTACTCCTGCCCTGAGAGCAGCGCATTATACACTAAAAACAAGACAGCAATATGAATATGGAGTACTCTGCCCTGAGAGAACTTCGTGTGAAACAACAGGCTTAGAATATATATATATATATATATATATATATATCTTTACGGATAACAGGAAACGTGTTTTCAAAAGAGCTTTTGAGGTATTCACAAGTCTTGCACACTGACGAGCCCACAAATGATGAGCACTCGCATGTGAAGGGAATGACACTGATCAGCTCCTTACATGGGTCGATTAGATGGAGGTGAACTATCAGATGTCGCAGTCAACCTGTTGGATGCAGGAGAAATGGGCAAGAGTAAAGACCTGAGCAGCGTCGACAAGGGCTAAAATGTTATGGCGAGGCGACAGGGTCAGTGCATGTCTGGACCAGCTTGTTGGCTGCTCCTGGTCAGCAGTGGTATGTACTTACTGACAGTTTCAGAGGAGGGACAAACCGGTGTTGGGCCCTAAGGATCATTGATGAGCTATGGCAACCAAAGCTATCAAGGCTGGTCCGAATCGATAAAGACATCTCTATAGTCAAACCGGTATGGTGAATAGGCCCATCTATATAGTCAAACAGGTATGGTGAATAGGCACATCTCTATATTCAAACAGGTATGGTGAATAGGCACATCTCTATAGTCCAACAGGTATGGTGAATAGGCACATCTCTATATTCAAACAGGTATGGTGAATAGGCACATCTCTATAGTCCAACAGATATGGTGAATAGGCATATCTCTATATTCAAACAGGTAAATAGGCCCATCTATATAGTCCAACAGGTATGGTGAATAGGCACATCTCTATATTCAAACAGGTATGGTGAATAGGCACATCTCTATAGTCCAACAGGTATGGTGAATAGGCACATCTCTATAGTCCAACAGGTATGGTGAATAGGCATATCTCCATATTCAAACAGGTATGGTGAATAGGCACATCTATATAGTCCAACAGGTATGGTGAATAGGCACATCTCTATATTCAAACAGGTATGGTGAATAGGCACATCTCTATAGTCCATTAGGTATGGTGAATAGGCAGATCTCTATATTCAAACAGGTATGGTGAATAGGCACATCTATATAGTCCAACAGGTATGGTGAAGAGGAATATCTCTATATTCAAACAGGTATGGTGAATAGGCACATCTCTATATTCAAACAGGTATGGTGAATAGACACATCTCTATAGTCCAACAGGTATGGTGAATAGGCACATCTATATATGCAAACAGGTATGGTGAATAGGCACATCTCTATAGTCCAACAGGTATGGTGAATAGGCACATCTCTATTCAAACAGGTATGGTGAATAGGCACATCTCTATATTCAAACAGGTATGGTGAATAGGCACATCTCTATATTCAAACAGGTATGGTGAATAGGCATCTCTATATTCAAACAGGTATGGTGAATAGGCACATCTCTATATTCAAACAGGTATGGTGAATAGGCACATCTCTATAGTCCAACAGGTATGGTGAATAGGCACATCTCTATATTTCAAACAGGTATGGTGAATAGGCACATCTCTATTCAAACAGGTATGGTGAATAGGCACATCTCTATATTCAAACAGGTATGGTGTGAATAGGCACATCTCTATATTCAAACAGGTATGGTGAATAGGCACATCTATATAGTCAAACAGGTATGGTGAATAGGCACATCTCTATATTCAAACAGGTATGGTGAATAGGCACATCTCTATATTCAAACAGGTATGGTGAATAGGCACATCTCTATATTCAAACAGGTATGGTGAATAGGCACATCTATATAGTCAAACAGGTATGGTGAATAGGCATATCTCTATATTCAAACAGGTATGGTGAATAGGCACATCTATATAGTCAAACAGGTATGGTGAATAGGCATATCTCTATATTCAAACAGGTATGGTGAATAGGCACATCTATATATTCAAACAGGTATGGTGAATAGGCACATCTCTATAGTCCAACAGGTATGGTGAATAGGCACATCTCTATAGTCCAACAGGTATGGTGAATAGGCACATCTCTATATGCAAACAGGTATGGTGAATAGGCACATCTCTATATGCAAAACCGGTATGGTGAATAGGCACATCTCTATATGCAAACAGGTATGGTGAATAGGCACATCTCTATATTCAAACAGGTATGGTGAATAGGCACATCTCTATAGTCCAACAGGTATGGTGAATAGGCACATCTCTATATTCAAACAGGTATGGTGAATAGGCACATCTCTATAGTCCAACAGGTATGGTGAATAGGCATATCTCTATATTCAAACAGGTATGGTGAATAGGCACATCTCTATAGTCCAACAGGTTTGGTGAATAGGCACATCTCTATATTCAAACAGGTATGGTGAATAGGCAGATCTCTATATTCAAACAGGTATGGTGAATAGGCACATCTCTATAGTCCAACAGGTATGGTGAATAGGCACATCTATATATGCAAACAGGTATGGTGAATAGGCACATCTATATAGTCCAACAGGTATGGTGAATAGGCACATCTCTATAGTCCAACAGGTATGGTGAATAGACACATCTCTATATTCAAACAGGTATGGTGAATAGGCACATCTCTATGGACAAGTCTGCTTCCATAATATAAATATCGAGACAGCAAGACTCCTAACACTGAGTCTCAAAAGGTTGTATTGCTTTTCTGGCAACTTATCAAAAACAGTGTGGAACTTTCCTTCATTAGGGTAATAAAAATACATTCTAGCCGTTTCAAAGATGTCCTTTAATGTACCTGGTCGTGTTTATTCAAATCTATTATGAAACCAAAACAATAAAGGATAAAATCATGCCTGTTTGAATATCTTACAAAATGGTATGCATCTTATTCTCATAATGATTAAGATGTTATTGCTATAAGATTGGGGAGAAATATTTTAATAACACTTGTTCCTTGATCATTATCATGTCAGGCACTAAAATAAGTGAACATTTCGTCCATGTCTTGTTGAATGATTAACATTTACATTTTGACATGTTATTTCTAGAACAGCACCAATTTGAGACGCCGTCGTTCGTTATATCTAGAGTTATAGACAGAGGCTTCCCAATCGAACAGAGTGGACTATGGTTTTAATCATACTAAAGTATAAAGGCAAAAAACAAAATCTATTCTTTAGTACTGTAATGACCGAAAGCAGTCAAGATACTAAAATTCAGAACAAAGACAATAAAATAGTTTCCCCACCTCATTCAGGACATATCAGACAGATGGTGGTGGAAGAGCAGTGAAAAAACAGAAATGACACCTCGCTTTAGGAGATCCTGCTGTTGGACTACGTTTGCTGAGATCAAATCAACACACAGTCCTGTTTAGCTGCGGTTGCTGTGCACTGCTTCTTCACTGCCAAGCAACAGAGTGAGAGAGAGAGAGAGAGAGAGAGTGACTTCACCTTCATTTACATCAGGATGACAGCTAGTTAAAGATGTCACGATTGGTGTGGTGCGGCGTTGCTACACTTCCATTTCGGTGATCCACTCCGTGTTTTTGTTCTCACTAGCTGTGATTACTTCCTCTTTTCACGTGGTCACAGCTGTTAGTAATCTGTCACTTTATTTGGGATATAAGAGGGTCAAGCGAGCAGTGCACTCGTTGCTTCGCATTGTTACATGTCACACGTTATTTTTAGAGTGTGAGTGTTTGTGTATTTTGAGTGCTACAGTTTGTGGAATGTTTTGTATGTAAGTCGCGAGTATGCGCACTGTTTATTTCAGTTAAACCAGTTAGCCTTTTTTCCGCCGTTATCGGTTTGTTTTACGTTGGTGTATTAATAAAACCTGTTCAAAACGGATACATTGGCTCTGCACATGGGCTTCACGCACTCACCTTGGACGGACTGTGACAGAATGCGAAGCCCACAAAGAAGCCAGCGGAGCCAGCAGACGGTGAGTGGATTCCTCGGGGGCAAGCTATGCTCGAAGGATGAAGCTCACCGTCGGCATTCACGGAGCAGTGGGACTGGGGTAAGCCGGAGACGCCCGAAGAGGAGTATAGGCGCCTCCGTGCTTACCGGGGTATGAGCCACCGGGCGAGCTATCAGGCCGATTATCGAGCATCGGGTCCAGCGGTCCCTCCCGGAGGAAGGCAAGAGGGCACCCCGAAGGCGTCCCAAGAAGGTTTTGGGGAGCTAAGGAGGTGTTCGGGAGGACCGCGGAGAGAGCACCCACGGTCCTGGTGCTGCAGGAACGGCATTACTGCTCGGGGCTGCAGACAGGGAGGGAAACCCCTGGAGCTACAGCCACTACCCCCGCCGTGGGAAGACCCTTTTCTGCCGCCGACGACAGGGACAGAAAAACCCCAGGAGGGGGTTGGATGAACAGCCCTCAGCTGTTATTAGGACGTGGTGGAGGACATGGCTGGAGCTACAGCCACAAACCCCGCAGTGGAAGACCCTTTTCGGCCACCGACGTCAGGACAGAAAAACCCCCGGAGGGGTTGGATGATCAGCCCTCGGCTGTTATTAGGACGTGTGGAGGACATGGCTGGATTTACAGGAGCCCAGCGCCTGAGATGGTCGCCACCACGCTTGCGCCTGAGATGGGTCGCCGTCACGCCAGCTGCGATGGTCTCCTGCCGTCCCGCCAGCGCCCAAGATGGCTACCGCCGTCCCGCCAGCGCTCAGATGGCTGTTGCCGCCCGCCAGCGCCAAGATGGCTGCTGCCGTCACGCCAGCGCTCAAGATGGCTGCCGTCGTCCCGCCGGCGCTCAAGATGGCTGTTGCCGTCACGCCAGCGCCCACGATGGCTCCGCCGTCACGCCAGCGTCCACGATGGCTCCCGCGTCCCGCCAGCGCCCAAGATGGCTACCGTCTTCCCGCCAGCGCCCAAGATGGCTGCTGCCGTCACGCCAGCGTCACGATGGCTCCGCCGCCCCGCCAGCGCTCAAGATGGCTGTTGCCCGGCACGCCAGCGCTCAAGATGGCTGCCGTCGTCCCGCCGGCGCTCAAGATGGCTGTGCCGTCACGCCAGCGCCACGATGGCTCCCGCCGTCACGCCAGCGTCCAAGATGGCTACCGTCGTCCCGCCAGCGCCCAAGATGGCTGCCGCCGTCACGCCAGCTCACGATGGCTCCGCGTCACGCCAGCGCTCAAGATGGCTGTTGCTGTCACGCCAGCGCTCAAGATGGCTACCGTCGTCCTGCCGGCGCTCAAGATGGCTGCCGCCGCCCCGCCGGCGCTCAAGATGGCTGTTGCCGTCACGCCAGCGCCCACGATGGCTCCGCCGTCACGCCAGCGTCCAAGATGGTTACCGTCGTTCCGCCAGCGCCCAAGATGGCTGTGCCGTCACGCCAGCGCCCACGATGGCTCCCGCCGTCCACGCCAGCGCAAGATGGCTGTGGCTGTCACGCCAGCGCCCAAGATGGCTGCCACCGTCACGCCAGTGCCCACGATGGCTGCCGCACGTCGCCCACAATGGCTGCCGCCCGCCGCCCACAATGGCTGCCGCCGCCGCCCACAATGGCTGCCGCACGCCGCCCAAGATGGCTGCCGCATCGCCGCCCCACAATGGCTGCCGCATCGCCAGCCCACAATGGCTGCCGCATCGCCGCCCACAATGGCTGCCGCATCGCCGCCCACAAATGGCTGCCGCATCGCGCCCAAGATGGCTGCCGCACGTCGCCCCACAATGGCTGCCGCACGCCGCCCACGAAGGCCGCGCCCACGATTTTACGCCCACGATGGCCGCCGCCACGCTACGCTCCGATGGCCGCGCCCACGACTACGCTCACGATGGCCGCCGCCACGACTACGCTCACGATGGCCGCCGCCACGCTCACGATGGCCGCCGCCACGACTACGTCACGATGGCCGCCGCCACGCTACGCTCACGATGGCCGCCGCCCGACTACGCTCACGTGGCCGCCGCCACCGCTCACGATGGCCGCCGCCACGCTACGCCACGATGGCCGCCGCCCACTTCCGCCACGATGGCCCGCCGCCACGACTACCACGATGGCCGCCGCCACGACTACGCTCACGATGGCCGCCGCCACGACTACGCTCACGATGGCCGCCGCCACGACACCGCCACGATGGCCGCCGCCACGATTGCGCCCCGATGGCGCCGCCACGACGGCGCCACGATGCCTCCGCCACCACGCCGCCCACGACGGCGGACTCTGAGCCGCACAAGATGGCGGACTCTGGGCCGCACAAGATGGCGGTCTCTCTGCCGCACTAGATGGCGGCTCTCAGCTGCACTAGATGGGCGGCCTCTCAGCCCCACTAGATGCATGGGCTCTCAGCCACCGAGGCCTATTCGGGGCTGGACCTGCGGTCCTGGACTGACCCTTTTGGGTTTGACTGTGGGTTCTCTCCCTGTTGCTCCCTTGTTTTGGTTTTGTGTTCCGTTCGGCTATCTGGGGAGCTAGCCTTTTAGTGGGGGGATACTGTCACGATTGGTGTGGTGGCGTTGCTACACTTCCATTTCGGTGATCACTTCCCGTGTTTTTGTTCTCACTAGCTGTGATTACTTCCTCTTTCACGTGGTCACAGCTGTTAGTAATCTGTCACTTTATCTGGGATATAAGAGGGTCGCGAGAGCAGTGCACTCGTTGCTTCGCATTGTTACATGTCACACGTTATTTTAGAGGTGAGTGTTTGTGTATTTTGAGTGCTATTGTGGTTTGTGGAATGTTTTGTATGTAAGTGCGATATGCGTATCACTGTTTATTCAGTTAAACCAGTTAGCCTTTTCCGCGTTATCGGTTTGTTTTGCGTTGGTGTATTAATAAACCTGTTCAAAACGGATACATTGGCTCTGCACACATGGCTTCCGCACTACACCTTGGACGGACCGTGACAAAAAGAGTTGAAGTACTACGATAGACAGGCTGGTAAAACTTTTAAAATTGGCATGTAAAAAAGCACTATGTACTGTGTGCAGGGAAATCGAAACTAAAATTATATTTCTGGGAAATAAAGCCAATTTAAATGTAGTAAAAAGGTTACATACATAGCTACTCTTTTTAATTGCTGGTGTCCCAGAAATACAAATGTTCCTTTCATTTAATTCAGCTTTTGTGCTAAAAGGTCTTAACACATCTGGATTGAGAGGAAGTGAGGCCAACAGGTCATGATGAAACGATCTCAAAACACATCCCTCCAATTTGACAAATGTTTGAGTTTTCAAGCTCTTCAAGTGGAATAAACAGTTTTCCAAACAGTTATTAGGTAACGATAACCTTTGTTTTGCTGAGCTGCACATCTCCACCTGGGTGCCGTCCTCATGAGAAAAAGAAGAAGTTGA
>JAHKKI010000038.1:1267268-1284667 GCA_029465975.1 Dallia pectoralis | reverse complement strand
CGCCTGTAACGCCAGCTGTCTCTGAGAAATGCATGCTCCTGATACGGCGCACTCTGAACACCTGTACTGTGACCCTGAAACATTTCCACAGGTCACAAATAGTTCTGTACCGTCAACTGTCAACTAGAGCCCATTTCCAACTAAACCAGCTTAAGGAGTTACTTCCACACGCTGAATACACAATTGCCTCTCGATCCTCCGATCAAGTGCCAACCTCACTGTGTGCCCCAGAAATTAGGTTCTGCTAAAAAAATGTAACTAGATCCAGACACCACGTACTGCTTTCAAAAATCCTTAGAAAATTAACTCACTGAGACTTGTTTGCCTGAATATCAGTCAATATATATGAAAACTCAGTCCAAGTTTAGACCCATCATAAGCACTGGAGATCGCACATGGAGCAGGAACAACCTTTTATTTGCTTCCTTTGTCTTGCATCTCTTATTGTTTCTTGACGAGTCGCTTGACACTATTGATCACCCTTTCTGAGAGATTGAGCATTCCTCATTGGGTTGTAGTGACATGTTCTCGATTGGTTTAGATCTATTTATCAGATAGACTTGTTTGTGTAGATGGCTTGTCCTCTAAGAAATCAGCTGTACATATACAGTGAATCACTCTCTGTTCACCTATATATTACTTTGGGCATGTAATCCGAAATAATTTTCACTGAGCGTGTGCCGATGACACGCAGCTGCAGAGTCACATGGTGGAGAGCCACCTAAATTCAGCCACTATGGAAGCTTGCCCCCAGACATGTGGATGACAGAGAATTCTCTGCCTCTAAATCTCAGATAAATGAAATGCTTGTTAGACCTGGGAAACAGAGAGATTTATTGATAGCTGAATTTTAAACGGAGAACAGTCACTCACAAAATGGGGAGTGCACTTGACCTGACCATTTGACGATCACATGTATCATATTCCAAGGACAGCATTTTTCCATCTTCGGAATATTGTGTCAGCTCATTTATCGTGGCCTATGGCAGGTTATCCATGCTTTTTGCTACCAGAGTCAGATTGTTGCAATGTTTATTCTCTGTTTACCTCTATCAACAAACCAAATAGTGCTTATTACTGCTGCTGGGGCTCCAACTAGAACTAAGAAGCTTGACCATATTACCTTCAGCTCTGTTATTGGCCGTTAAAGACTTTAAAGCACGACTGTGTTGAACACATGCTTCACATCAACCCTGCTCCCTGTCATACTGACTGCACCTTAGATCGAGCGTTTCTGTCCCCACTGTACCTGCACTCCTAAACAAACAGCTGGAGGTAGAGCTCCTCTCTCATAGAGCTCCTTCATTATGGAATGAGTTGCCAATCTGCTAGAAATGGGGATTTGCTGGGCCCAATTAAAACATCTTTTCAGGTGGTCTTGGCTGGCCGAGCGTGTGGCTGATGGCTCAGGCGCAGGTGAACGAGGCTGGGCCGATCTCGTCTCTCGCCACCTCACTATGGTTTCACATCTCCTGGGTGTCCTCCCGCTGCCTCAGCTCACTGGTCAGACTCAGCCAGCCTCTCGAGTGGGCTGAGCAAAACCACACCCAGGCTTGGCTGCCTGGGGTGATCACGGCTTAAGATAGCTCTCTTACACTGAAAAGTAGCCCAGTCCGACCAGTCCAGTCCGTTGGGAGGAGTCACCGGGTCGCTATACTGTTGCAGCTCAGAATTGAGAAGCAGGAGCAAAAACTAAACCCCATATGTTCTGGGCGTGATGTTACCGGCCGGCCATAGCCTCAGCCTGTTCCACCAGTCTTTGTGAGCACCAAATGTCTGATCATGGTCGACAGCCCTGTTGATGTCAAGATAAGGGTGGGTGAGTCAACATGGGGCTCTGCTCGGAGTTTCACTTTACTGGACCCTCGTCTCACCCCAAGAATCTGATGCTGTGCTGGGACGAAATCAGGTGTCTCACCTTCTGCAACCTCACCTCTGTCAACATCTGTTCTGGACCCCTGGTTTATTGATGGTTACACTACTCCCTGTCTCCTCAGCAGTTCGGTGTAGACAGCTCGGAACTAGTGTCCAACTTTTCCCCAGGCTGTTCACTCTGTCAGGGGACGCTTCAGCTTGGAGCAGAGAGAGATTCTCTGGCTCACAAAGGTTGACGAACATGATGCAAACCGAGCTTTTCCTCCAAGTTTTATCACACCATCATCTTCCTGCATCTCGACTATTTTGTTTCGTATACATTACTCGCTTAGTCCATCCACGTCATAGTTCTGAATTAGCTCAGCCAGAAGAGACTGAGATCCTCAGGTTCTCTCAGGTTTCTTCCTAAATCTGACTTTCAGGAGTTTTTCTGTCGCTGTATCGGGTCTCAGCTCAACTTGCTTTTTGAATAATTTCAGCTGATGTTTGCCTGTTGCCCAGGCTGGTGATTGTAAAGATTTATCACTCTGTTTGGTAAAAAGGGCTTTATAATAGATTGGATTGATTGATGCTTGCAGTTGGGGAATCGCAGCCTAACATTGGTCTGCCTTGGCTGGGCGATGATCGATCTGTTAAAGACACTACGGTGTTGTGAACACATATGCCAATAGACTGAAGATTTGGTCGGGTGCTCACACTAAAGATGAAGGAGCCGCTGCTTGAAAAGATAACATAACGCAATTAAGATGGAATGAGCTTCATGCCTTCTGCCAGATAGCAGCCGACAGGTGTGTGTGCGCAATGAAAGGCTTTGAGTCATCAATGACATATCTCACTGTCATTTTTGTGTGATATTGATAATTGAAGAGATTTCAGCATTTCTCGACATTAAAAACGAGTTATTTTGTTGAAGTCTTCTTGTATGCTACCAAATACACTGATGTATCATATTACCATTGAGTGTGGCCACATGACACATAGAACTAATAAATAATAAATAAAAAATGAATGGTTGTAGCTCATACATAGATGTAATTGATATTTTCTGTTTATTTAGTAAACATATTCATCCAACAATTGGCCCACTGCTGTGGGTGTGTACTGTTCTGTTGTTCATGCAGGCCGCCCATTCACCACTGACGCCAGCAAGCCCAGTGAGAATGGCAAGGCCGCAGCCCTCTGGGCACTATCCCAGTGGGCACGGGATTTTGTGGTGCAGCCACTTTGGAGCCCGAGGCTTGAATGCGGCCTAAGCTCCACATGACATGCGCTGGTTTAAATGGGAGAAGGACACAGCAACACATCATAATGACCAGCAGATGGCGCATCTGGTTATCTTTGCTTCAGTGAACGGGCTAAGGTGGCGAAATACAGTTCCCTGAAAATGGACAGATGGCTTCCAGTGTCCACCACATTTGACAGTGCACATAGATTTAGGCTTCTATTGTAACATATTACACTCTAATATTTCACGAAACCAGTCTTTAAAATAATCATTTGACAGGAAATAAAATTTTACTTTATAAAACCACTGAAAGTACTTGATTTCAAGAGTGATTAACTGTAAAATAATGTAGATCCGCACCCATTTCGCGATTTTTTGTTACGCCGACGGCTGGACTCACTGTTCGATATTGCTTGTCGTATTCGGCGAGTGTTTCACTTTGTAAGCTGCCCATACCAATATTAAAATAAGTCACTTAATTTGGTTTGCACTTGGTAATTAGTGTGCGCTGTGGAAACATTGCTCATATATCGACGAAATATGCCGATATCTATAGTTTGACTTTACCAGGTGAGCATTACTGCAGTTTATTTTGTAGCCAGCACATACCGTAAGGTTTACTTAAAGATGCATGTCTATTTGTTGTTCAGAGTTATTAAATCTGTGCCTATATTCATATAATTGCATGACACCCTATCAATTCAGTATGCGTATATTCTGTGGGAGCCACTGCCAGAGGCTGTGGTCTATCATTGGAACCAGATAGGGCAGCAATCTTCATGAGCAAACGTTATTTATTGTTTCAGTTATTTTCCAACACACGATTCAGGCTAATGGAGTCTTTGTGCAGCAGCAAATATAACACTTGGGACTGCTGTCACAATGGTAGCTCAGATTTTATTTTTCTGGCAGCTCTCAGATTACTGCTTTCCACTGTCCCTAATTCTGTGTAAACCACCTTCACTGCAACCATGTATGATGCACTCCATTTTATTTTGAACAGTTGCTCAGAAGTTGGGCCACATTTGTAAATTAGAGTAACCACAGTACCATTTTGTCCATCACAGCAACAGTCACAACGTATACACGTATTTGTGTTTTATATGTTATGGTACACACAAATAATTTTAAATCAACTTAGTGGGTTCAACTTACACTTGTGTTCTGATATTACTGAGTTAATATAATATGAAGTATTTTAATTATGCACTGACATAGAAATGGAGGAGCCATTCAATATTACCTAAAAGTATTTATCATGTTCAAAGAAACTGCTAAAACATACATCTCTGATTTAACACTAAAATACCTTGCTGTAATACATAGACTGCTGACTGTCGGCATTCCACAGAAGTCACTGAATACAACATGCTTTGGTTGGGGACAATAATCCCATTTGAAGAGGCGCATTCATGTAACTCACTTATTTGGCTCAGATAATGACTGTCAGTGAGCAATATCCACGCATCAGTTCGTGAGAAATGTATGTGTTACAATACATTTGCATGACATTTGAATCAATGAAGAGAAGAGAAAAGGCATAACATAGTATTAAAATACTCATACAGCGCTCTAATGATATACCACAAAGACAACAATCTATGAGAATGACACACTCTTTCTGAAGAAATTAGGTCACTGGCTGGCCAGTTCCATTGTTTCCTCTATCGCATTCACATGTAAGCAGACTGCTCACAGAATAGCCTGAAGTTATACCTGGGCAGCTGCCATGGTCATTATACTGTGAGACTTTGGACCTGGAGCACAAAGCCTGAAGAAAATACCATCTGCTTGCACGGTTCAGTTTTATGGTTGATGATCTTCATGAACTCTGTGCTCCTAAGATATGAAAGTTTTATTGGGGGTGAAGAGATTGCATTGTAAGATAGTCTGTTGTTAGGCAGTTAACAGTCTGATTTGCATGAATGAAGCCTAAAGATCGAATGCCTCTAGTCTTGCTGAACTCATCATATCTAGGGCCTTCTAGCCAACAAACAGTCGTCGCTGGACAGCGTTATAATGAAAATCAATGCAATATCAGCCTTGATCTTCCATGATTCAAAATTCGCTTATCGCCGGCCAGAAGGAAGTAAATCATCAGCAGTTTTGTCAATGTCAGCCTCAATAAAAGAATACTTTAAATTAGTCTAATACAAAATACAACAGACTTGCGTAGTCTCACCCACACGTTATACGGGAGCCCACTCCACAAAGTATGCGCGTACCCTGTAATCCCCATCCTTCTAGGAGAGGCGGCCCTGTGGACTTCCAGTCTCCCCAGCTCGAGAGGCGTGACTATCTCGCTGGAACTCCATTATGCCAGTCACGTTGGCTCGCTGCCCACGCCTGGCTGGTTATTCTGCATTACCCGATCACTCACAGTGTATT
Source organism: Dallia pectoralis (assembly GCA_029465975.1). Taxonomy (NCBI): domain Eukaryota; kingdom Metazoa; phylum Chordata; class Actinopteri; order Esociformes; family Umbridae; genus Dallia; species Dallia pectoralis. Next base: position 1,279,179 of record JAHKKI010000038.1, on the reverse strand, counting down.
CTCTGTTCAACGGTAGACAGGTGATCACCGTGGTTGCAGTATTCATTAAACATCATAAGATAGAATTACAAGAGTTCAAATATTGTTGTGCATCGAAATGAAAAAGAAATATAATCATCAATAGGCTACTAAATATCTTGGTATACAATATTCACTAGTATGAATATATATTGTTCTATCATGTTTTATTTACCTTCCTGCCATCAGTTCTGCTAAATTGTAACCACTCGCACACTGTAAATCTTTACAGTAAATTACTGGCAGTTGTAAATTTTGTTAGTTTATTGTACTTACAAAGCCTGTTGTAATTAGAATTTTACAGATTTTTACTGCATTAAATAAATACAGTTTTACTGTATTTTTATTTGAATTCACAGTATATTACTGGCAGCTGTGTTCCCTGAAGCAGTTACTGTATTTACAGCCTGCTGTACTAGAATTTACATCTTTTACTGTAATAAATAAATACAAGTCTTTACTGTATTTTATTTGATCTTTATGGTAGACATCAGTGGGAGTTGTGACTTCCTGGCAGTTACTGTACTTGTTATTATTATAATTAGAATTAACAGATTTACTGGGTAAACAGCATACTGAAACATAACTGGATTTGCCAGTAATTGATTGCGCAGATAAAGCCTCTGGTATCACACACCCATATCAATTGTATCAAAGAATATGATTGAGAATTTACAAGAACATCATCACTAATATCAGGAAAAGAAAAGATAACTAGCATTATCATCAACATTTGTTTATTTTGTACAATTGTTGTCAAAAAGATGTCATGATATACATTATTACATTGTGTGGTCACACGTGTGTGCATGCACTCATCACCAGTCTCAACCTGCTTCTTGATTGGTCTCTGTCTTGCTGGATGCCATGCCAAGCTGGCTTTGGATTCATGCTCAGGATTTATGTCAGAGAATTGCCTGAGCACAAGAAACAAGCACCAATCAGCAATAGCAGTGCATCTGTGCCCACAGATGTTTGTGGGACTTCACCTAAAGAGTTACTGATCACAGCAACACAATACAATGACACGTCTCCTCTGCCTTGATGAACTGGGTGTACATCATTTCACAGCCCGATGCCGAAGTACCTCAGTAAAGACAGTGGTGAACACAGCCACCAGTTGGCCTCTATGCCGAGCCATCCACCGCCACGCACTAAACATTGGAATGTATTGGTGTCTAATCTTATATCTGCGTTGAAAGATAAGAGTATCTTCTTTACTGCCTGAATGGCTGTGCCTCAGTAATATGATTTCAAATTAAAGAACAAATCATTACACTGAACACTGCAGAAATCCACATGGCATACTAAACTTAGATCAGCACGACACAATCTAGGATCAACAATAGGGATTTATTCTACATCATTTTCAGTTACGTATTGCTCACCATGTAGAATAAATCCCCTCGTTGTTGATCCTAGATTGTGTCGTGCTGATCTAAGCTTTAGTATGCCATGTGATTTCTGCAGTGTTTGGTGTAATGATGTGAAGAGTTTGTTCTTTAATTTGAAAATCCATATTACTGAAGACACAGCAGTTACTTGTCCATTCAGGCAATGCAACAAAGAGATACTCTTTTATCTTTCAAGCAGATGTAAGTTAGACCAATATATTTTTCCAATGAAACATACTTCCACCATTAATTTTACATTTAGGCTTCGGTATATATAGCAGGGGTCCTTTGGTGAAATCCTGTGAGTTTCTGTAGTCCCATGTCTGCTTAATGCTCAAGTCTGGAAACTATGTATTTGTGCCTTTCTTTGATCTATTTAAATATTGTTTGGTTTCAGGTAAGCTGAGCAGTGGATGGTCAGCATAGAATAACCGGTGGCTGGTAAACATCATTCACCACTGTCTTTGCAAGTTACTTCAACATCGAATATGAAGAGGCTGCGTGTACACTTGAGTTCATCCAAAGGTAAGAGGGGCAAATGTCTGCTGTGTCTTTGGCTATTGTGATTGCTGTGATCAGTAGCTCTTTAGGTTGGTCCACAAAAACATCCTCATCTATTGTGGGCACAAGGTGCACTGCTATTGCTGATTGGAAGCTTGTTTCTTTTGTGTCTTTCAGGCAATTCATTGACATAAATCCTGAGCATGGATCCAAAGCCAGCAGCAAAAAGTGGCATCCAGCAAGACTAGAAGACCAATCCAGAAGAAGCAGGTTGGACTAATTGATGAGTGCATACACACATTGTGTATTTTTTTTTTCAAACAGGCCAATAAATCTGTTATATCATGACATCTTTTTGACAACAATTGTACAAAATAAACAAGTAATTTTGATGATATTCTTGGTTATGAAGTTTTTTCCTGATTATTATGATGATGTTCTTGTAAAATTCCCCAATCTTATTCTTTGATGCAATTGATTTTGTAAGATTCCACCAGTAGTGATTGCCAGGAACACATCTGCCAGTAATTTGCTGTAAATCCAGTTATGAACAGTATGCTGTTTTATTACAGTAAAGTCTGTTAGTTCTAATTGCAGCAAAAGCTGTAAAAATTACAGTAACTGCCAGGGAACACAGTTGCCAGTAATATACTGTAAAATCAAATAAATACAGTAAGAGCTTGTATTTATTTATTACAGTAAAGGTCTGTAAATTCTAATTACAGCAAGAGCTGTAAAAATTACAGTAACTGCCTAGGAACACAGCTGCCAGTAATATACTGTAAATTCAAATAAATACAGCAAGAGCTTGTATTTATTTAATAATAGTAAAGGTCTGTAAATTCTAATTACAGCAAGAGCTGTAAAAATTACAGTAACTGCTAGGAACACAGCTGCCAGTAATTTACTGTAAAATTTTACAGTGAAATTTTTTACAGTGTGAGTACAGACACGGAATTTACATTGGCAGGAAGGCATAAATAAAACATGAATAGAACAATATACATTATACTAAGGGGTAGATAGTAATATACAAAATGTTATTGATGATGATTATAGTCTTTTCATTTCGATGCACAACAATACTTTGTTGAAGACTCTTGTAGGCTATATCAACACTGATGTCTCGTTGGGACTCTGCTAGCCACCGAGTCGTGCCTGGTACCGTTTTGGATAGAGGAGGTCCCACTGAATGGAGTAAATCAGATAATGTGGTGCTTGAGATATGGCTATTGAACGTGGGCAGTACAACCGAGCCAACAATGACTGGCTGCGCTGGGAACAGAGACCATATAGTCGGAGTTCCAGCGGATGAACCACGCCTCTCACAGCCAATGGTTGGAAGGATAGAGGGGAATCCCAGAACCACGCCTCTCATAGAAGGATAGGGGGATTCCCACAGAATTACGCATACTTTGAATGGAGTGAATCGGATATAACGTGTCATTGGAATTCACATAGGAATACAGGCATATTTTTGTATTAGATAATTTAATTTAAAAGTAACCTTATTTTTGTGGGCTGACATTGACAAAACTGCTGATGCGGATTTACTTCCTTCCCCAGCCGACGTGAAAAAAACGGAATTTAGTCATGGAAAGTCAAGGCTGAACATTGTACATTGATTTTCATTACTAAACGCAATGCCAGCGGGCGCAGGCTGTTTGTTGGCTAGAAATTTCTAAATATAAATGAGTTCAGCAAGTTTAGAGACGTCGGTCTTTAGGCTTCATTCACATGCAAACTCAATTATCATAATGCAATCCGTTTGCCCCGCACCCCAACAACAGACTATCTTACAATGCAATCTGCTCACCCCAATAAGACTTCCATATCTTAGAACTGGTCTGCGAAATCATCCAACCATAAGAAAAAAACTAGACCGATTTGCACAAAACGAAATAGTTATTTTCTCAAATGTTCTCCAAACTCATCCGTCAGTTCCAAAGTCTCACAGTATAATATTACATAATAGCTGCCGGGTACTAACTTCAGGCTATTCCTGTGGGGGCAGAGTCTTTATGATTTACATGTGAATGCGCGATAGAGGGAAATGGAACTGGCCAGCCAGTGACCTGAATTTTCTTCAGCCAAGAAAGGGAGATGATAAATACTTAGACCGTGTTCTTTGTGTGGGTATATGTTAGAACGCTGTATAGAATTATTACAATACTGCGTTGTACTGTTTTCTGTTCTATTTCCACGTTGGTTGTTCGTTAAAAGCAAATGTATTTACATATGTATAACATACATTTCTCACAGACTTGATTACGTGGGATAATTGCTTCATATAGTTAGTGTTATCTGGGCCAAAATAAGTGAGTTACATGAATGCGCCTCTTCAAATAGGATTATTGTCCCCAACCAAAGCATGTTGTATTCAGTGAGCTTCCTGTCAAATGCCGACAATTCACGTAGTCTGTATTATATTATTACAACAAGGTATTTGGTATTGAATGCGAGATGTACGTTTTGCTCATTATTGATTTTAACGAGCATACAGATATGATAAATACTTTTAGGTTGTGTCTGTGTGGGTAAACCATACATTTCATGTGCGTCACATGAATTAAATACTTCATATTATATTAACTCAATCATGTCGAACAAGTTAACAAGTTAATTTTCGTTAATTTAAAATTATTTGTGTGGTATTATGGCACCATAAAGACCTAAATATACGTGCTTGTCGCTTGTGGCTGTTTGCCTGTGATGGGACTAAAAATAATTTACTGTGGTTACTCTAATTTACAATGTGGCCAACTTTTCTGAACGGCTGATTTTCTAAAAATAAAATGAGTGCATCGCACTACGGCATGGTTGGTATCATTGGAAAGGTGAGTTTACTACAGAATTAGGGGACAATTGGAAAGCAGTAAATCTGAAACTGCCAGAAGGAGTAAATCTGAAACTGCCGGCGGGAGAAACGGGTCCCCAGAGTGTTATAGTAATGTTTATGTTGCACAAAGACTCCGTGCCCACGGAGTCATGTTTGGTACGGTTGAACTCATCCATGCTTTGAATGGAGGTAAATCGGATAATGTGTGTTGGAGAAATGGCTTTTGGAACGCAATAAATAGCGTTTGGCTCATAATGAATTGCTGCCCTGAAAACATGAACATGTCTGAGTTCCAGCTGATGAACCACGCCTCACAGCCGGGTGGGGGGATCCCACAGAACTATGCATACTTTGAATTGATAAAGTGTCATCGCAATTTCATATATGATATAGGCATAGTTTTGTAATATAGAATTTAATAAATAAACATACATCTTTAAGTAACCTTACATTTGTGTGCTGACACAGACAAACTGCAGTGAATACTTTCCTTCCCCATGCGACAGGAACAAACTACTGAATGCTCAAACAGCTAATCTGATTCTGTAAGGCCATTGAAAATTGTTTCCCCAAACGCACACTAATTACTTTAAATTAAACCAAATTAAGTGACTTATTTTATGTGGGTATGGGCAAATATAGGAATGAAACACTTCAGCCCGAATGCATTGAGCGCAATAAATCAGACAGTTGAGCACAGTGGCGCAACAAAATCACTTGAAATGTGGGTCTTGGTTACAATTATTTTTACAGTTTATTATAGAATCAATTACTTCAGTGGTTTTATAAAGTAAAAATTTCTTATTTCCTGTCAAAAAAATGATTATTTTTTAAGATTAATTTGGTTTCATTGAAAATAATTAGAGTGGTAATATGTTACAATAAAAGCCTAAATCTATGTGCACTTACAAATAATAGTGACACTTTTAGGCCATCTATTCATTTTCCAGGAGGTTTTAACATTTTCGCCACCTTGATTTTACAACAGCCCGTTCCTTTGAAGCAAAGATAACCAAGATGCTTCATCTGCTGGTCATTGTGTGTGATTGCGTGTCCACAACATTCTCCCATTTAACCAACGCATGGGTCATGTGACCCAAAACCGCGAACAACGACCCTATCTGAGCCTCGGAGCTCCAAGTGTTAACTGCCTTCCTGTCGCCAAAATCCCATGCCGCTGGGCGTTGGTACCCAAGAGGGGCTAATTGCGGTACCCAGACACCGATCACACCTCACTGGGCTTATGACGTCAATGGTTGAATGGGCGATACGCAGACAATAGACTGGAGAGATACACACCCACAATAGATAGATTGTCTGGTTGAATTTGAATGAACTAGAAAAAGAGGTACGTTTAGAAAGAAATATGTTTTACTAAATAAACAGAAAAAAATAATCCAATTACATCTATGTATAGGCTACAACCCATTCATTTTTTTATTTATTATTTATTAGTTCTATGTGTCATGCGCTATTGCACTCAATAATTAATAACGAATACACATCAGTGTATTGGTTTATATACAAGAGACTTCAACAAAATATCGCTTTTGTGTCGAAATTAAACGAATATAAACTAGAATTATCAATATTCACACAGAGCAGACGTGGACATGTCGGTTGATGAACTCAAAGCCTTCATTGCGCTTTTGTATGTCCGGGGCGATACGGCAGAAAGAGCATGAAGCACCTCTGTTACGCTCTTAATTTAACGCTATGATTTGCTCTTGCAAACGCGCTCCTTCATCAATTTATTCATTATTGGGCACCTGACCAAAATGTTTCAAAGTCTACTATTGGCGCCAATGTGTTCAATAACACACGCTCGTGTCTTTTTGTAGATCGATCCAAATTATTTTTATCGCAGAATCCCAAGGCAGACCAAGTGTTAAACTTTGAAGAAGATTTACGATCTCCATTAGAAGGCATGGCCAACAATCAATCAATCAAATGTATTTATAAAGCCCTTTTACAAAACAAATTGTCACAAAGTGCTTTTTTACAATCACCAGCCTGAATCCAACAGAGCAAACATCAACAAGTTGAACAAAAACAAGTTGAACAAGTTGGGCGGCTAGGAAAAACTCCCTGAAAGTCAGATTTGGAAGAAACCTAGAGAGGAACCAGGCTCTGAGGGATCACCAGTCCTCTTCTGGCTGGGCTGGGTCAGTCATGACAATACAACAAGCGAGGTGTGAAAACTGAGAAACAAAATAGTCCGGGATGACCGGAGGGATTGGGTGTGATAGGCTTTGAGGAAGAAGCTCCGGTTGCATCAGCTGTTCCACAGCCGCACAGTCAGGGCCCCAGGGAGGATCCAGCATATGCTCCAAGCTGAGCGGTCCTCTGACAGAAGTGGACACAAACACAGGGAAAAGTTGACACTAGTTCCCGGCACAATAGTATACCGAACATAATACTTTAAAAGGAGACAGGGGGTTAGGTGAGACAATGGCCATGAACGGGTAAAACCCAGGACAAGTCCAGACAGATGTTAGTAGAGACAGGAGTACAGGAAAGGCTAGACACCCTGGTTCCCTACGTCCCCGGCACCATAGTATAGCAGCATAGATCTTAGAATGAGACAGGGGGTCCAGTGAAGCTGGGGCCCCTGAACAGGGTAAACTCCCGAAACAGGGCCCAATAGGCCGGAAAACACCCACCCACTATGCCGAGCATCAACCCAGGGACGCCAATCGACCATGACCACTCGGGCAGGTTTAGTTTTTGCTCACAAAGTTACTCGAGCTGGTGGAACAAACAGAGCTATAGCGAGCCAGTGACATCCACACTCCAAGGAGCATATGGGAGGTTTAGTTTTTGCTCACAAAGCTACCTAATTGAGGCTGCAACGGAGCACTATAGCGACTCCAGTGACTCCCAACAGTTAACTGGGATAATCAGAGCTTAATTCACCAGCTACCTGATTGAGCGAACAAAGGAGAGCTATGGCAAGCCAGTGACTCCACCCCCCAGGCAGCAGCCTGGAGGTATCGTTTTTGCTCAAAAAGCTACTGAGAGGCAACAACAGGGAACCATAGCTAGCCAGTGACTACCCCCAGGCAGCACCGAGAGGACACCCCAGGGAGTATGTAAACCCGCAAGGCAAAGACAGCAGGGCAGAAGGAGATCCGAGCCTTCCGTTCACCTTCGTACCCTGGGCCATATTACACTCAACCATAGACCTTACTGAAAAGATGTTTTTAATTGTGATTTAAAGGTTTGAACAGAGAATCTACATTTTTAACCCAGATTGGCAACTCATTCCATAATAGAGGAGCTCTATAGGAGAAGGCCTCTACCTCCAGCTGTTTGTTTAGAAATTTTAGGTACAATTAGGAGACCAGCATCCTTTGATCTAAGGTTACGCTGCGGTATGTATGGCTGGACTAATTCAGAAGAGGTAGGTGGGAGCAAGTTGATGTAAAGCTTTATATGTTAACAGTCGTACTCTTTAAAGTCTGCCCTAGCCTTAACAAAGTCAATGTAAAGAGGCTAAACTGGTAATAAGGGTCAAACTTAGTTCTAGTTAAGACTTAGCAAATGTATTAACACTATTTGAAGTTTGTTTATTGATTTATCAGGTAACCAGAGAATAGAACATTGCAATAATCAATCTGAGGTAACAAAAGCATGGATTAGTTTTTCTTATAACTACTTTGATAATACTGATTTTGGCAATATTCAAGATGGAAAAATGCTGTCCTTGGAATATATTTTATGTGATCGTCAAATGAGAGATCCGGGTCAAGGGTCACTCCTAAGCTTTGACAGTTTTTGTGAAATGACTATTCATCCATTAGGTTCAGCGTAAGGCTCACAATAAATCTCTCTGTTTCTTAGGTCCTAACAAGCATTTCAGTTTTATCTGAATTTAGAGCAGAAAATTCTCTGTCATCCACTTTCTTATATCTGAAACACAAGCTTCCATAGTGGCTAATTTAGGTTTCTCCATGTTCTTATAGCAATATACAGCTGCGTATTACCGGTATAGCAGTGAAAATTGACATTATTTTTTCGGATTACATCACCTCCAAAGGTAATATATAGAGGAGAACAGAAGTGGTCCTAAGACTGAGCCTTGTGGAACACCAAAGACACTTTGATTTCTTAGAGGATAAGCCATTCATAATAAACAAACTGAAGTCTATCTGAGTAAATAAGATCTAAACTAATCGAGAACATGTCCTTTTAGCCCAACAAGGGTCTCCAATCTCTCAAGAGAAGTGGAGTGACTAATAGTGGGCTAAAAGCATGCACTAAGATCAAGAAGCAATAGGAGGATGCAGAACCTTTGGCTGGGAAGCCAATGGTGTGTTGTTTACCACTCCAACAAGTGTCTCAGTGCCGATGATGGGGCTCCAAAACTGATCAAGTTTTTCATATATATTATTTGTCTTCAGAAAGGCCGTAAGTTGTGTGAGACAGATTTTTCTAGGATTTTGAAAGAAACGGGAGGTTTGATATTGGTCGGTAGTTTTAGATGTCTGGATCTAAGTTACATTTTTAGCAGAGGCTTAATTCTGCAATTTTTAGTGAGGTTGGCACTGATCCGGAGGATAGGAGCAATTTATTATGTTCAACATTGATGGGCCAAGCAAGGTAGAAGTAACTCCTAAGTAATTTAGTTGGAAATGGGTCTAGTTGACAGTTGGTTGATTTTGAACTATTTATTAATTTTGTAAATGTTTCAAGAGACACAGGTACAAAAGATTCAAGAGTCGCCATTGAAACTAAATCAGGGCAGCCTCCAAGTGGCCTCAGGACAACAACGCTTTTGAGAACTGAGGCAGTTAAGGGTACAATTTGAATTTCTTTTCTAATGTTGATTTTTTTAAATTATTATTATTTTTTTTTTTTCATCGGGCGAAGCAATTTAATTCATCACAACTAAAGTGAAGACCCACTTCATTGGTTAGACATTGCTTTTTAGTGAGTTTTGCAATTGTGCCAAAAGAAATTTAGGATTATTTTTGTTTGTGTCGATTAGATTAGATAAGTAGGCTGATCGAGCACTTATAAGTGATTTCCGGCATAGCACAGTACTATCAATCCAGGCTAGTCTAAATACTTCTAACTTCGTGGAGCTTCACTTTCGCTCCAATTTTCTGGAGGCTTGTTTTTAAGTGTTCTAGTAGTGTCAGTGTACCAGGGAGCAAGTTTCTTATTTCGTATTGGTTTTGTTTTTAGGGTGCCACAGCATCTAAAGTCTTACGCAGTATATCGCTTCAGGATCCTCTATTTGATTGTGTGGCAGATGATGTAGCTCTACCATCATTTAGCAGGCCAAACGAGCCTGGAAGTGCGTCAATAAATTGATTAGTAGTCGTAGAATTTATGCAACGGGTTTCAAAGATCCTACCTGGGGCAAAAGTGTCACTTGTTTTAATGCTAAATGTTATAAGATTATGGTCAGATAAACCAGGATTTGAGGAAAAATATTAGACTGGACTACATTTAACTTGATAACACTAAATCTAAAGTATGATTGTGACAGTGCGTAGGTCCTGGAGACGTGCTGGAGAAACCTACCGAGTCAATTATGCCACTAAATGCCTTTTGAATGACAGCTGGTATTTTCCATATGGATGCTAAAATCACCAGCGATTAAAATTGAATCTGCCATGACTACAATGTTGACAAGAATTCTGGAAACTCACTTTAGAACAATGTGTACGGCCCAGGAGGCCTGTAGATAGTAGCGGTCAAAAACGAGGTATTGCCCTGATTTGTTCTCATAATAATATCAAAAGACACAAACCCAGCAAGATTTGTTTTAATGAAAGATTATATTGTGTAGCATAAATATTATAACAACCCCCTTACGGGATGCATCGGGAATCTGATCACTGGTGTAACCTGAGGAAGCTTCATTTAAAGGAAAATTCATCAGCTTAAGCCAGGTTTCACACAGGGCAATTAGGTCTAATTTATGATCAGTAATTATTTAATTTACTGTAATTGCTGGAGGTAAGTGATCTAGTATTTAGGTGACCAATTTTTAGATATGAGATGTTAATGTCAGTTTTATTTATGACTGGACTAATTGAGGGCCTTAAATTAATAAGGTTGCTTTTATTAACACTACCTTTTTATTTTATTGAGCCTAGTTTTAATGACAGTGTCGATGGTGCAGGGTTTGCTGACTGCTCCGGCTATGCTATCAGCAGATCCCACTCAGACTAGCAGGCTGGCTAACAGCCTGCTGCCTGACCTGCACCCTATCTCATGTTAACACTATAGGAGTGAGTCTCCTAGCTATATTCCTAGACAAAAGAAGAGCACCTCTCCAGCCAGGATGGAGTCCGCCGCTTCTTAGCAGATCAGGCTTGACCCTGTTCCTGGGCGAGTCCCAAAACCTGGCCAATTATCCACGTAACCTATCGATTGCGACGGGCAGAAATCGTCTTCAGCCAGCGATTGAGCTGTGAGAGCTTGCTGTAGATCTCATCACTGGCCCTAGCTGGCAGGGGGCCAGAGACTATTACTCGATGCCGACATCTTTTAGCTAAACTACACACTAACGCTAGGTTCTGGTTTCGTAACTCCTGACTGCCTCATCCTAACATCGTTAGTGCCAACGTGAATAACAATATCTCTATACTCCCTACGCTTTCCAGTTTTAGACTTCGCTAGCACCAACTCCAGATTAGCTGCCACGCCGGTGGCCCTGCCCGGTAAACAATGAATGACCGCTGGCTGATCCTCTAATCTACTACAGTAATGAATCGCCAATAACTAGCGTTTCTAGTTTTTCCGGGCTGCCACAGCAGAAATTGCAAAGCCGTTCGCTCCCATCAGAGCACGGCTCGGGCAGTGGTTCCGATCCAAGGAGAAAATCGGTTGGAAAGACTAATTTTCGCCGGTCGGTAGCAATTCTTTCCAGTAGCCAAGACTTGAAGGAGTTGCCCAATACAGTGTGTTAGTTGTAGGACTGCCTGATAGCCAACAAAATCTCTCATACCAGACCATGTTTGCTTTGGAATTCATCTGGCGATTTTGAGCCTTTATGGTAAATGTAATCTGTGGAGTTGGTCTTCCAGCAGTTTTGATCCTTACCTTCTGCATAATCCAAAGTTTGAAATTGCTCTAACAACAAACATCCACTAGTGGTTCTTTTCCATCCCACTCCAGGCGCCCAATGCCTTGCCTCTCTGCT
>JAHKKI010000038.1:1250622-1266768 GCA_029465975.1 Dallia pectoralis | reverse complement strand
GCAGTGGGTTTGCTTGCCCAGGACTTCGCGTTGAGCTGAGAACCCTGGCGGCGGGGGCTGCAAGTGAGCGAGCACAGATCGATGCTGTGTAGTTTGAGACCACGGTCCGTAAGTGAGTTAGCATGCAGGGATGCCACATTGTCCTTGACCAACTGTGACAGGCAAATCAAGCTGATAACCCAGCTTGCGGCTCGCGGATCGTACTGTCCGCCCTCGCTCTGGCTCTGGTCCCGCGGCTGCCCTTGCCTTGCGGGGAGGTGGGAGGCGCTGCGCATCGGGGAGACCGCGCGGCAGAAGGAGGCACCCTTGTGGCAGAAGGCACTCTGCTTCCCACTGTTACCAGAGGCTGGGTAGGAAGTCTGACACTGCACGAGGTAAAACGCACCTAACACCCGACTGGGAACCTCTGACGCTATGTCACTCTACCGTGCGTTTCCCGGTTTTCTACAATTCATGTCCCATGCTGGCACTAGCTCATTCACAGCTGAGCTGGGATTTTTATGGACAGGTCTTTGCTACGCTGAACATTCCGCTTAAAACTGTTGGACTGTCCTCGACCAATCACAGCCCTAGACAACGTCCGCTGGGGTCTGGGTGGTGAGGCAGGTCACAGTTCCAATCTCTAAGATCCTAACAACAATCACACCGAACACATTACTTTTCATATAATTGAGTCACCTAATTTTCCAAGTGGTGTTGGGGTTGCCCTGGTTGGCGTTGCACAACCCCAGTTTTCATGGCCTCGGAGGTTTAGCGGAGTGGGGACAGGAGTGTTTCAGAAGGTGTCTGTGTTTCTGACTACTGCGACATCGGTGAGAGTCCACAGTGTTCCACTGGGCTTATTCCTCCGAGTATAGTGATTTGGCAGTTGGGATTCTCCAAACAGTTGGCTACTAAATTACCACCCCATCGTCCGGGGATTGCGCGATAGACCTACAGGTAGGCGTTGTACCACCGCACAGTCACGTGTATCCCCTGTCCTAAGCGGAGACAGAGACGATGGAGACGCACATCTCTGAGTCATTGAGTCAGGGATAATTCCGCCATTCCACTTCTTCCGCTCTCGAGCTTTTTGTGAAAAAAAAGACGGGGGGTTGCGTCCTGTATAGACTATCGGGCATTGAATAAAATTACAGTCTGTCGGTATCCTCTCTCACGAACATCCAGCGGCACGTAGACACGCCCCTCTGGGCATTGTGGGGGAGCTGGTTCTGTGCGTAACGCCCGCTGGATGTCCGCATCCACCGCCCACACCACCGGTGCCACTATACAGGAAGAGGGAATAATGGGAGAATTATCACGTATCTCTCCGTGGTGTCATACAATCTGGACAGTGCGTCTGCCTTGGCGTTTTGTACCCGGAATGTACGAGATCGTAAAGTCAAACCGAGTAAAAATAACGCCCACCTAGCCTGACGAGGATTCAGTCTCCTAGCTGCCCTAATATACTCCAGGTTACGGTGGTCAGTCCAGACTACAAACGGGTGTCTCGCTCCTCGAGCCAGTGCCTCCACTCAGACAGAGCTTTAACCACAGCTAGCAGCTCCCTATCACCTACGTCATAGTTTTGCTCCGCCGCACTGAGCTTCCCGCGAGTAAAAGGCACAGGGGCGGAGTTGAGGGGCGTGCCCGAGGCGCTGGGATAGCACCGCACCAATCCCAGCCTCCTGACGCGTCCAGCCTCCACTATGAGCGGGCGACGGATCTGGGTAGGCCAGCACCTGTGCGGAGGTGAACAGTGTTTTCAATGCACTAAACGCACAGTCTGCCTCGTTCGACCAGCGAATACGAGATGGCCCACCCTCAACAGGGATGTAATAGGAGCTGCTACCTTGCCAAAGTTTCGGATAAACCTACGATAGAAGTTGGAAAACCCGATGAACCGTTGTACCGCCTTAACCGTGGTGGGAATGGGCCAATTACGCACGGCCGCCCGCCGATCAATCTCCATCTCCACTCCCTGCGCTGTGACGTGGAACCCGGCGAGACTGCTCGCTGAAAAAAACAGACACTTCTCAATTTGGCATATAGGTCATGCTCCTCAGTCGCTCAGTACTCTGCGAAGACAAAGGGAGACATGGTCACTTGCGGTAGCAAGTACACCAGGATGGCGTCAATGTACACCACCACACCATGACGACCATGTCCCGAAACAGGTTATTCACAAAGGACTGGAAAACCGGCGGCGCATTCATTAACCCCATACGGCATCACCAGGTACTCATAGTGCCCTGAAGTGGTGCTAAAGGCTGTCTTCCACTCATCTCCCTCTCGGATACGCACCAAATTATACGCTCCTGAGATCCAGTTTTGTGAAAAACGTGCCCCGTGCATTGATTCTATCACAGTCGAAATCAGAGGAGAGGATACCGATAACGAACTGTAATTTTATTCAATGCCCCGATAGTCTATACAGGACGCAACCCCCGTCTTTTTTTCACAAAAAAAGAAACTCGAGAGGCGGAAGAAGTGGAATGGCCGAATTATCCCTGACTCAATGACTCAGAGATGTGCGTCTCCATCGTCTCTGTCTCCGCTTGGGACAGGGGATACACGTGACTGTGCGGTGGTACAACGCCTACCTGTAGGTCTATCGCGCAATCCCCGGACGATGGGGTGGTAATTTAGTAGCCAACTGTTTGGAGAATACAACTGCCAAATCACTATACTCCGGAGGAATGCGCACAGTGGAGACACTGTCTGGACTCTCCACAGATGTCGCATTGATGGAAACACCCAGACACCTTCCCTGACACTCCTGTCCCCACTCCGCTAGAACCCTCCGAGGCCATGAAAACTGGGGGTTGTGCAACGCCAACCAGGGCAACCCCAACACCACGGGAAAATTAGGTGACTCAATTATATGAAAAGTAATATGTTCGGTGTGATTGTTATTAGAGATCCCTAGAGATGGGAACTGTGACCTGCCTCACCACCCCAGACCCCAGCGGACGATTGTCTAGGGCTGTGATTGGTCGAGGACAGTCCAACAGTTTTAGCGGAATGTTCAGCGTATGCGCAAAGACCTGTCCATAAAAATCCCAGCTGCGCCTGAATCGACTAGTGCCTTACACTGGGACATGGTGAAAACCGGGGAAACGCACCGGTAGAGTGACATGAGCGTCAGGGTTTCCAGTCGGGTGTTAGGTGCGTTTACCTGCGTCGCAGAAGTGTCAGACTTCCTACCCAGCCTCTGGTAACAGTGGGAGGCAGAGTGCCCCCTCTGCCACAAAGGTGCACTCCTTCTGCCGCAACGGTCTCCCCTCGATGCGCAGCGCCTCCCACCTCCATAGGAACGGGAGCAGCCGCGGGACCAGGCAGGCGGCGGAGCCGGACCCCGTACGTCCGCGAGCCGCAAGCAGGTTATCCAGCTTGATTGCCATGTCCACCCAGTTGGTCAAAGGACAATGTGGCATCCCTGCTAACTCCTTACGGACGTCCGGCCTCAAACTACACCGAAAAGCATCGATGTATGCTCGCTCACCCCACCCAGCCCCGCCGCCAGGGTTCTAAGCTCCAACGCAGGGAAGTCCTGAACGCTCCGGCTCCCCTGCCTCAGGTGAAAGAGGCACTCGCCCGCCTCCCGGCCTCCAGGGGTTTGTCGAAAATGGACCGGGAAGGTCGAGCAGCTCTGCCTCCCACTGATGGAGGATCGGCCTCCTCCATTCCATATGGAATTAGCCCATGCGAGGGCTTTACCAGTGAGCGAGAGACCAACGCAGACACCTTTTCGTGGTCTCAGGGAACCGCGTTCAGGGAGCTAAAATACAGCTCGAGCTGGAGAATAAAACCCTGACAACGATCCGCTGCCCCGTCATAATGCCCCCGGCTGGAGCGCAATCGCCGAGCTGCCGGTGGTGGAGATGCGTAAGGGAACCGAGGGCCGCCGTGGCAGGATCGGGAGTCTCTTCTCCAGCCGCTCCATGGTGGTCATCACCGGTCCATCGCCGTTCCCAGGGGCGCGAGCATCTCCTCGTGACGGGTGAGGGTCGCCTGTCTGCGGGATCCATGGTCCTTTCCCTTTCTTTTGGGTGTGGTATTCTGTCACGCCGGCTCTGTCTCGTAGCCGGCGTGTGTAAATGCAGAAAGGAGGCAGACCAGGATCCGTAGCGTTGATGAGGTTTTAATGTAATCTCGTGACAACGCCACTTTCTAAGTACTCACTAGTACCGTAACCGAAACAAACCAGCACAGCGCTTAAAAGTAAAGGCCCGACAACAAGGGCTCAATATGAAAATAGACACACAAATGTCTCTAATATAACGCCCGGGGGCGTGTACACCGTACAACAGTCAACAATACCACACGAGGACATGACCCCACAGAGGAAGCCTATATAGGAGACTAATGGGGAATGAACACCAGGTGTGTGCAATGAACAGGACTAGACAAAGTGACAAATGAGGGGCGGCCCGCTAATCGTCGCGGCGACGAGCAGCGAGCCCGCCACCAGAGGGCAGGGGAGCTGCGCTAGAGGATTCCTCACAGCTAATTACTTGATTTACCTGTAGAAGACTGGTTAATCACCTGTGCTAATTGCTTGATTTCTCTGTAGAAGACTGGTTAATCACCTGTGCTAATTGCTTGATTTACCTGTAGAAGACTGGTTAATCACCTGTGCTAATTGCTTGATTTCTCTGAAGACTGGTTAATCACCTGTGCTAATTACTTGATTTACCTGTAGAAGACTGGTTAATCACCTGTGCTAATTGCTTGATTTCTCTGTAGAAGACTGGTTAATCACCTGTGCTAATTGCTTGATTTACCTGTAGAAGACTGGTTAATCACCTGTGCTAATTGCTTGATTTCTCTGTAGAAGACTGGTTAATCACCTGTGCTAATTACTTGATTTTACCTGTAGAAGACTGGTTAATCACCTGTGCTAATTGCTTGATTTCTCTGTAGAAGACTGGTTAATCACCTGTGCTAATTACTTGATTTACCTGTAGAAGACTGGTTAATCACCTGTGCTAATTGCTTGATTTCTCTGTAGAAGACTGGTTAATCACCTGTGCTAATTACTTGATTTACCTGTAGAAGACTGGTTAATCACCTGTGCTAATTGCTTGATTTCTCTGTAGAAGACTGGTTAATCACCTGTGCTAATTTGCTTGATTTACCTGTAGAAGACTGGTTAATCACCTGTGCTAATTGCTTGATTTACCTGTAGAAGACTGGTTAATCACCTGTGCTAATTGCTTGATTTACCTGTAGAAGACTGGTTAATCACCTGTGCTAATTGCTTGATTTACCTGTAGGAACTGGTTAATCACCTGTGCTAATTGCTTGATTTACCTGTAGAAGACACTAAAGAAGCTGTATAGAAGACAGAACAGCAGGAACTCCTTATACAGCAATTTATAGATACTTCCTCTCCACCTGAATAGGAGTTTGGAAAACCCCCAAACCTGGCATTTGCCACCTCTAGAGTATAGGACACTGTCATTTTCGTTCCAAGTTGAAGCCAATGCTCCTATGAAATTAAGGAAGAACAATAAAAAATCTATCTGAATACAATCTCTAAATGAAAATGCCTTTGTTTGATTTTTTTTTTTTAAAAAGCAAAAGTGTTTTCCTCTCACCTGTAAAGACTGCTACTTGATATCCAAACCCAGTTCCTACGTCTCTCTGAGAAAGGCAACACATTCTCTCTCCTGTCATTTTAACCTCTACCAGCCTGTCAGAATCATCATCATATTGAGATTTACAGGCTGGGAACTTAGTGAGAATGTTAATCAATGAATGTAACACATGTTGAGGAAGTACATCATGAAGTCATTACTTACTGTGATGGATTGGTTGAACAGAGATAAAAGTGCGCTGTACATATTGGTACTACTAGTCAGGAGTAGCTCAGGATGTAAATTGTAATTTACTAATATAAATAATTATATTTTTAATTAAACTAGGTATATGTTCAAAACTTTGAGTGCTTAAGTGGGTTTAGCTTTCAAAACCCCTGACTCCGTATTACATTACAGTAACAGTAGAGGGTTACATCACAGTAACAGTAGAGGTTATATCACAGTAACAGTAGAGAGGGTTATATCACAGTAACAGTAGAGGGTTACATCACAGTAACAGTAGAGGGTTATATCACAGTAACAGTAGAGGTTACATCACAGTAACAATAGAGGGGTTATATCACAGTAACAATAGAGGTTATATCACAGTAACAATAGAGGTTACATCACAGTAACAGTAGAGGTTACATCACAGTAACAGTAGAGGGGTTATATCACAGTAACAGTAGAGGGGTTACATCACAGTAACAATAGAGGGTTACATCACAGTAACAATAGAGGGTTACATCACAGTAACAGTAGAGGTTACATCACAGTAACAGTAGAGGGTTACATTACAGTAACAGTAGATGGGTTACATCACAGTAACAGTAGAGGGTTACATCACAGTAACAATAGAGGTTACATTACAGTAACAATAGAGGGTTACATCACAGTAACAATAGAGGTTACATCACAGTAACAATAGAGGTTACATTACAGTAACAATAGAGGGGTTACATCACAGTAACAATAAGGGGTTTACATCACAGTAACAATAGAGGGGTTACATCACAGTAACAGTAGAGGGGTTACATCACAGTAACAGTAGAGGTTACATCACAGTAACAATAGAGGGGTTACATCACAGTAACAGTCGAGGGTTATATCACAGTAACAGTAGAGGTTACATCACATTAACAATATAGGGGTTATATCACAGTAACAATAGAGGGGTTACATCACAGTAACAGTAGAGGTTACATCACAGTAACAGTAGAGGGGTTACATCACAGTAACAGTAGAGGGGTTATATCACAGTAACAGTAGAGGGTTACATCACAGTAACAATAGAGGTTACATCACAGTAACAGTAGAGGGGTTACATTACAGTAACAGTAGAGGGGGTTACATCACAGTAACAATAGAGTTACATCACAGTAACAGTAGAGAGAGGGTTATATCACAGTAAAAATAGAGGGGTTACATCACAGTAACAATAGAGGGGGTTACATCACAGTAACAATAGATGGGTTACATTACAGTAACAATAGAGGGGTTATCACAGTAACAGTAGAGGGTTACATCACAGTAACAGTAGAGGGGTTACATCACAGTAACAATAGAGGTTACATCACAGTAACAGTAGAGGGGTTACATTACGAGTAACAATAGAGGTTACATCACAGTAACAATAGAGGTTACATCACAGTAACAGTAGAGGGGTTACATCACAGTAACAGTAGAGGGGTTACATTACAGTAACAGTAGATGGGTTACATCACAGTAACAATAGAGGTTACATCACAGTAACAGTAGAGGGGTTACATCACAGTAACAGTAGAGGTTACACATCACAGTAACAATAGAGGGGGTTACATTACAGTAACAATAGAGGGTTACATCACAGTAACAATAGAGGGTTACATTACAGTAACAATAGAGGTTACATCACAGTAAACAGTAGAGGGTTACATCACAGTAACAATAGAGGTTACATCACAGTAACAATAGAGGGTTACATCACAGTAACAATAGAGTGGTTACATCACAGTAACAATAGAGGTTACATTACAGTAACAATAGAGGGGTGACATATTTGTCTTATCTGTTTTCTCATGTGAAAATCAGTGTTTGGACGATATCCACCGGTCCATTATATATCTACCTCCTGTCTGCTAGACTCTTTGATCCTTTCCTGTTTTAGACTGTGTTCTCTGTTTGTTTTATATCTCTCTGTTTGTTCTGGCATTTATGGGTCCATCCATCTTTTCTAAAGAGCAACGATGGACCACAGATTCACTGACTAGGATTTCTCTCTCTTTCTCTCTCTACTGACAGCCAGTGTCCCTAGTTATGTAATTATCATAAAATATACACTGATGAGCAACATATTATGGCCACTCACAGGTAAAGTAAATCATGTCTATCATCTCCTAACATGGAGACCCAAATTGTATTGGCCAGACAACTGGGTCAGGGATTCTTTGAAAAGACAAGGCTTGTGGAGTTCTCGGTCAGCAGTGAGTGTGTATCTGCCGACAGGAGGTAGATATATAATGGACCGGTGGATATCGTCCAAACACTGATTTTCACATGAGAAAAACAGATAAGACAAATATGTCACCCCTCTATTGTTACTGTAATGTAACCCCTCTATTGTTACTGTGATGTAACCACTCTATTGTTACTGTGATGTAACCCCTCTATTGTTACTGTGATGTAACCCCTCTATTGTTACTGTGATGTAACCCCTCTACTGTTACTGTGATGTAACCCCTCTGTTGTTACTGTAATGTAACCTCTATTGTTACTGTGATGTAACCCTCTATTGTTACTGTAATGTAACCCCTCTATTGTTACTGTGATGTAACCCCTCTACTGTTACTGTGATGTAACCCCTCTACTGTTACTGTGATGTAACCCCTCTATTGTTACTGTGATGTAACCCATCTACTGTTACTGTAATGTAACCCCTCTACTGTTACTGTGATGTAACCCCTCTACTGTTACTGTGATGTAACCCCTCTATTGTTACTGTGATGTAACCCCTCTATTGTTACTGTAATGTAACCCCTCTACTGTTACTGTGATGTAACCTCTATTGTTACTGTGATGTAACCCCTACTGTTACTGTGATGTAACCCCTCTACTGTTACTGTGATGTAACCCTCTATTGTTACTGTAATGTAACCCATCTATTGTTACTGTGATGTAACCCCTCTATTGTTACTGTGATGTAACCCCTCTATTTTACTGTGATATAACCCCTCTACTGTTACTGTGATGTAACCCCTCTATTGTTACTGTGATGTAACCCCTCTACTGTTACTGTAATGTAACCCCTCTACTGTTACTGTGATGTAACCCCTCTATTGTTACTGATGTAACCCCTCTACTGTTACTGTGATATAACCCCTCTACTGTTACTGTGATGTAACCTCTACTGTTACTGTGATGTAACCCCTCTACTGTTACTGTGATGTAACCCTCTATTGTTACTGTGATATAACCCCTATATTGTTAATGTGATGTAACCCCTCTACTGTTACTGTGATATAACCCCTCGACTGTTACTGTGATGTAACCCCTCTATTGTTACTGTGATGTAACCCCTCTACTGTTACTGTGATGTAACCCCTCTACTGTTACTGTGATGTAACCCCTCTATTGTTACTGTGATGTAACCCCTCTATTGTTACTGTGATGTAACCCCTCTATTGTTACTGTAATGTAACCCCTCTATTGTTACTGTGATGTAACCCCTCTATTGTTACTGTGATGTAACCCCTCTATTGTTACTGTAATGTAACCCCTCTATTGTTACTGTGATGTAACCCCTCTACTGTTACTGTGATGTAACCCATCTACTGTTACTGTAATGTAACCCCTCTACTGTTACTGTGATGTAACCCCTCTACTGTTACTGTGATGTAACCCCTCTATTGTTACTGTGATGTAACCCCTCTATTGTTACTGTGATGTAACCCCTCTACTGTTACTGTGATATAACCCCTCTACTGTTACTGTGATGTAACCCCTCTACTGTTACTGTGATGTAACCCCTCTATTGTTACTGTGATATAACCCCTCTATTGTTACTGTGATATAACCCCTCTATTGTTACTGTGATGTAACCCCTCTACTGTTACTGTGATATAACCCTCTACTGTTACTGTGATGTAACCCCTCTACTGTTACTGTGATATAACCCCTCTACTGTTACTGTGATATAACCCTCTACTGTTACTGTGATGTAACCCCTCTACTGTTACTGTAATGTAATACGGAGTCAGGGGTTTTGAAAGCTAAACCTCACTTAAGCACTCAAAGTTTTGAACATATACCTAGTTTAATTAAAAATATAATTATTTATATTAGTAAATTACAATTTACATCCTGAGCTACTCTGACTAGTAGTACCTCAATATGTACAGCGCACTTTATCTCTGTTCAACAATCCATCACAGTAAGTAATGACTTCATGATGTACTTCCTCAACATGTGTTACATTCATTGATTAACATTCTCACTAAGTTCCCAGCCTGTAAATCTCAATATGATGATGATTCTGACAGGCTGGTAGAGGTTAAATGACAGGAGAGAGAATGTGTTGCCTTTCTCAGAGAGACGTAGGAACTGGGTTTGGATATCAAGTAGCAGTCTTTACAGGTGAGAGGAAAACACTCCTTGCTTTTTAAAAAAAATCAAACAAAGGCATTTTCATTTAGAGATTGTATTCAGATAGATTTTTTATTGTTCTTCCTTAATTTCATAGGAGCATTGGCTTCAACTTGGAACGAAAATGACAGTGTCCTATACTCTAGAGGTGGCAAATGCCAGGTTTGGGGGGTTTTCCAAACTCCTATTCAGGTGGAGAGGAAGTATCTATAAATTGCTGTATAAGGAGTTCCTGCTGTTCTGTCTTCTATACAGCTTCTTTAGTGTCTTCTACAGGTAAATCAAGCAATTAGCACAGGTGATTAACCAGTCTTCTACAGGTAAATCAAGCAATTAGCACAGGTGATTAACCAGTCTTCTACAGGTAAATCAAGCAATTAGCACAGGTGATTAACCAGTCTTCTACAGGTAAATCAAGCAATTAGCACAGGTGATTAACCAGTCTTCTACAGGTAAATCAAGCAATTAGCACAGGTGATTAACCAGTCTTCTACAGAGAAATCAAGCAATTAGCACAGGTGATTAACCAGTCTTCTACAGGTAAATCAAGTAATTAGCACAGGTGATTAACCAGTCTTCTACAGAGAAATCAAGCAATTAGCACAGGTGATTAACCAGTCTTCTACAGGTAAATCAAGTAATTAGCACAGGTGATTAACCAGTCTTCTACAGAGAAATCAAGCAATTAGCACAGGTGATTAACCAGTCTTCTACAGGTAAATCAAGTAATTAGCACAGGTGATTAACCAGTCTTCTACAGAGAAATCAAGCAATTAGCACAGGTGATTAACCAGTCTTCTACAGGTAAATCAAGCAATTAGCACAGGTGATTAACCAGTCTTCTACAGAGAAATCAAGCAATTAGCACAGGTGATTAACCAGTCTTCTACAGGTAAATCAAGTAATTAGCACAGGTGATTAACCAGTCTTCTACAGAGAAATCAAGCAATTAGCACAGGTGATTAACCAGTCTTCTACAGGTAAATCAAGCAATTAGCACAGGTGATTAACCAGTCTTCTACAGAGAAATCAAGCAATTAGCACAGGTGATTAACCAGTCTTCTACAGGTAAATCAAGTAATTAGCTGTGAGGAATCCCTCTAGCGCAGCTCCCCTGCCCTCTGGTGGCGGGTTTCGTCGTTAAATCGTCGCCGACGTATTAGCGGCCGCCGCCCTCATTTGTCACTTTGTCTAGTCCTGTCTATTGCACACACCTGGTGTTCATTCCCATTAGTCTCCTATATAGGCTTCCTCTGTGGGGTCATGTCCTCGTGTGGTATTGTTGACTGTTGTACGTGTGTACACGCCTCCCGGCGTTATATTAGAGACATTTGTGTGTCTATTTTCATATTGAGCCCTTGTTGTCGGGCCTTTACTTTTAAGCGCTGTGTCGCTGGTTTTTGTTTCGGTTACGGTACTAGTGAGTACTTAGAAAGTGGCGTTGTCACGAGATTACATTAAAACCTCATCAACGCTACGGATCCTGGTCTGCCTCCTTTTCTGCATTTACACACCTCGCCGGCTACGAGACAGAGCCGGCGTGACAGAATACCACACCCAAAGAAAGGGAAAGGACCATGGATCCCGCAGGACAGGCGACCCTCACCCGTCACGAGGAGATGCTCGCGTCCCTGGGAACGGCGATGGACCGGTGATGACCACCATGGAGCGGCTGGAGAAGAGACTCCCGATCCTGCCACGGCCCCGGTTCCCTTACCGGCATCTCCACCACCGGCAGCTCGGGCGATTGCGCTCCAGCTTCCGGGGCATTATGACGGGCAGCGGATCGCTGTCAGGGTTTTATTCTCCAGCTCGAGCTGTATTTTAGCTCCTGAACGCGGTTCCCTCAGACCACGAAAAGGTGTCTGCGTTGGTCTCTCGCCTCACTGGTAAAGCCCTCGCATGGGCTAATTCCATATGGAATGGAGGAGGGGCCGATCCTCCATCAGTGGGAGGTATTCGTTCGGACCTTCGGTCCATTTTCGACAAACCCCTGAGGGCCGGGAGGCGGGCGAGTGCCTCTTTCACCTGAGGCAGGGGGCCGGAGCGTTCAGGACTTCGCGTT
Source organism: Dallia pectoralis (assembly GCA_029465975.1). Taxonomy (NCBI): domain Eukaryota; kingdom Metazoa; phylum Chordata; class Actinopteri; order Esociformes; family Umbridae; genus Dallia; species Dallia pectoralis. The sequence goes on along the minus strand of JAHKKI010000038.1, from coordinate 1,254,519 downwards.
GGAGTTTAGAACCCTGGCGGCGGGGGCTGGGTGGGGTGAGCGAGCATACATCGATGCTTTTCGGTGTAGTTTGAGGCCGGACGTCCGTAAGGAGTTAGCATGCAGGGATGCCACATTGTCCTTTGACCAACTGGTGGACATGGCAATCAAGCTGGATAACCTGCTTGCGGCTCGCGGACGCACCGGTCCGGCTCCGCCGCTCTGCCTGGTCCCGCGGCTGCTCCCGTTCCTATGGAGGTGGGAGCGCTGCGCATCGGAGACCGCGGCGGCAGAAGGAGTGCACCTTTTGTGGCAGAGGGGGGCACTCTGCCTCCCACTGTTACCAGAGGCTGGGTAGGAAGTCTGACACTTCTGCGACGCAGGTAAACGCACCTAACACCCGACTGGAACCCTCTGACGCTCATGTCACTCTGCCGGTGCGTTTCCCGGTTTTCACACCATGTCCCAGTGTAAGGCACTAGTCGATTCAGGCGCAGCTGGGATTTTTATGGACAGGTCTTTTGCGCATACGCTGAACATTCCGCTAAAACTGTTGGACTGTCCTCGACCAATCACAGCCCTAGACAATCGTCCGCTGGGGTCTGGGGTGGTGAGGCAGGTCACAGTTCCCATCTCTATGATCTCTAATAACAATCACACCGAACATATTACTTTTCATATAATTGAGTCACCTAATTTTCCCGTGGTGTTGGGGTTGCCCTGGTTGGCGTTGCACAACCCCCAGTTTTCATGGCCTCGGAGGGTTCTAGCGGAGTGGGGACAGGAGTGTCAGGGAAGGTGTCTGGGTGTTTCCATCAATGCGACATCTGTGGAGAGTCAGACAGTGTCTCCACTGTGCGCATTCCTCCGGATATAGTGATTTGGCAGTTGTATTCTCCAAACAGTTGGCTACTAAATTACCACCCCATCGTCCGGGGATTGCGCGATAGACCTACAGGTAGGCGTTGTACCACCGCACAGTCACGTGTATCCCCTGTCCCAAGCGGAGACAGAGACGATGGAGACGTACATCTCTGAGTCATTGAGTCAGGGGATAATTCGCCATTCCACTTCTTCCGCCTCCTCGAGTTTCTTTTTGTGAAAAAAAGACGGGGGTTGCGTCCCTGTATAGACTATCGGGCATTGAATAAAATTACAGTTCGTTATCGGTATCCTCTCCCTCTGATTTCGACTGTGATAGAATCAATGCACGGGGCACGTTTTTTCACAAAACTGGATCTCAGGAGCGCGTATAATTTGGTGCGTATCCGAGAGGGAGATGAGTGGAAGACAGCCTTTAGCACCACTTCAGGGCACTATGAGTACCTGGTGATGCCGTATGGGTTAATGAATGCGCCGTCAGTTTTCCAGTCCTTTGTGAATAACCTGTTTCGGGACATGGTCGGCGCGGTGTGGTGGTGTACATTGACGACATCCTGGTGTACTCTGCTACCCGTGCGGACCATGTCTCCCTTGTTCGCAGAGTACTGGAGCGACTGAGGGAGCATGACCTATATGCCAAATTGGAGAAGTGTCTGTTTTTTCAGCGAGCAGTCTCGTTTCTCGGGTTCCACGTCACAGCGCAGGGAGTGGAGATGGAGATTGATCGCGTGGCGGCCGTGCGTAATTGGCCCATTCCCACCACGGTTAAGGCGGTACAACGGTTCATCGGGTTTTCCAACTTCTATCGTAGGTTTATCCGAAACTTTGGCAAGGTAGCAGCTCTATTACATCCCTGTTGAGGGGTGGGCCATCTCGTATTCGCTGGTCGAACGAGGCAGACTGTGCGTTTAGTGCATTGAAAACACTGTTCACCTCCGCACAGGTGTTGGCCTACCCAGATCCGTTAAACTTCCGTTCATAGTGGAGGTTGACGCGTCAGAGGTTGGGATTGGTGCGGTGCTATCCCAGCGCCTCGGGCACGCCCCCTCAACTCCGCCCCTGTGCCTTTTACTCGCGGGAAGCTCAGTGCGGCGGAGCAAAACTATGACGTAGGTGATAGGGAGCTGCTAGCTGTGGTTAAAGCTCTGTCTGAGTGGAGGCACTGGCTCGAGGAGCGAGACACCCGTTTGTAGTCTGGACTGACCACCGTAACCTGGGTATATTAGGGCAGCTAGGAGACTGAATCCTCGTCAGGCTAGGTGGGCGTTATTTTTACTCGGTTTGACTTTACGATCTCGTACATTCCGGGTACAAAAACGTCAAGGCAGACGCACTGTCCAGATTGTATGACACCACGGAGAGATACGTGGATAATTCTCCCATTATTCCCTCTTCCTGTATAGTGGCACCGGTGGTGTGGGCGGTGGATGCGGACATCCAGCGGGCGTTACGCACAGAACCAGCTCCCCCACAATGCCCAGAGGGGCGTGTCTACGTGCCGCTGGATGTTCGTGATCGGCTGATCTGCTGGGCCCACACATCGGTGTCAACGGGACACCCTGGGATTGGTCGGACAGTGCGCTGTCTCACCAATAGATATTGGTGGCCTAGTCTGGCCAAGGATGTGAGGGTGTATGTTACCTCCTGTTCTGTATGCGCTCAGAGTAAGGCACCTAGACACCTTCCGGCGGGTAAGTTACATCCTTTGCCCGTTCCACGGCGACCATGGTCACATATTAGTGTTGATTTTTTGACTGACCTCCCTCTCTCCAAGGGTCACACTACAGTCCTGGTCGTCGTGGACCGTTTCTCAAAGGCCTGCCGCTTTCTGCCCATGCCAGGTCTCCCGACGGCCCTGCAGACCATGAAGCCCTGTTCACACACGTCTTCCGGCACTACGGGGTCCCGGAGGACATCGTATCTGACCGGGTCCCCAGTTTACGTCGAAGGTCTGGAGGGCGTTCATGGACGGTTGGGGGTCTCGGTCAGTCTGACCTCTGGGTATCACCCGAGGCTAATGGGCAGGTGGAACGAGTCAATCAGGAGATAGGGAGGTTTCTGAGGTCGTATGCCAGGACCGGCCAGAGGAGTGGGCGGAGTTTTGCCATGGGCAGAGTATGCTCAAACTCGCTCCGTCACTCCTCTACTGACATGTCACCTTTTCAGTGTGTCTTAGGGTATCAGCCGGTCCTGGCCCTTGGCAGCAGAGCCAGCCGAGACCGAGACTCCAGCGGTGGACGACTGGTTCCGGCGCGCGGAGGACACGTGGATTGTGGCTCATCGGCACCTGCAGCGCGCCGGACAACGTCAGAAGTCCGCCGCTGACCGGAGACGTGGTGACACGCCAAACTACGCTCCGGGGATCGGGTCTGGCTCTCGACTTCGAAACCTTCCGCTCCGCCTGCCCTGCCGGAAGCTGGCTCCGCGGTTTGTGGGGCCGTTTAAAGTCCTGAGGAGAGTGAACGAGGTAACCTACCGATTACAGCTGCCACCTGATTATCGAATTAATGCCTCGTTCCATGTGTCTCTCCTCAGGCCGGTGGTCGCTGGTCCCCTCAGCAATCTGAGGTGAGAGAGGTCCCCCACCCCCTGGACATTGAGGGGGTCCGGCGTGCCGTGTCAGCACCATCAGAGACTCCAGACGCCGGAGAGGGCCTCCAGTACCTTGTGGAGTGGGAGGGGTACGGTCCGGAGGAACGCTGTTGGGTGCCGGCGAGGACGTACTCGATCCTACGTTAGTGGAGGCGTTCCATCGTCGGCGGCCTGATCGTCCAGCTCCGCGTCCTCCGGGTCGGCCTCTGGGTCGGCGGCGACGGACGGCTGGAGCCGCCCGTCAGGGGGAGTACTGTGAGGAATCCCTCTAGCGCAGCTCCCCTGCCCTCTGGCGGGTTTCGTCGTTCGTCGTCGCCGACGTATTAGCGCCGCCGCCCCCTCATTTGTCACTTTGTCTAGTCCTGTCTATTGCACACACCTGGTGTTCATTCCCCATTAGTCTCCTATATAGGCTTCCTCTGTGGGGTCATGTCCTCGTGTGGT